>CALNVZ010003434.1:38921563-38978502 GCA_940671915.1 Paracentrotus lividus | reverse complement strand
TAAACACCTGTTAAATGTCAATCATTCTCAAAACGGTCATTTTCAGAAATCTCTAGTTGATGACGCAGTGAGTGCACTGACTGCTGTATACGGAACGACATACGACACTGGTTCCATTGCCAGGGTGATCTGTAAGTATATTTTCACCATAAAAGACCTTATGCATTGACGTCATCGCGCCGCCATCTTAGAGGCTGAGACCATTGTCTTGCACGCGTTTGTGATCTGCATGGTGCATCTCTGACAACTCCGTTTAAGCGTATTCCTATATCCTCTGAGGGAAGGTGCTATTAGATTATAACGTCATATGCATAAGGTCTATTCGGGTGTGAATTCTTTGCATAAATCTAGTCATATCTTCTAGTATAACGGTATTATAACCATAATCATAATACAACATATATTTGTATATTAGTTTACCATTAGAGTATCGAGCGGCCCAAAGCGCCTACAAAACAAAGACGACTCCATAAAACAAACAAAAAATAAAAAATAAAATTATCATTCAATGATCACTGAATTCAAGTTATTGGGTGTCCGGACAGGTCGGGTGTGTGAACACTCAATTTTAATTGGCCATTTGAAAGAGTTTACAACCAATGTCTTTGTAGTATTTTAGCAACAAAACAAATGTTAGAAAATTTTGTGAAGAATAAATATTGATGATGATAAGAAGTATTCAACATATATTTTGGGCGTAATCCTGGAATAATAAACAAGGTTCAATTTTTGTTAAGTGTCCGAACACCCAGCCCTTATCCTATAAATATTATAAGGCAAAACTTTCGCTCGTGTTTTGCGGTCGCATGGTTTTATTAAAAAGGGGTAATAATTATCATTAATAATTTTCAGAATGTATTTTGGTAGGGGACGTTAATCATGTTAATTATGTTATCAGTTTTAGAAGGAGTTCAATAATGAAATAGAGACAGTTTCACTATTTCAAAGGTTAACCCCCGCCCAAGTAAAATTCTTATAGGCCCTGGTGACAGGTCTTTTGTTGTTGGATACACTATTGATTGAGGAATGCAGTCATGGATGGTTATACCCCCGTCACACTGAGCTCGTTCTCACTACGTCCTGGCAAATTTGGTCGAACGGGCTTAGTCTGTGTGTAAACCGAGTGGACGTGGTTTGGTAAAGACTTATTTCGATCTGTATACGCACTTCATGGACGATGCCAGACTTTTGAAAAGTGTTTTTAAAAATCGGGCACTTATCCCGTTCTTAAATTCAACTCATTGGCAACGTACCTGAAACGAGATGGACGTAATACAAACGAAATCGCCGTACTTCGATCGTTCTAATAACTGCGGACGGGTTTCCATTGTTTGAAATGGTTCTCTTTGAAACGGGGTCTACAACGTACGTGGAACGGACATTGTCACCCGTTCCTAATTAGATACCAACGAACTACAGACGAGGTAAAGACGTGATGGACGTATTGGGGGCTGCTTTGGCATTGGCATCTTAATTCAGAAATAATTTGGTCAAATTTACACGTTCTACTCAGACCAATGCCAATTTGTCATTTTCCCCAAAAAATTGTTAGATTTCTCTCATTATGGGTGACAATTATCTATTCGCTTATACCATCCTCACGCCGAACAAGTTCCTACCATATTCAATGATATTCTTGAAGACATTGATTAAAGAACGGGCTTAAAATATGTACACACGGATTTGACGTACTACAGACCTATTTCAATCTGCTTAAGAACTTGTTAGACATGGCAGACGAGCTTGGACGGCAAGGCACTTCCATTTTTTAATAAAACGGCATGCAATAATCCCCGTCACACTGAACAAGTTCTCACTATGTTCTTGATAAACGGGCTCAATCTGTTTACCACTGTTTACACACGGATTGAACGTAGGACAGACCTTATACAATGTGTTTACGAACTTGACGAACGGGCTCGGACGGAGAGAACGGAAAGGCAGTCCGATTTTTTTTTAACATGTTAAAAAAATGGGCTGTCTTCCAGTTCTAGAATTAGACGGAGTGACAACGTACTTTAAACGGAAAGGACTTACTTTGAACGAAAAGGAACGTACTACGAACATGTAACCTAACTTTTATCATGCAAACATGGGCACTCATAGTAACGGTTTGAACGTGCTACGAAAGGTATAAAGTGAACGAGTGGTTCACTCGGTCTGAACTGGATAACAACGGATTGTGGACGAGATAAAGACGTGATTGACGTAACGAGGACTATTTAGGAATGGACTAGCATCGTTTATAAGAAATTTTTGGCAAAAGTTATGCGTTCCAGCCAGACCAAAGCCCGTGTAGCAATTGTTTAAAGAACGGACAAGGACGTTATAGAACTACCTTGGTGTGACGGCCCCCTTACTCCAGTCTGTATAAGAAAATAGTATAGTCAGGGGGAAATAAATTAGGTATGAAATCTTTTCAAATGTTATGTATATATGGTATCAAATTAGAGCCTATATATTTCTTCCTGATGCAGTTTATTTCAATTACTAATTTTTGTCCGAAGACAAAAGAATTAACTCTACACAAGCCCATTGTTCCTTTAATACGTTCATTTTGGCGGCTTATGTTCAAAACCTACACAAAGGCATGGCACGGCGTGTGCAAAATTAACTTTTATTGACTATACAAAACTAATCATATTATCTCAGGATCAACAGTACCAAAAGAGATGGGAAAAATGTAAAGGAAAGCTTATATTTCCTGCTTTATGGAAATCCCAAGCATTTATAGGCGGTGACTAATCTTAATGCAACTTAAAAAAAAGTTTCCCAACTGCACCATTTTATTTGATACAGAATGAATAACTGTTATCCCGAAAATCATGAAAATCACCGGCGGTTTTGTCATTTTTTTTTTCGTTCTCAATAACACAGACGTTGCAGGTGGCTCCAGCGCCGACTGGGCTTATGGTGCAGAGGGTATCGTGCATTCCCATGCCGTCGAGCTGCGAGGGAACAGCTTCAGCATCCATGAGAGAAACATCGCGCCTTCGGGTATTGAGACATTTGAGGCCCTGAAGCACATCACTACCTCTGTCATGAACTAACTAATTTCCTTTAAGCTGATCTTGAGTTCTGGTGATAGATTCGCATGCATTTTAAGTTGTGGTAACTGTGTTATTCAAATTCAGCAGACCATGAAACAAAACAATCTCACAATATTTCGCTAGAAATATATTCATTGGAAATAAAGACTAGGAGCAATAAGAAATAATAAGTATGTTAAGCATAAGTTATGAATTGTGACTGTTACTTTGGTTTCTCATCATTTCTGTTCACTACTCGATTGTCATACACACTTTAAAAAAAAAACACACACACACAGGAAGTTTTTGGTTTTAGAATGTAAAACTTAATTTCCTATATAAAATATATCGTTTACCAAAACTCATGAAAATTCAACAAAGTCGCTTGATTTTATAAACATCATAAAAAGTATTATATTTTCTATTACCAGGACTCAAGATTTTATTTACCGATTTATGACTGAACCGTACAGTTCTGTTCAACTTGTAACGAGTTAAATATGCCGTTCCACGTTACGAATAACTGCATTGTTATAGTAGCGTAATAATTAGACCGTTTGATTATTGAAGTCAATAAAATTAAAAGTATAATCTCCTTGATTGGAATTACTTACACTGTCCTCTTGTAAAAGAATAACATCATTATTGTTGGAATCTAAAATATTAATCAAAATAATCGGAATTCATGTATATCTGAAATGAATCGTCTTTACTGAATCACTGAAATGAAATAAAAAAGCAGCATAAATACTAAAGTGCCTATATTTGTTTACTTTCTGGTACACGTTTCGTTTTTTAAGGTAGACGTGGAAGGTGGAGTGGGGTGCTTGGTTGGAATTTTGACAGACGTTTATCAATCAGATATGCTTATTTATGGCAGGGACCAACCTGTAACGTCGCCATCCGAAAGATGTGACTGGGATTCGAAGCTGTGTCCGCTCCATGTCAGTTTGCAGGTTGATGCAGATAGTTAACAATGAGCGATAACGCTCAGCCAACTCCTGGGGGGCATTTCATCAATGGACTTGTCAGACATTTTATCCGACAAAGTTGCTCTCAGCCAATCAGATGCAAGCATTTCAGTAGCTTATAACAGTTTGTCGGATAAAATGTCTGACATGTCCTTTGATGAAATGCCCCCCCCCCTGGAATTTCTATTCACTTGTTCTCTTCGCTTTCACATACAATTCTGTTTCACCTACATAGTCCTTGGGCAAGGCATTTTATCTACATTGCTTCTCCCCACCAGGGTGATGCTAAATTGTCATTTTGGGATTGTACAGGGGAGCATTTCATCAAAGGACTTGTCGGACATTTTATCCGACAAATTTGCTCTCAACCAATTAGATGCAAGCCCCGGGGGGGGGGGTCACTCACCACATGATGTGCTACGCATGCGTGTGCGTGTCCCCAAAAAGCGTCGAAAAGGGTCTGTTTTCAGCCTTTCGGCGGCGTCGACGCTTTCCTTAAAATAGGGGTGTTTTTTAAAATTTCAGTCGCCATTTTAATAAAATAGGGGTGTTTTCAGCAGAAATCGTTGTTTTAGGGGTCAAAATTTTACGGTGTATACGCCATTTAGAGTATGTTTTTTCAGTCTGGCGTTGAAAAGGGGTGCAAATTTGACTTCATGCAATGAGACGTTTCGGGTCCATTTTCAGTCTGACGTCGAAAAGGGGTGCAAATTTGACTCCATGCTATGAGACGTTTAGGGTCCATTTTCAGGGTGCGGGGACAAGCATGGATAGCACTTTTTTGTTTGAGTGACCCCCCCCCCCGATGCAAGCATTTCAGTAGTTTGTAACAGTTTGTCGGATAAAACGTCCGACAAGTCCTTTGATGAAACGCCCCGCAGGTGTAAACAATACAATATGTGAGGGTGTGTGTGTGTGTGTCTGTGTGAAGGTTTGTTCTCGTGTGTGTGTGTGTGTGTGTGTGCATGGGGGTGGGTGGGTGTGTATGTGTATCTGTGTAGGTGTGTGCGCGGGCGCGTGTGTGTGTGTTTGTATGTACGAGGGTTTGTGTGGGTGGGTGTGAGATAGGTGTGTGTGTGTGTGTGTGTGTGTGTGTGTGTGTATGTGTACGGGAATATAGCCAATAGCATAGCTAAAATGACAGAAAATTATTGAGAAAAATTCATGATGGATATGTTTGCGATATCTAATGATTTCAAAATCTTATGCATGTGTGCATGATGGATTATGTGCCCTCATTTTATCATAATTTGATTATGGAGGTTGTTACGGCAGTCACGTACCATTTGGGTTTTGATGTTTCTGTGGTGCCCCACTTTCAGATGGACAGTAAATGTCTTAACCAGTCTTAACACTCTTCATAAAAGTGGGCAGTGAACATTAAACATTATAGGACCCTTTCGTGGCACAGTAGAGGACGCAGACTGGAGTCACAAAATGAATTTACCGAGCCCATGCGTAAACATAATAGAGCCGCTTTTGTCCCCTGACAAGTGGGCCCCCGAAATGCATTCAATTCGATTTTCTTGGATCCGCGCCTGTGGCATACCGTATAAGAGAATAGATTGCTATCCACATACAATATATGCATATATAATATGTTCCCAAAATTAGATGGAAAAATTTATTTGATTGCCTTTTAAAAAGTGTATTTTGTTTTCAAGGACATCTGGTATTTTCATAAATTGAAAATTTATTGGGAAATAATAGACATCGACATTATTGGTGATTACGATAAAATATCTAAACTAGTGCGTCCCATGAAAAGTAAGCACAAATTTAAGAGCCTCGAATTAAACATTCATAACTTATGAGACAATAATATTTATTTCACGTTAAAGAGTTATTCAAATTCTGTTCCGTGATACCAAACTTATACCTGCGCTGTCATATTTGACTGAGGTATTGGGCGTTTAAAAATCATTTTCAAAAACTCTTCAACAGGATAGCAAAAAAGCAACCCATGGCTTCCTGATCATTCAATCATATTGTTTGAGATAAGCCTTCCTGAATCCATATCAACACGGGACAAAAGATTACTTTGGCCATTGAAATTCTTGTGTTGCTCCTGCCAAAAACTGGTACAAGTCAATTTTGACGCAGGATTATTAAGGACCAAGCGCCCTAACTTGATAAACTAATTATTTGATGTTATTGAACAGAATATAGGTTATTTTCTTTTTAGCATGGAATATAAATTAATGTTACATAAAATGCAAGTTCTTAATACGAGTCTCTCAAAGCTGGTCTCAAAGCTGGGTTTTTTTTTTCTGGGACGGGAAATTTAGCATCGAGTTCTCATTAATTAAACAATACATATGAATTCAGGATACACCATTAGCAACTAAATATAAACTTACTAAGTCGAATCCATCGAAGTTTCTCCCCAGTCGGATAAGGCTCTTGATTTGTTCAACGTTGGATGGGACCACCCGCCAAACCTGATACCTTTAGAGATAAAAGGCATAATATCAAAATGAATAGCCATTCAAAATTAGCGAGACTATACAGAATGTATCAAGAATTAAAATTAAAATATGAGCAAAGAAAATGGGGTACCATCGGGATTCGAACCAGAGACCTCCTGGTTACTTAGTCAGCGCGCATTTCTACCATCTGAGCTATAGTAAGCCCCCGGAGTGGTTGTCCCTGAAATTATCCCGGTTAACTCTTCAATGCTCGAGTGGTCAGGAAGCTATATAGAAACCCTGGCATTAAACCCGCAAGGATAGAAAATCAACTTGGGAGTAAAATGCGGAGGAGATCACCGGTGAGTGAGGACAACCACATCCGGGGCTTACTATAGCTCAGATGGTAGAGCGGCCTACTGACTAGTAACCAGGAGGTCTCTGGTTCGAATCCCGACGGTACCCCATTTTTCTTGCTCATTTTCATATTATATTTCTTGGTCAGTTTCCAAAATTTATCCAAGAATTATATTAAAAAAGTCTGCATCACTGTCACCGTGATCCCTCGCATTTAACTCCAGCAGTTGATTCTATCCTTCGGGTGTTATGCCATGTTTCTATAGCTTCTGACCACTCGAGCATTGAGAGTAACGGTGCTATTAGGGACAACCACATCCGGGCTTACTATAGCTCAGATGTGGGATAGGAGCGGCTTAACTTGTAACCAGGAGGTCTCTGGTTCGAATCCCGATGGCTACCCCATTTCTCATGGCTCAATTTTTTTCACATTATATTATATTTCTGGTCACGTTTCCAAATTTAATCCAGAAAGAATTAAATTGGTACAAGCCGGGGGGAAATGATTTATGTAAGAAATCTGACTCAAACAATGAGGTGCATGTATAAGCCAGACGATGTTCTTCCTTTCTTCAACAATTTTTTTTTTTTAATAATTTTTGTAAAAAAAAAAAAATTCCTGAAGTATTGGGGGCTCCACAAAAAAACAAAGGCCATAAAAAGGCGAAAATGCAAAAGATGGGGCACAAAGGAGGAGGAGGTGGTTCTGAACATTTTGTTTTTCAAGAATAGTGTGGAATTCCTATTTGAGGGGGAAGAAGTCTGTGATCATTAGGAGCCCGTAGTGTGAAAATTTGAAGGCATAATAATCACGAGATAAAGACCTCAGAAAATGAATATTGGACTTGATGTACGAACAGAGGCATTTTAAAGAACTACTATTAAATGGCATTTAGAACATGTGGGTTTAAAGAAAATCAGACCTTCTTCAATATAAAATGCAAACAATTAAGGGTAAAAATTCCAAGCCTGATTATTTTGTTTTCTTGCTAAAAACAGAGATGCATAACATAATCATTGGCAGTTAAACGACAATCTGACAAAAGATCTTGAAAATTTAATGAATCTTTTAAAATTTTGATGCCCATTAAAAAAAAAAAGCAATCCATGCCCATCGGAAAGGAAAAGCTAATTTTCAAACTTCTGATTTTCAAGTGCACGAAGCAAAATAAAAACTTTTGATAGTCAATGAAAACTCGTCGTAATTCTTTTTATATATATATATATTTTTTAAAAATAATATTCCTTTTTATTGCAACCATATAGCTGGGATTCGATACCTTATTGAAATCTTCAAATACATATAACCAAAATTATTGTAGAAGTAAAAAATAAAAATATATCAAGTATAAAACAGTAATAGACGGGGTGCCCAGGCGGGTCACCTAGCAGGAAAGGAAACCAATTTCCTGTGTAATAGATGTAAGATTGCATACGCGCATATGAGGAATCGGTTCGTCGGCATGTTCTATGTGGTGGGTATGGCCAGTGGGGGAGAGCCCCGAAAGTGGGTCACAAAAAATGAGGCTAGAATCAGCAGAAAAGGAAACCCTAAGAAACCTATATGAAAAGATTCACCATAGTCAGACGGTGAAAGGAATAGAAGAATAACAATGCAAGACGATGACTCTAAGTGGGTGAAAAGTGCCCGCCAGGACGCCCCCCAAAACGGACCCCCCAAAAATGAGCTAGAGATCAGCAGGAAAAAAAACCCTAGAGAACACTACATCAAAAGATTCGCCACAGTCCGAGAGATAAAGGAATAAAACAATGCCACACGATCTAAGTGGTGGAAAGGGCCCGCCAGAGCCCCCAAAGTGCGCAAATACAGAATAATGAGCTAGATCAGCAGGAAAGGAAACCCTAAGAACCTATATTGAAAGATTCGCCAAGTCCGAAGGTAAAGGCATGAACAATGCCAGACAGATTTAAGTGGTGGAAAGTGCCCGCCAGACGCCCCCAAAGGGCCCCTCAAAAATTAGTAGATCAGCAGAAAAGAAACCCTAAGAAACCTACATCAAAAGATTCGCCATAGTCCAGAGATTAAAGGAATGAACAATGCCAGACCAGATCTAAATGGTGGAAAGTGCCCGCCAGACGCCCCAAAGTGCCAAAATTCAGAATAATGAGCTAGATCAGCAAAATGGAAACCCTTAGAAACCTATATGAACAGATTCGCCATAGTCCACAGGTTGAAGGAATAAATAATGCCAGACGATTTAAGTGTGGTGGAAAATGCCCGCCAGAGACGGCCCAAAAGACCCCCCCCCCCACTTAAAAAAAAAAAAAAAAAAAAAAAAAAAATGAGCTAGATCGGCAAAAAAGGAACCCTGAAGAAACGTATATCAAAAGATTCGCCATAGTCCACAGGTAAAGGAATGAACAATGCCAGACGAATTTTGTTGTGGAAAACCCCATCAGACGCCCCCAAAGTGCCAAAATTCAAAATAATGAGTTAGATCAGCATGTATGAAAGGAAACCCAAGGAAACCTTAGTGAAAAAAAAGTGCAATAGTCCAGAAGTATAGGAATGAATAATGCCAGACGATTTAAATGTTGGAAAGTGCCTACCAGACGCCCCCAAAGGGTCCCCAAAATTGAGCTTAATCAGGTGGAAAGGATATCCCATGAAACCAATGGGAAATTGTTCGACAGAGTCCACAGATACATAAATAATCGCTACCAGACAATTTAAGTGGTGGAAAGTGCCCGCCAGAAGCCCCTGGTGATGCAGTCACACAGACGCGTCTGTGACGCTTACGTTGAGTTACGCCCGGTTGCGTCCAAAAATTGTTTTCTTGTCTGCGGATCCCCACGGATGCTTTCTCGTTATAATCAGCAGTGGTAATAGTGATAATTTCGTTCATCCAGTTAAACAAAGAAATACATAAAAAATTACAAAATGGGAGATGAAATCAGATTTAAAACAACAACGTGACATATGTATAAAGTGTCTGTTGTGACTTGCAGCATAACAGTTCAAAATTCAGAATATTGAGCTAGATCAGCTGGAAAGAAAACCGTAGAAGCCTATTTGAAGATTCGCCATAGGTCCGGCCGAAAGTAAAGGAATGAAAACAATGCAAGACATATTAAATTTTGGGAGAGTGCCCACCAGGACCCCCCCCCCCCCTCCCCCATAAGGAAAATTTCCGATAGAGCCATGTATAACAACGCCCAACATGCCCTGGAATGCCAAACATTTGTAAGCATTGTGGCATTGCGGAGCTCTACTTAAGTCGTACCGTCAAGTTCCAAACTTCGCAAATTTAGCTAGATTAGCCTGAAAGGACAAATTCAAAATCTTATGTGATAAATTAACCTTCAGTTCAAAGCAATGGTAGACTTTTAAAGAGGGCGAAAAGTGCTTCCAGAATAATAGTCTCCAACTGATATTGGAAATGAGAGTCTACGAACCTAATGGGTGATTTTTTTTTTTTTTTTTTTTTATTTTTTACACATGTCTGATATAGGGGCCTAACATAAAGGTAAACAACAAAAAACAAACAAACAAAACATCAAACAAACACAGGCAGAAAAATGAAATCTCTGCAAAAAGCTCTAAATGTTAGCAACCATCATTTTCAAAATAAAATGAATGAGGCTTATACCAGTATCTGAGTAATTGGAAGACATGGGTGAGGAATCCGCACATTTACCAATTGACATTGTTGTTTTGGATTAATTGTTGTCCCCAAAAATTAAATACTAGAAACAAAGTCTTGGCAATCCTTGTAGATGCTCAATATCCAAATGCAAAGTAGTGAACATAATCAAGAAAGCGCAATACTGGTAAACTAACTACAGATGATGGCGAACACCTCTTGCAAAGAAGTGAAAGAGAGCCAATACCTAGGAATCAAGAACCAAAACATCCTGAAATGGGATTTGCAGTCAAGTATTGTTGCAGGTAAAGGATTCCAGAATGCTCAATTTCCTCAAAGGATTTCTACACATGCTGTGAAAGAGAACCTAACGGAGACCATTGTACAGACCATCTTTTAGTACACAAATTCATCATGGAACCCAGGAACCAAGAAGGAATAGGATTGAACCTCCTACAAAAGGTACCAAAAAAAGAGCTGCAAGGTTTGTCCTTGGCGACTTCAAATCCCGAACCAGTGTCCACGGCAATGCTCAACACACTCTAGTGGGACGACATTAGAGAGTAGACACCAAACACAACGTATAACCACACTCTACGGTGAACTGGACATCCCCTACCAAGCCCTACAACCCTAATCAAAGAAGTTGGCGAACACATGACCGGCAATGGAGCATTTTTTCAGTGTTTCTTCAAAAGCCATGCACCGGAGTCCTTCTTCCCCAGAATCTCTAAAACCGTAGATTGGATACTACCAATGTTTATCCCACTTAATTTAAAAACTCTGCACAAACACTCACTCTCGGGAAGCACCAAGTTATACAGAGCCATTCGGAAGTAACGAACACATGTAAGGTTCAAGGGGGGGGGTTATCCCTATTATGCCAAATATTGCTTTTTTAGGCATGTTGGGGTGAGGGGGGATCCGATGAAACTAGACACGGTCATGTTTCCGACAGGTCTATAGAATGGCCATGTCTTATGTAAACTATCTCCGATTGTCTATTTTACTGAGAATAACCGGTAGGTCGTAACTCGCAGGGGCCGGGAGCGGGGGGCTGGGGGGGGGCTGCAGCCCCCCCCCACTTTTTTTCAGCCAACGGGTACAAAAATGCAAAAATGACCATACATTTGTGATTTTTAAGCCTGTTCAACCCCCCACTTTGGTTCAGCCCCCCCCCCCCCACTTTCAAAATCCGCTCCGCGGCCCCTGCTCGTAACCATCAACAGACGGACAGAAAATACCCCTTAGACAATTACCCCAGGACGACTATTCCCGCCAAACAATATATCCACTCTACACACTTACATCTAACCCTAACCCTATATCTTGGGGTATTTTCATGGGGTAATTGTCGAGGGGCAATAGTTGTGCCTGATACGGGATTGGTCATAAGTTTGGCACATAACCAGTTGTCTGCAGTTTCTCTCCAATGTTAATGGACTGTTGAAACATAGATTTTAACACAGGAGACACACAGGAAGCTTCTTTTCAGGGCCAATCTTTCTCATTTCTGCTTGTGCTTGTAATACGTCAGGCTAAAGCCCGCGTTACATCTCTTCCAAAGTTGGGCAAGGATGGTGCACGATACCATGGACAATTCCAAATGTTGCACTGATTACAAAAGCATCGGCCATTCGTGTACTGCTATGGTGTTATTCGAGCGCCATTGTGTAAACTTCTGTAGACATCGATCTCGTTATTGGCTTCTGGCTTGGCTGTTGACCAAGTCCGGGGCTAATTCTACGCAAACCCTAACATTTCACATAATCGTGTGTTGATCTTTCTCAACTTCGGGATAGTGTGACACCACCTTTGGAACAAAATATTACCTGGTCTATTGAAATGCAAGGGCTGTCGTTACCCAAATTCGAAATTCATTTTACCTCCAAACTACGCTAACCCTCTATATATAGACCTATCCAAGGCTTTTGACACCATCAATCACAAAAATATATTTAAAAATTATCACATTATGGACATTCGGGGAAAGGCGTTAGATTGGTACAGAAGTTATCTCAAACGGGTAAGAACAAATCGTATCTATAAATGACTCGAATTCTAATTTTAAGCCATAACTTGCGGTGTACCACAGGGTTCTCTTTTAGACCTCTTATTATATTATATATATATCAATAATTTTCAGAAATCCCTACGATTTCATTATTACTGACGATACCAGTGTCTTCTTCTCCCATAAAGATCTTGAAACGCTTGTTAACACCGTTAATTTGAGTTTAAATATTTTTTACGAATGGATTTGTTTAATTGCAATAAAATTATCTTTAAATGTTGTTAAGACTCAATGCATGCTTTTCAGCAATTCTATAGAAATGTTACCTAATAACGTGATTCTTAATGAAAATGTAATAGAGCTTGTTGACTCTACGAAATTCCTGGGTCTTGAAATTGATACGAAGCTTTCTTGGAAGCAGCATATTTCACATATATGTAAAATCTTAGCCAGAAATGTAGGCGTCATGAATAAATTGAATCCCTTCATCCCCTCAATGTTTATATTACAATTATACAAACACACCTTTTTCATTACTCTATGGCATTTTAGCTTGGGGAAACTCGTCTCAACGTAATTTGAGAGGTTATTAATAATAAAAAAAGAGCAATGAGAATTATATGTCACGAAAACAGACTAGCTCACTCAAACCATTTGTTCTTTTCTAATAAAGTTTTAAAAATAGAAGATTTAAAAAATTACGTGTTGGCAGTTTCATGTTTCAATTGAACAAAGGTGAGCTTCCAGCATCGCTTAGCGCATTGTTTTCTAAAAAACATTTAAAAAAATTTACGTTTGGCAGTTCCATGATTCAATTGAACAAAGGTGAGCTTCCAGCATCGCTTAGCGCATTTTTTTTTTAAAACACATTTTCATTCTTACCCCACAACATTGTCATCCTCCTTTAATCTCCCATGGTACGAACTATTTTAAGCAAGGACTGTTGTTTCTAGCAGACCAATTTTTGTCTTTGTGCCGTTCTTTTCCTGTTTTCTGTTGTGTGTGTGTCTTGTTTGTCTCCTTTATTTTTTTTTTCTTTTCAACACAAATTTGATATTCTGGAACCTTAACAACAAGCTTTGCTTCTTTGGTTTCCACCTCAATACAGCCTCTACTTAATAATTCATTTTGATAAGTTACATATTAGATATTATTACAAAATAATGTTATTTTGTATTTTGACTATATCTACATGTATGTAAGATTAATTTATCTTATTCACTGATTTATTTTGTTCTGTAGATTACTTTTGCTGTGTTGTGGAAATAAATGAAATAAATAATCAGCCAAGAATAAAGAGCTCAGAACATGGCCCCTCTATCTAAAATAAGTTACACATTTTTCGATGCATTGTCATGTTGTTTTTAAGAAATTCAATAATATCAGAAATGACGTTGATATCCAGGGTAAATACAATGTCATTATTGTATACTTTTAGTACTATACCTACCAGCATTAAAAAGTCATTTATACATGAAATGAATGAAAGTCCATTTAAGTTAAAGCCCCCGACCGGACCGAGAAATGAAAACCCAAATTACATATAAAACGTAAGCTAATAATTTTACATAATACAACAACACACACATTTAAACGTTATTATTGTCCATCTAGAAAGTTTAAATTGTCATTAAAAAGATGATCGAACCTCAACCAGGCCATCCCCTCCGAATACTCTAAAAGTTACCCCTATTTTGAAGTCGCTGATGATGACGTCAAAAAAATGTTAACGGAATGCTACCTGCTAAATTGCTGAATGAATTGCCCTTTCATTTCATAACAATAGAATTATAGCACACATGGGTTCTATTGTTCTGACATAGCAATACGAACGTGTTTTCTAAAGGCGAAACCCAATCATGCCAGGCCGTAGCATTCCCTTACATTTTTGACGTCATCACCAGCGACTTCAAAATAGGGGTAACTTTTCGAGTATTTGGGAGGGGAGCCTGGTTGAGGTTCGATCATCTTTTTATGAATACTGTAATGGAAATGTGAATATTTGTTTGTGTGTATTCATGTTATATACGCCTAATTAGCTTTCAATCGATGTAAGGTTACTCCGTTCAGGGTCTTTAAGTGGTAAGTCATTGTAAATATTCGATCTGTAATATAGGAAAGTGTCCGCTTTCGCAAATTATTTTGGGGTTTTGGCAGTACTACAATATATGGACAAGATTATTTTGCATTATAATTGAGGCATTTTTCCTCTTCGAATTTTCACAATAACATCGGCTAATATTTTGGGATCCCACTTTTGGGGCGTCTGGATGGCACTCTCGTCCATTTACACTTTAAACTGGCCCTTGGTCATTTATATTATGTGGACTTTCACGGGTTTCCTTTCCAGCTGATCTAGTTCAATTTCTAACCCTCTTCGGGGGCGTCAGGCAGGCACTTACCACCATTTAAATCGTCTGGCATTATTCATTTGTATCTCTGAACTATGGGAATTATGTTTAAGTATGTTTCGTAGGGTTCCCTTTCCAACTAATGTAGCTCAGTACTCTGAATTTTGGCACTTTGTGCGTCTGGCGGGACTTTCCGCCACTTAAATCGTCTGCATCGGTCATTTGTGTATCAGTGGTGTCTTCCAAGCGATTTCCATTGTTTAACGGGGCTTCGATCCTTTCTGGCTGATCTGGCTCAATTTTTTTTGGCCCCTTTGGCGAATCTTTTCATATACGTTTCTTAAGGGTTCATTTGTGCTGATCTAGCTCAGATTATTTTGGGGTCCTTTGGGGGCGTCTGGAGGGCTTCCTTTCCAACAATGTAGCTAGTATCTGAATGTTGGCACTTTAGTGGCGTCTGGCGGGCACTTTCCACCATTTAAATCGTCTGGCATTGTTCATTCCTTTATATCTGGACTATGGCCAATCTGTTCATATAGGTTTCTAAGGGTTTCCTTCTTTGCTGATCTAGCTCATTATTCTGAATTTTGGCACTTTGGGGGCGTCTGGCGGGCACTTTCCACCATTTAGATCGTCTGGCATTATTCATTCCTTTATCTCTGGACTATGGCAAATCTTTTGATGTAGGTTTCTTAGGGTTTCTTTTTCTGCTGATCTAGCTCATTTTTGAGGGGCCCTTTGGGGGCGTCTGGCGGGCACTTTCCACCACTTAAATCGTCTGGCATTGTTCATTCCTTCACCTCTGGACTATGGCGAATCTTTTCATATAGGTTTCTTAGGGTTTCCTTTCCTGCTGATCTAGCTCATTATTCTGCATATGGAGAAATATTAGAGGTATATACTCAATAACTTTTCCCTAGCAGACGCTTTTTTCCCCCGTTTCAACGCAAAGTTCGGTCACCAAGGTCGGTCCTTACTCACACAGACACACTCGTACACACAGGCCATTAACGTGCAGTCTATATATGGAACGCATCCGTGGGCTATACCAGAAGAAATCATTTTTACAAAACCAGGCATGGCATATATATCACTTCATCCAACAAGAATGTTTTTTATATTTTCGGTGAGAGCAAGTCATCACCTACACAATGGTATGCGAAATGGCCCTATAAATCATATTGTTTGACCTCAAGACTCAATTTAGTGAAGTGATGTCTGACCAATATCAAGAAAATTCTCCCCTTTCAATGGGAAAAGGTGGGAGTTGGGAGTAATAACACTGCTGTCTGTCTTTTTTGAGACGACATGGGCATATGTGTTTTTAAAAGCATGCTATAAAAAAGTATAACCAAGTTAAAGGATATATTCTCAAGATTATGTTTCCAGCCGAAATGAGCGCAAATATCGTTTTGTTTTAAAGGCACAGTCATATTTGTTGCTTAGGACCTCAAACTGAGAGACGTTTTCCCGTGATTAAGGGCGCGGTGCGAACTCCGCTGCGTATATGGGTCATATTTGTTCATATGAATTTTGGCACTTTGGGGGCGTCTGGCGGGCACTTTCCACCACTTAGATCGTCTGGCATTGTTTATTCCTTTATCTCTGGACTATGGCGAATCTTTTGATGTAGGTTTCTTAGGGTTTCTTTTTCTGCTGATCTAGCTCATTTTTTGGGTGCCCTTTGGGGGCGTCTGGCGGGCACTTTCCACCACTTAGATCGTCTTGCATTGTTCATTCCTTTACCTCTGGACTATGGCGAATCTTTTCATATAGGTTTCTTAGGGTTTCCTTTTCTGCTGATCTAGCTCATTTTTTTGACCACTTTGGGGCCTCCCCCTGGCCATACCCACCACATAGAACATGCCAGACGACCGATTCCTCATATGCGACGATGCAATCTTTACATCTATACACAGGAAAATTGGTTTCCTTTCCTGCTAGGGTGACCCCCCTGGGCACCCGCTCTATAACTGAAAAAAAGGCTTAATAGAGATTATGATACAATAACTGGGCACAAAATATGAATTTGAATTACAGTTTATAAGTTTTATATCTATAATTTGTCTTTTTTTTCGTCCCAGAGAGGGTCTTTGATATTGACATTAAATAATCATATAATATGACACATGTTAATTTATTCACTCATCTAAATCCATTCCTTCATCGAAACCACAAAAAGGAGATTTATTCAATGCTCAAGTTATGAGAAATCAACTAGCTCTTCATAATATTGCAAATCTGGAGATGCATGAATGCTTAATCATTTGACATGTTTGATAAAATTTCCTCTAACCTCCATTGATTACGTTTCTCTCGTATTTCTGCTATTTTCATTCATTATTAATCAATCTAAAAGATGGATTTCCCCTTTAAGCTTGACAAATGTATGTTTGACATTGACTTTGAAAGTTAACCAGCCAGTTATGTTAGATTTAAAGGAGCCAAAGTGTTAGTAACCCAAAGGACCCATAATCGGATTATTTTGACCATAATGTTGCTATTACAACTCACCCTTCGTATTTCTGACCCGGCCCTAGAACGGCAAATGTACATCCAACAATGACGAGGAGAAACCCGAATAAAAGCGTAATTCCTTTCAAGCTTGCCATCGTCAAGTATTTTACGACGGTTTTCCTTTTAAAAAGGCGCCAAAATTTGTCCCTGATTCTATAAAAAAAAATAAGCAGGTAGACCGTATAGCATGAATTAAACTAGCTACGTGTTTTCAATGTGACACACAACGTGGATATGGTACTTTTCAGAAGTGCTATAAAACGTTGTATAATTTTCGCTAATCAATTTGATAGAATATGTCTGTGTTTGTGATTAATTGCCGTTCTAGAGATTATTGTTTGGATTATGTGAATAATGCTTTATTAATTGTGTGAGAAATACACCATTCTGTACAGTTCTTTAAAACAAATTAGTGGCCTTAATCCTTGATAATCGACGCCTAATTTTATGTGCTGGAGGGTGATATCATTATCGTTTATTTACTGAATCGCTTATTTTTAAATATACCAAGATTAATTTGATACGCAAAGTTATTATAACGAGTGGGAAGTGCATCAGCTGCTTGCAAGTGTTTACACCGTTGTTGATATCATTGATAACACAGCCATATCTTAAAACTGGCACAAAACCAGCTGAAAACGGGTACTGCTCGATTATTAATGAGAATTCTTATAACAATGTATCATTAACCCAGAGGTTCTTTAACCCGAAAATTTAATAGGATTCGTTTAACCAAACATTTGCTTCAATAGCCTTAAGGTTTGTTTCTCCGAAAATTTTAATATTACGATTCATGATTATAGGGCTCAATATACCGAATATTTGTTAATCCGAAAGTAATCCAAACAATTGATTAAAACATAAAATTCGGTCCGGTAATCCGAAAATGAAATAAGATTATTTAGGGTTAGGGTTATTTCAATTAATTAATTGATTAACGGACCTTAAGAATAGTGAGCCTTCGTAATTACGAGCTTTAAAGTTAATTCTGAATATTTGCGGTGTATAGACTAGATATAATTACCCTTTGTCTGGTATTATCTACACCGCGCTAATATGCGACAGACACACTGCTAGATTTTAAGTTGAGCTTCTCTATATTCTTCTTTCCTTTGACTATTATTATAACATGGAAAATTATTTTGTCATAATCTTAATTTATTGAAATTATTTTGTATAAATTATTCATGCTTAACATTGGCACTCCTGTATTTTCGATGAGTATAAAGAACATTTTAATGGAGTGTTTGCCGTGCCCTCCCCCCCCCCCAAACCCGGTGCGCCCTTTCGCCCAACAAAATGATATTTGCAAAGTTAATTTCAAATTACCACCATGTTTGACTTCAAACGAAAGGAAAGTGACAGACATTCGATAGAACTTGGACCTAAAAAGATGTGTTAGGTCCATGGAATAGGTCTCCATTATACTCAGCCGTGATTATACTTCATGGATAGAAGTATAATAGAGACAGATATAGACAGATGCAGAGAGGCAAATAGAGGGAGGGAGGGAGAGGGAGGGGGAGAGAGAGAGAGAGAGAGGGGGGGGGAGGGGTGGAGAAAGAGAGAGACTCGGAGAAAAGATAAATTATTTATCTATAATGTTCTGACTTTGCATTTATGTGGGGCACTCGTATCCGACTTCGGACGCGAGACCCTTCTAGAGAAATTGAAAAGAATAACATTCTCTTAAACTCTTTTCCATTTAAACAATTTTACACTTCATATTTAGATAGTTAGATGTATTTTCAAAGAAACTGTCTTCTCAAATTATGGTTAGGTTACGGGATTGGTGTGGATGTTACACTTCTTTCAATACAACTTGATATAATGTGATTTATTATAAAAAAGGAAATAATTCTTTAAAATGTTTCTTTATTTTTCATTGAAGAACGATAAATGACAAACTGCGCATACGAATAAGCGCCAGTGTGATTGTACAAGTCATCTTTAAACATGAGCTTATTTGAATCACAATATTTCAAGCTCTGTTATGTAAATGATGTAATTGTCATTTTAATTTTGCGATAGTTTAAATAACAATGCGTGAAGTTTCGGACGTCGCTCTATATTTTGAGCACAAACGTGTCTAAAACTTTCGCTCATTTTCTATATTTTTTGTTTCTCTCAGCACGAGTCTCTCACTCTACCTCCCCCCCCCTCTCTCTATCTCTCTCTCTCTCCCTCTTTTTCTATTCTCTCTCTCTCTCTCTCTCTTTCTCTCACTCCCTCTCTCAATCTTTCTCTCTCTCTATCTCTCTGTTTCTCTCACCCTCTCTCTCGATCTTTCTTTTTCTTTTTATCTCTCTCTCCACCTGACTCATATTCTCTCTCTATCATGCCGATCTCTTGGTTGTGGAACGTATTGAGTCTAAAAGTCTGAGTTGTGGAACGTATTGAGTCTAAAAGTCTGATAATTTTTCGGCATGATAATTTGACTGTCATTTTCGTTCTGATTTATCTCTATCCGTAATTATATAACATAGGGCCTACTCGAATCTTATTCACTTCCTTCAAAGAAGATGATCATGGAGGACTATATAAAACCATACACACCATCGATTTATGTTACAATAAAGACATGGCAATAAAAAAAAAATACACAAGAGAGTATATTTAATTTTATTGGATTTGAATAATTTACCAATTGTCATTTCATTATTCCAAAAGAATATATTAGACCTAAATTTTCTATTTCTCTGCTCCATTTTCCATTAGACCCAGATGTACACTTAAATTCCTATTTATTTCAAACTGGATTTTATATGTATTAAACTTTTCTGACGAAATACGACGCTTAAATCAAAATAAATAGGTGTATCACTGAACAACTTAATTATAAACTACATATAAAGTAGGGTCTTTAACAGCCATCGATCCCCCTTAAAGATACACATAAACTAATTCTGAAGTGCATAATTTGATTAAGTATAATATTTTGAAAATTATCCTTTCGTTTTCTTTCCATACTTATTCATATTACTCGAAAATTATTTTACTTATATGCAGAAGAAAATTAAAATCAAATCAAAATGTTTTAATCATCCGACCATGCCAGGTTTAATAAAGAATCTAACAATCCTTTCTTTCTTTAACTAAATTTGAAGATTGCTCTACACTTTTATCTTGATGTTATTCAAAATTATCTCGTTATAATCAAAATAGATCTTGCAACGCCCCCCATCGACCTTAGCTGTGTTAATTGATGATACCGAGTTCGCGCAGGACATGGGCCCCGATGGCGCGCACAGCAGCCCAGTTCTCTTCGTAAGTGTATTGTATCTGATTCTCAGGAAGTAAGAACCCGTAGTCACCCGTATCCCGAAGTTCTACGGTGTAGGAATACTTCGCTCCTAGTCCCCCGACAGTGTCGTCATTTGAAGGGGCGAACGGTGCGTAGCCCCAGTCGCTGCTCACACCAGAACAGGCATCTGTTAGTTTTAGAATTATGATCATTATCAGAGGGACAATTATGCTCAGGGACTTATTTCGTAAAATTAATATGTAGTGTCAGGGTTAGCCTTGTGGTCGTGTTTTATGTGGTATCTCATTTCGCGGAAACGGATTTGAGACTACTTTGAGAAGGTTTTGAAATTTGTCGTAGAGACGTCTCCGAGACGTCCTTGTGACGGAAAAAGTGTCTCCGCGACGGGGAAAAATATCGGAGACGTCTTCGCGACAAAGTAGTTTCAAAGTAGTCCCAAATCCGTATCCGCGAAGTGAGATACCCCCATGAGGCTAAGTATTTTGTTTAGTCCAGGGCCCGTATTCCATAAATGTTGGACTTAACCATGAAACTAATGAAACTAAATAATTTTTTGTTTTAATTAAGAGTATTTTTTCTTAGACTGTTTTTGACAGTTGAGCATAAATTCCTTGATTTGGGCTAAGTAAAACGTCTTAAATGGAGTTGCGCCTACAAATACGCACATTAGAAAAGCGAATTTTATCCTAACTTTAAGCCTACTACCTAGTGGCTTAACTTGGATGTTGATTATATGGCAAGCTCATTTGAGGCAATGACAACATTAACAGAATTAAGACTTTTGCGTAATGCTTTCTGAGCTCAGACAAAGTGCTTTACGTGTTTGAAATAAAAGCTAAGACATTTTTTTCCTGACAAAATCTTAAAAAGGATACTTAGACTTAAGCAAAATTGCTTAAGTATAGTTTATGGATACGGGCCCAGAGTTGAAGTAAGTTATTCGATTATTATGAGGAATTGACCGCGGAGCATTGTCATCCGACCCTATGCCATTGACTCGTTATTTATAGTGCCTTTATATTTTGATGATTTGATAAAAACTCATTACATCTTAAAATGTGAGATGATTCCAACATTAATTCATGAAATATATAAAGTAGGCTTACATTTCAAGATAATTTCAACACCATGATTTATTTTGGTAAGCCTTCCAAAAGAGGAAAAACAGATATAACACAGAAAGTGATAATGATTTTTTTTTTCTTCGTTTTGTTGATAATGGTAAATAAAAACAAACAGATTGCTTACATAATATGTCTGCACCGGCTCCATATTCATATACAGCTCCATGCTGGGCATTGATAGCAATTTTCATTGCTGAAGCCAGGGCCATCTAGGGTGGATAGAAGAAGAAGAAGAATATGCACATTATAATCTAATTGATATTGAATTATACTAATCGTAATTGGAATAGTAACGATCACGGTGTTGGGTTTCCAAGAATTGTTTTGTTTGCGTTGCATTACCATACTCCGGTATAGTTTGCCCAAATACGGAGTATTAGGTTGCAAACCCCAGTGCAGCCCCTCTGAAGAAGAATCCTAAGGCTGCAGATCTCAGTGCAGTTCCTCCGAAGAGAAATCCTTAGGTTGCAGATCCCGATGCAGTTCCTCTGGAGATGGATTCTTTACTTGCGAACCCTTGTGCAGTTCCTCCGGAGTGGGATCCTTAGGTTGAAGATGCCACTGCAGTTCTTCCGAAGAGGGATCCTTTGGTTGCAAAATCCAGTGTAGTTCCTCCGAAGAGTGATCCTTAGGTGGGAAACCCTTGTGTCTAAAAGGGGATCATTAGGTTGTAACACCAATGCGTTTTACTCAAAGAGGGATACTTATGTTGTGGATCACATTGCGGTATATCCCAAAAGGGACCATACACTGTAAAAAAAAAAAAGGTAACTCGCAAGAAAATGAGTAAACTAATGCTTTACTCCCAACGGAGTAAATTTTGTTTACGCTTAACAGAGCTAGTAAAAAGGTAACTCGCAAGAAAATGAGTAAATTAATTGTTTACTCCTTTCGAAGCTAGGAATGATACATAGATGACTAAAAGTTACTCTTTTCTGAGTAACATTTGGCTCTACTGCATGAGTAATATTTTTTACTCAATTTCACGCGAGTTACCTTTTTGCTCAGTATTGGGTAAGATTTTACTCATTTTTTTTTACAGTGTAGGTTGCAGACCCAAGTGCAATATACCTCCGAAGAGGGATCATTAGGTTGCAGCCACCAGTGCAGTTCCTCCGAAGAGGGGTCCTTAGGGCTAAGGATGCAAACCCTTGAGGTTTCTACTTCACTACGGTTTCCAAAAGGATAATCACGAGGGGAATTCATATCCTGCGGGTAGACCAATTTCAGTTACTCCAAATAGGAATCCTTGTGCAGTTCCTCCGGAATGGGATCCTTAGGTTGCAGATGCCAGTGCAGCTCTTCCGAAGAGGGATCCTTTGGTTGCAAAATCCAGTGCACTTTCACTTTAATAAGAGGGATACTTAAGTTGCATACCTCAGTGTGATTCCTCCAGAGAATTATATATCCTTAGGTTGTGGACTTGAGTTCAGTGCAGCGGTTTTCAAAAAGAAAGATCTTTTAGTTGTGGAATCTAATGGGGTTTATCCAAAGAGAAATCATTATGCTGCAGACCCCAGTGCGACTCCTGAAATATAGGGGTTCTTACTTTACAGACCCCACTACGGTGGTTAAAAAGGGATCCTTGGCTTGCGGACTCCAGTGGGTTTTATTGAAAGGGGAATTCATAGGCTCCGGACACCACCACTACCACTGAGGCGTTCCACAGTCTTGTACTGTGCTTTTATCATCTGCATAACGTGCAGAATAGTGTCTAAAGTTCGTATTAATTATCTTCTGACCCCTAATTATTATTGTACATGTATTTTGTCAATTTACTGCAGGCGGAGGCCAATGTTCTATTTTAGTTTTACACATTTTCTAAGAAAAACGTTTTCAAAAATTAATTCGTAACATCTTTCATGATGTCGAATTGACAACCCACCTGGTCATCATAGTCTTCGGTCTGGGGCTTGGTTTCGAGGTACGACCACGGGGCGATGATGACCTGGGAGTAGCTGTGGAAGTCGATGAATACCATAAAGTCCTGTCCGTCTGTTTTCATTTGCCTCAATGAGCCAACGACATCAGCAACTTCGACCTCGGATAGAGCCTTGGAGCCGTGGTAGATGTCGGAGCATTCCCAAGGACTTGTCCCTACACCTAGATAATTATGAAGTATTATAATGATGTAGCTAATTGTGTTGCTGCTGCTACTACCACTATGCTACTACTACTACTACTACTACTACCAGGCGCGGATCCAAGAAAATCGAATTGAATGCATTTCGGGGGCCCAATTGTCTGGGGACAAAAGCGGCTCTATTATGTTTACGTATGGGCCCGGTAAGTTCATTGTGTGACTCCGGTCTGCGTCCGCCACTGACTACTACTAATACAACTACAGCACTACTACTACTACTACTACTACTACTACTTTGCCAGAGGACATCAATGCTAGGTTTTACTTATACAGTGCGTCCCAGAAAAAAGTATACCCAACTTTGAGGGCCTCGTATAAGGAATTCATTAATCATGTGACCATATATTATATCTCATATTAAAGAGTAACTCATACTCTATTTAATGATATAAAATTCATGTCTGTGCTGTCACGAATGACCGAGTATTCATACTTTTAAAAAAATCCGTCGAAAGTGCTTTGTACCAAGTTTGGGTTATTTTGGGTTTAGCTAATTTCAACTTACCAACTTCTTCTACGTGCCCACCTTCCCTCTCAGTGCATAAATCGCAGCGTCGTTGCATGCCTTGGACAGCTCGTTATTGTAATTGAGCGCAATTATGCGATTACCAAACACCTTCCGAAGTCGATCTCGAACTGCTACACTCCGGTGTGCAGGGGCACCATCCTCCATGTTGCATGGTATCTGCTGACTACAAAAACCTTCTGCTCTGTCGTTAGCTGCACCATTTTGGTTGCATGAGGTATCCCGACACATGAAATCAATGTTTTACTTACTTCTAAGGCACTTGAAATTCAAGGAAGGACACAATGGAAGATCATCCCAGTGTTCGTACATAAGGCAAGGAAAGAGGACTTCATCAAGATAGCATCCCAACTAACGCTTTATCCCTTGTGAATAACTCAGGAAGGCTTACCTCAAACAATGAATGATGATAAGGGAGCCAGGATTTCATTGACAATATACCATAAATATGATTAACATTTTTGGTCAATTCTCTTGAGCTACAGTTCGCATATATGTTTGCTTAAGTAATGCAAACATTTTTTAAAACTTTCATCCACTTTGCATCATTTTCAGGCTAAAACAAAAAAAATGAGGATTTGAAATGAAAAGTTTACTTTCGAAAAACTTGGTACAAAGCCCTTTCGACGGATTTTTTTCAAAGTTCAAGTACTCAGTCATTCGTGACAGCATTGACATACATTTGGTATCATCGAACAGAACATGAGTTACTCTTTAACATAAAATGAAAAATAAGGTCACATGATTTATGGATTTCTAATACGAGACCCTCAAAGTTGGGTATACTTTTTTCTGGGACGCACTGTATTGTTTAGCACCTATAGGCGTTACACCTACATCACTCTTGACAGATTTATCTAAAATATCTTAGTGTATTTTTGGTTGCGGAATTACAGCATTCAATTTACAACGAATTCGAAGGTCGATGAGAATAATTAGTGACGCATTTGACCGCCCTTTTGAAGAATTGTTCCAGTAAAATCTATAGAATTCATATAACGACATATTTTCGTCTTCATTAGCCTTATTGTAAATCATTATAGTGATAAATTATGCGCAGTAACCTTGGTGAATTTCATACCTCCCCATTCGTATGGCCAGTTCCGGTTCGGATCGGTTCCGATGCAAACTGCCCCCGGGTTTGGTGACCGGGTCTTACGCCACATTCGGTCCTGGATGAGTGAATAAAGGGCAGATACGTCCAAAGTTGATCTACTGAGACTGAAAATTAGAAAAGCGTTCTACCAACATCTTAAAGGACAAGTCCACCTTATAAATTAAAAACGACTTTAAGAAAATTGAAAAAATTGGGAATAAATATCAGTAAACTATTGAACAAAATCCATCAAAGAAAAACGAAGTTATAAATGACTAAAGTTTGAATTTTGTGACGCCGCTTGCGTGCTGCTGTGTGCTGCATGTTGTGTAATGTTTATTCCATAAGTGTTTTCATTTTTTTTAAAAGAAGAATTATAATTATTTTACATGTGAATTCGATAGAAATTATCATCAACTCATGGATGTTTATATACATACCTCAATGGGAAGGATACTTCTGATATCTTTAACAATCAACAAAATTTATGGAGTTTACACTATAACATAAATCATCGGAGAGCAGCTCGGAAGTGACTTACAATATCAAAAGTTCGGATCAAAATATGATAATGTTTGTTTGATGGGTGGTCACTTAGAGCATTTTGACTGATTGCAATCTAGAAAGAAGAGACAAGGGGATTGTACTGTGTTTTTGTACCTGTGACCAAGTGTAGCTGTATCCGTCAACATTCAAAGATGGGACGATGTACCAATCTAGATTGTCGAACATATTGACGACCAGATTGTCACCATCTATATATTCATCTAGAAGCTTGGAGAATTTGAAGGAAAAAAAGAAAGGGAGATAAAAGAAATCAAAAGAACAGTCAAAAATTCATGACAAGATGGCCGAAATGACAAAAAGTACTATCATGATGTTGTCTGTGGTACAGTTACAGATCAAGCATCATTAAAAATTTTGACTGTCATTTTTTGGGGGAAAGTAAAAGGGATTATGTCTGCTGCCCTTAGAATGTACTTTACAATGTGCAATTAATAATTATGATACGTTCATTTAAAATGTAAGGTTTCAACTTTCTCTTAACAATTCCATCGTCTCTTTCTCGTCACATGAACACCCCAGCTTCTCTCTCTCCCTCCCTCTCTCTCTCTCTCTCTCTATCCCTTTCTTTCTCTCTCTGTCTCTGTCATTTAGCCCTCTCTCTTAATTTCAAAATATTCTTACTTATTCTTACTTTTGAAATATTATCATGTTCTCGGAGTGTTTCATGAAAGGACCTGCTTTATCCGATACTTACCATAGTAACAATGGTTCTCAGTCAATCGAAATGAAGTAAAGATTTCAGATCTGACAACATGTCAGACAAGGATGGTTGATGAAACGCTCTCCTGATGTAAACCCGTCGACGAAAATTTGTGAATACATCGAAATAAATAAATAAATGATAGATACGGTTCGACTAATTCTTATTATTTTGACTATAGTGAGTCATAAATAATGTCCCGTCATTTTGAAGTTGCCTTGTTAGAAAAAAAAGAAAATTTAATCATGAGTTTCATGATATGTCTTGTAAAAGTCATCCTCACAGCATTATGGTACCATTTTCTTTTGGATCTTTCCACGCTTGACTGAATAACAGACACTCTTCAGAGGACGGTAATATCTCCCTTGCGCCAAGTGGCTGGGTAAAGATTTAAAAACAAATGTGACAGAATATGTGTACATACACATACACACACACACACACACACACACATACACACATCCTCCCTCACACACACACAACACACACACACACACACACATCCTCCTCACACACACGCACATATCATCACTCACGCACCCACACACACAATAACCAATTCACAATAAAATTTTCCCATTTGATGTTTTGTTATGAAGACATCACTGAATGCTTTGGACGTAAATAATTCACTAAAAATACTGTTTGTGGCTGTGAGTGAGGGTGTGTGTGGTGGATGTGTATTTGAGGTGTGGGGTGCTGTGTATGTGTATATGTGTGTGTGTGTGCTGATCGAAATGGACGATATAGGGTGTGTGCGTGTGTGTGCGTGTGTGTGTGTGTGTGTGTGTGTGTGAAAAGGGTGTATGTTGGTGTATTTGTGGTGAGGATGTGGGTGTGTATGTGCTTTGTGTATGTGAAAAATGAGGGTACGTTAGTGTAGTGTTGTTTTGTGCGTGCACATTAGTAACATAAGTTCTCAAATTTGTCGTATGAAGATTGTTTGTTATTCAGTCATGCATGCAAAGATCCAAATAAACATGGTACTAACATATGCTAGGAGGATGACTTTACCAAAACATATCATGAAACCCATGATTAAATTGCATACTTATCACAAGACAACTACAAAATGATGGGACATTTTTATTGACTCACTCTGTATAATATTCTTACATCTTAGTGAATCCCATGACTGTAGCAGGTGAGACACCCATCTCTAGTAGCATGAATACCGCCCTCAAACCATACACCTGGTTTAGAGGACGGGTCATTAGACCCTCGAATCTAAACGAGAACAAAAATCACATAAATGGATAAACCTTTAAACATACTTCGGCAATTCGTGTAAATTTGTGAAGGATTGCAAAAATCTAAACTGTTGGGCTCTATACATGCTGTCAGTGCACGCATTGTGTCAAGTTTATGCACGTAAACAATGTATGTAAATGGCGGTATTCGGTCATCAAATCTAGGCAATTCTAGATCTTGTACTAAGTAAGCAATTTCTTAAATGTAATGGCCGTGGGTTAATATTCATCATATTTAACTGATGTAAATCCGCACGATAGAGTTGTTTCTCTAAAAAGACAACCCTATTAAAAAAGTAGTAGTAGTAGTAATACATTGAGGGTTGTCATATCTTAAAGCAATTATATGACATGTTTCATGGAGTATAATATTTTGACAATATACACTGTTCGTCATAAAGGTGGAATATTTTGTTCTGGCTCAAGCGAGATTATGTTGCTCCGTTATTAATTTCTTGAATGTGTTTGTCACCGCTTTCACTTTCTGGGATCCTGGGTATATCTTGGACGTTCCCTCAACCCTTCCCGGGGATTTTTCTTCAAAAAAGTTTGTCACCCCCAGAAGATGGGCATTTTCGTCGTTTTTTCTTATTTTTGGGGCCCTTTTTTGTTCACGCGACCTACCAAGTCCCCTTCAGTCCTACCCCGAGGAAACACGTCTGAGGTGGAGATTTGTCATTGTTCTTTAAATTAAATCTAGATTTAGGGTTACAGGCTCGACTCTTTTGTCTAGGGGAGGGGTCAAAATTTATTTTGATTAGTGTTCAACATTCATTTTATTCATTTTTACACCATGGAAATTTCTAGCTTCCCTAAATTGTATTGTAAAATCTCAACCAAACATTAATCAAAATAAAATATTATCAATAATGACTATTTACAGCCTTGTCATCAAGGCTAAACAAAATTTAAGGGGAAAATGATGATATTTAAGGGTTAAAGGTGGTTTTTCATTTCTTGTGTTTTCAGCATAAAGATGGAATAAAATATTCCGAATTTTCCCCAATCTCGTTTTTTACGTCAACTCCTCCCCTAGACAAGAGACCTTAGCCTGTCCCCAGAAATATAGATTTAACTTAAAGAACAATATAAAACAATATACCTCAGTTGCGTTTCCCGGGGGTAGGACTGAGGGGGGCTTGATCGGCCGGGAAAACAAAAAGGGGCCCCAAAATGAGAAAAAATGACAAAAATGGGCATCACGGGGGTTGACAAAACTTTTTTGGAAAAAGGTCCACGTGAAGGGTTGGGAGAATGTCCAAGATATAGCAAGGGTCCCAAAAAGTAAAAGCAGGGACAAACATATTCAAGAAATTAAAGTCAGAGCAAAATCATGTCGCTATAGCGGCAAAAATATTCCACCTTTATGACGGACAGTGTATTAAGAGCTCAGTTCCAAAAGGTAATACATCCACTTTTGATGAAAATTGAGTTATTGATATGACACCATTATTCAGGTAAGTACCTTTCTTTGAACAAAACTTTGAAGAAAAAAAATGAAAGCAACTATCAAAAAAAGCAGTCTCAAATTTCACTTTTCCATAGACGCCTGTACAAAATATGGAAAACAAATGCATTTTACTCAAAAGTAACAAAAGTGGATGTAGTACCTCGATACAAATATTCTTTGTTGAATCATATTTCATTTTTGCAGACGAAAATTAAAATAAAACAGAATCAAATATGAATACTTTAATTCCATTGATTGGCCGTCCTTCTGCGGAGATTCCAAGTTGGAATGTTGTAACAATATCACTATATGCATCAGCTATGTCAAATACCCATTGTTGGATCTGCGTTTATAAAATAAGAATAAATATCAGAAGAAAAATGTGTAATTAGTATACATGAGAAAGAGAGAGATGCGAACGTTGGTCGAACATTGGTTCGACGTTGGCTTCCCGAACGCCGCACGTGCAACGTTGTGCAAACGTTGGCCCAACGGCAAGAATAACGTTTGCCCAACGTAATAGCCACGACCATTGCCGACGTTGGCCCAACGTAACCTTGCTATCTGGGAAGAGGGAAATGGTAAAAATTACCCCATTCCGATCAAATTATGTTATACAAAATTCTGATACGATTCCAATGGACGTGGAATAGCGTATATGAACCTCATCTTGACTTCTTTTTTTTTTGGGGGGGGGGTGGAGATGTCGTGGAATCTTAAAAAAGCAAGGTTTATCTACTTTGGCCAAAAGTAAGAAAAAAGGCAGGGATATCAGCATAATTATTAAAAAATATCAAAGATTCAAGTGAAAATGGCCTATTTCATAATGTTCATTTTAATAGCGATATAGTGCAGCTGTGTGCATGACGCTGATATGCATTATGTAACATTTTACTTTTATGGAGAATGAAATATGTATAGTAGATAGGCCTGAATAAGACAAGTAACTTCATAATAATTCATTGCCTTTATTGGGATTTTTTCCTATCTTTCAACATTATAGACATGTGTAATTACCTCTTCATAAGTATGGTATTCGTTATAGTTGAAATCACCCGACGCAGTACCGGTGAATCGCTCTCGTTCCCGCCTTTCTAAAATCTCTGTCATCTGATTGGACACGAGTACGCCTACGTCATCTATCATGACATCAAAGTCCAGCCCCTCGTGCTCCAAAAGCATGTGCAGAGGGGTCTGAAGATTGGGTCGTACCATTATGTCGACAGGGTGACCTGGGGTTTTGAAGATGTGGGTCCAAAAGTCAAACTGTTTGGAAATTTAAGAAATAAAAGTGTGGATATCAGTAAAATAAAAATGTGTATAATACAGAAAGCTGCATTAATACACTGTAAAAAAAATTTGTATTTTTACAGCAAATCTGCTGTCAGCAGAGTCGCCATAAAAAATGTAATTTAAAAAACAATTTTGACGTAAATTATTTCTGCAAATAATTACGTGAGAAATCCAAAATATACATCAGGAGTAACACATTTTTTCCGTTTTAACCAAATATGTAAGCTATAGAACTCTAATGATTCTTTTTCTTCTCTTTTATTAATTATTAGAAGAGAAATTTACAACAAAACTGTCATTCTAAATTACATTTTTGTATGGCGACTCTGCTGACATCTCTTTGCTGTATTTTTTTTTTTTTTTGACTAAGGGATTGAAAAAGGTAATTATAGACCAATTTGTATAAATTTATTTTTATATTCAGTTTATTTCATTAGACTCACATATTCAAACTAAAATACAAAATTTTGGATTGCAAAATTCAGAGTATGCTTGCAATTTTTATTGATATAAATTTTAAATTAAAATTAGCTGATCAATACTAAAAAGTCATCAATAATATTATTATTAATATAGAGTGTGTGAAAGCATAACCCTTCAGTAATTTAGATGAAATGTCTATTTGCGTTCCCGATGAACCATATAGGAAAAAATAAGCACACTTTTTGTCTCTTATCGAATAATAATATTTAGTTCAAACAAACACGAGATAAAACTATTGCTGCACCTGCTACTATTCTGACAATAAATCAACATGGTGCCCCAACAGGTCGTACGTGTCGCGTTCATAAATTCTATGTCGGACGTACTCTTTTCCCAGATACGCACGGAGCAGGTACGACACCAGGAGTTTTGTTGTTGTTGTTTTTTTTCCTATAGAAACTTAGGAATGGCAGAAATTGGCTCACGACGGCTAGATGCAACGCAAGCTACGTTGCACGTACGTGCCGCGTAGCTTAAGATAAGTTGTGACCACCATTTTAATTCATTTTGACTAAAACCATTATTTGCCGTGGTCTTTTTGAAGGTGTTTTTGAAGGTGCGATGTCAGGCAGTCTTCGTCACGCGGTTGCCAAGAGGTGTACCAATTACTATTGAAATGTTGTGGTTTTTGTCTTTTTTTCTGTTGAAACAATACCCTGAGATCATGTACTCACATAATGGTATATCACTTACCATGAGACGGGTTTGAGTCGGGTTTTCCATTCCGTAAAAAAAAAAAACACATTGTCCCACAGTGTATACACAATGTGAGCACACTGTGATACAGCGTGTTCACATTGTGCTGTACTGTTTCCACTACCGACACTGAAAATGGGCCAAGTCCCCACAGTCAACTCTGTGAACACAGTGTCTGAGTCCTTCACAATTTTGATGACTGTGTGGATTTTGCCAATTTTCACAGTGTTTCCACAGTTTGGACACAGGCCTTTGAGTCGCGGGAAATCGAACACGTTCATATTTGTATGAGATTTTCTCAGTCACAGAGACGTCTTGAAGACGGGACATACCACCTTGAGAAAGAAAGGGTCAATTCGATGTCAATCATCGCCAAACATCATGCAGGTTTAGTCATTTGGCCTCGAATGACCCATAGTTGGTTATGACCCAACATGCCCAGAATGAGGATCGTTTTGCCCTTACCCGCGGGGTTTTGTCCGTCCCACGGATAAGATCATATTGCTTACCTCTTCACCTCTCGTCTTCTCAAGGTCACTTAGCCATTCAAGATGGCGCTCTGTGGTTGGTGTAATCCTCCAAACCTGATACCTGGAATTAAAAAAAATACTTGTCATTATTGGTGGTATCTCACTGCCATGAGACGGTTTTGAGACTAGTTTGTGACAGGTTTGAAACGGATTTGAGACTAGTCGCTGAGACGTCTCCTGAGCGGGAAAATCAAACATGCTTTAAATTTATGATTTTTTTTTTTCCCGTCGCGGAGACGTGACTGAAAAAGTTATCAGAGGCATCACTCATTGTCCGAGTCGCAGAGACGTCTCCGCGAAGTGAGATACCACCTCGAGATGCATTTTTTTCTTCTCTCATCAAGTAATCAGCAGTTGGTCAAGCGGTGATTGTCATTGTCAGTCTAAAACGGATTCTCATCGGAAGCATGTTCGAATCACAGTCACGTCTGTCGGATGGTGACGATAAAGGTCGGTAGCAGTCTTCAATACTCATTATAATAGGGAGTTTTTTTAATCGCGTCAACGCACCGCCTCAAAGAGATTGATAGGTAAAGAATGGAAGCTTTTGACAAATAATTATAACAATAATGGTGGTTTCTTCACGCGTGACGCTTTACGCATCTTAGAGGACTGAATCGAGAACTTGAAATGGCTCGTCTGAGCTTACCAGTACGAAGGTGTCACCGCTGATGAGATCGGTGGGCGTCACGCTTGACATGCTTGAAGAAGCCACGATAATAATATTTGTTTAAAAAAAAAATAAAAAAAAAGATAAAGAAAGAAATAGCTTCTCACCCTCAACCTTCATCAGGCAGCACACATACTAGTACACCATTCGAAAACTCCAAATCATACGCGTCTGTCAACCAATCAACAACAACAACAAAACAGAACAAAAAACAACTTTTCTATCTCCCTTCGTATTGTGTTGAAGAAGAAGAAAAAAAAAACCCTCTTCGTTTTCTGCTCGTTTTATCGGATTGCCAATTTCTCATCTATTTCTTTCAATTTTGCGTTTGTGAATGTTAGAAACCCCTTTGGTTTTTTTCTCTTTCTTTCCCTCCCTCTCCCCTTATACACTACATTTCTTTCTCTCTCTTTTTCATCTTTCATACACTCTTTCTCTTACTATCCATATTTTGTTTTATTTTTTTCTCTAGCTATCACAGACTTTATCTCCGCACTTTCCTCTCTGCCCCCGTTTCTCTTTATACACTTCTTTTTTCCCCTTTTGTTGTTGTTGTTTTTTTTGTTGTTTTTGTTGTTGGTACGTATCAAAGAGTATATATCATTTCGCAGAATAACATATCAAAGTAATGCAAATTAAAGCTTAAGAAAGCTTAAATACATTACACTCGAATGAGTGAAATCTTCTCATCCCTAATGCAATAATATCAAAAAGATGTTCGTAGAGCATGGAAAATAACAATAAAACTTTTATTTTAAATCATAATATTACATACCCTTCATAGGTTGTGGCTGCAACACAAGCAACCAATACCAGGAAATATAAAATTCCAATTTGTTTCATGATGGCGAAGATTCCAATACGTATCATATAATAGCGTGTAAGTTGTGATCGCAATTAAAAGAGAAATGTTCAAAGAATAGGAATGCGTCTGCAGGCGTGAAAAGATCTTTGTCATATTAATAATTCAGCTTGTTATCGGTTCATATCAGAATATATATTTGTTATCACTTTAATATTTTCGATGTTGGAACTGATGGAGGATAGTGGAGTTTGAAAATACGAACTTGCAGTAGTTTTTAATTTTGAGTCACGAATTAAAACAAAAACCTACATGACTTGTATGCTCATTTTACGAGGGGATATTTTACCCTCCTGTCTCCGTCTGTCTCTGTCTGTCTGTCTGTCTCTCTCTCTCTCTCTCTCTCTCCTCAACACACACCACCACACACACACACACACCACACACACACACACACACACACAGCACAACCGCACACACAACACACACACACACACACACACACACCACACACACCACACTCGCTCTCTCTCTCTCTCTCTCTCTCTCTCTTTCTCAAACCTTTCTTATAATAACGAAATCATGAAACATTATAGAGAGAAAAACAATTGTATTCATTATGTTTCAATGTTTTCATGTTAAGAATTCTAAAGATGAAATGTATAATTAATTTGTTCATGTTAAAAAGTTTTACCGTAGGCCTACTGGTTGCAAAACATTTATTTTAGTGAATATACAGCGTGTCCCACAAAAAATGCTCATGGTACTCTAGATGGGTATAATATTAAAATTACAATATTAAATTGTTTATATCTTTACATCCGTAAACTACAATTCAAATTCTACAACTGAGTGAAATTTTATGTGATATGGTCCAATAATCACAAAGTCTGAAAGATATGATTTTTTTTTCATTACACCTCAGGAAACCTTTCCATTTAGGTTTTGTATTAAGTAGTATGTGTAGTCAGGTTCAGCTAACAAGATTTTGTTATCAAACTTAAAATTATATCTATTTACGTTTAGACACGGGCGTTATGGGGGTATCTCACTTCGCGGAGACGTCTCCGCGATGGATAAAAAGCATAAGAGACGTCTTCGATACTTTATTCCGTCGCGGAAACGTCTGCGCGACAATTTTCAAAACTGTCTTAAAGCCGTTTCAAAACCGTCTCAAAGTAGTCCCAGATCCGTTCCAAAGTAGTTTCAGTGATTCCCGCGACTCATGAAATGTCGCGGGGACTGAGTAGGCGTCTCGGAGACGTCTCCGTGACAAGTTTCAAAACCGTCTCAAAGTAGTTTCCACGAAGTTAGATACCACCATAAATCTGCAAGCATTTTGTTTCGTTGTTGGGATGAATCTAATAAAGGAAATAAAGTAAGAGTGAATGAAGACGTAATTGGACTACGTACTTTATTCAACGTAATATGACACTTGGATTGAGAGGTTTTCTGATGAGTGCTGAAAGAAGGCTCATATCTTTGTGTTCAATGGACCATATCACGTAAAATTTAAGCCAGTTGTACAACATACATGCTAGTTTACGATTGTAAAATTATATGATTCGGTAATTTTCAAATTATACTCATTTAGAGTGCCATTAGCATTTTTGTGGGACACGCTGTATTGACTTACAATAAAGACAAACTCCAAAACGACTAGAATTGGTCAATCATGATCATGCGCTTTTTGTTCAAAATGCTCTCCTTTATCAACATATATGCATAATTATAATTGGTGCAGATGGCCATTTTGACAAAGGACACACACATCATTATCAAAATCGAAATCATAGAATTTTATTCAAATCTGTTTCATACTTGTTTCTGTTTGCTTTTAATTTTAGAATATTTTAGGTGGTTTGAGAGGGATTGTTTATAGAATAAAACCCAGTTCTCTCAAGATGTGATCACCCATGGCGCGCACGGCAGCATAGATCTCTTCATAGACGGGCTGTATCTGCCATTCGGGTAGGAGCTGGCCGTACTCGCCCGTGTCACGTAGTTCGATGGTGTACGAGTACTTGCACCCGAGCCCGCCGTCGACATCGTCACCCATCGGTTCAAAGTCAGCGTAGCCGAAGTCTTTGCTTGACCCCGCCGCTGGATCTGGAGGGGTGTGGAAGTCTAATCAAGTTTATTGAATTAAAAAAGAGGGATTCTTTGTAGAAAAAGTTGATTTAGAGAATGTATAAATTCAACATAGGTTAGTGACAATTTCAGCAAAATATGCAGACAATAAAAATTACTTTATTGTTATTTTTTCGAGGGTGTTAATCGTTTTGTTTTGTGTTGTTCTTGGCTTTTTGTGATCACGTCACAGGAACAAGTTCTCAGAATTTTACATTCAGTGTGCAAGCATCCGTTAACACAATAATCCAAACTAATACACTATTGCTCATAAAGGTTGGATATTTTTTTATGCGGTCCAGCCACATCATTTTGCTCCGGCCTTAATGTTTTGGAAATTGTTTGTCCCTGCTCTCACATTTCGGTACCTTTGCTATATCTTGGAAGTTCTCCCAGCCATTCCCGGGTATTGAAAAATAAAAACAGTTTGTCAACCCCCACGATGCCCATTTGTGCCATTTTTTCACATTTTGGGGCCCCTTTTTTGTTCACCCGGCTGACCGAGGCCCCCTCTGTCCTACCCCCAAGAAATGCGTGTGAAGTATAGGGTTGTTATTGTTCTTTAAGTTAAATATAGCTTTATGGTCACAGACTTAGATTTATTGTCTAAGGGGAGGATCAAAATTTATATTGAATTGGGTTTAAAATTGATTTTATTCGTTTTTACAACATGGAAATTTATGTCATCCCAAAAATGTATTGTAGAATATAAGCCAAACAAAAACCATAATGAAAAATAGACCATGGAGACAATTTACAACCTTGTCATTAAGGCTGAAACAAAATTTTTGGGAAAACAATAATGATTGAGGGTTCATGATTGTTTTCTATTTCCTTTGTTTTTACCATAAAGTCAGGATAAAATATTTCAATTTTTCACCGATCTCACTTTTTACTTCAACCCCTCCCCTAGACAAGAGACCAAAGACTGTGACCTTAAACCTTGATTTAACGTAAAGAACAATAACAGCTCTATATTTCAGACGCCTTTCGCGGGGGTAGGACCATGGAAACTACTAGAAATAGTGTCCATGGTAGGACGGAGGGGGCTTTGGTCAGCCGGGCAAACAAAAAAGGGGCCCCAAAATTAGAGAAATTGGCAAATATGGGCATTGTGGGGGTTGACGAACCTTGTTTTCTTTGTCATCCCCCGGGAATGGTTTAGGAACGTCCGAAATATGTCGAGAGTCCTGAAAAGTGAAAGCGGAGACAAATAATTGGAAGAAATTAAAGCCGGAGCAAAAAGATGTTGTTGGAGCACAAAAAAAAAATCCAACCTTTATGAGCGATGGTGTAGTTTTAATTTCCCCCTTTTTGAAATTGCAATGCATTATTTAATTAGGTAAGAAGCCAATATAATACTTTTTAAATAATGTATGGAAATCGAATGAAATTTAAGTATTTTCATTCGGTATATTTAGCACTGATCTTACACATGATTTCTGCACCAGCCCCATAGGTAAAGACCTTGCCATGTACGTCATGGATGGCATCAGCTATAGCTTTAGCGAAGGCCATCTGAAAATAAGAATGGAAAGTAACATTTAAAATGAAGAGGGAAATAAACGATGATTGACGATAGGCCTATTTATTTTCATTTTTGTCTTGGGGAAATAATTTGTCTAAAATCAGCCGCTTGTTCAGGATTTTGAAGCAGGGCTGCAGACGATGCATGGCAACAAAATGGATGTTCAATGTGTGATTTAGCGAAAAAAGAGAGCCTGATCTTTCGATCCTGGCAGAATCTTCGTAAGAGACAAAAGTAAAAACATGTACACTAAACAAAATACTGAATAGCAAAGTTAAGGATGACCTATTTGAGACAGAACAAAGGGACCCGCCCCCCCCCCCCAAAAAAAAAAAAAAAAAAAAGGTTTTCATCTTCTTTCAAGATCCTAGATCCACAACAAAATTAAATCAAATCTTTGATTTGATTTGCGACTAGTCTCAAACCACGCAGTCTTTTTATAACTCAGATACCATTGATTCCAAGAATGCGTTTTTGAGTACACATCGCTGATGTAACAAAAAACAATAAACTAGTAATGCGGCAGTCACAACTCGTCGTAGGCTACGGGGCACGTGCCATCAACGTAGCCTGCGTTGTATGTGCAATGCACGCACAGGTCCTGGGTCAACTTCTGCGATTCCTGCGTTTCTGTAGTGAGGGTATTGTAAAAACTTCCTGCACGTCGTACATGCATTGTACCTGCAAGGTACCTCCGCTGCACGAATTTTCTACGAAATCTATCGTAGGGAGTTGCACGTCGAAGGTACGGCGAGTTGTGACCGCCGCATAACACGCATAATATCTAGCGGAACATGACGCATTCTTATGCAAATGAATCATGTTTATTCATGACGTGAGGATTACGACCCATGAGATAGTTTTTTTTTTTTTTAATTATCTCTTAATTTTCATTCAGAGTTTTTGCTTGTCACCAAATTTTTTACTTTTTAAAGTCAAATACAAATTTTTAGAAAAGACAGAGCTAGACAAATAAAAAGTAACTAAGTATGAAATTTTATTAGCTGGTAATCTTTGTTCTTAAAAAGCGACTTTGACATAAATGTAACTGTTTTGAGGTGTATTTAAAATTTGTTGATAAGGAAGAATGCCTACATTAATATTCATCTTTCAATTTTCTCCAGAAAGGTCTCGCATCCGAAGTCGGAGGCGAGACCCAATAATCAAAATCAAAGTCAGAACTTTTTCCTTTACTATCCCAGACCATTTTAGTACATGCTACGCTATCGGATCCAGCATTTGGGATTTGGAGCCCGGGCTGGCCATGTACTTTCACTCAAATATACTTTGAAACCATTGCAGGTTCGGGGTTGGGTAGGGTAACTTTTATTGAGGGGGAGCTGACCATTTCAGTCATTTGTTGTTGATCATCCAGCTGTTTGCATTTTTGAAAATCCTGAATAATTTGATTTTTTTTCTACTTTTTCCTGTTTTGGTATCCCTTTCGTGGTTTGTATGTCACCAACCATAAACGCAGCCTCTTAAAAGTGAACATTCGCTGGTAATAAAAGTGAGCACTCATTTTATAGAAACAATATGCCATAAACAACAGCAACAACAGTTTAAAAGTTAATACAATTTATTTAATTAATGAAGAGGAGAGGGCATTCATGTACGTCCTCGTGTTCCGCTTCGTATGAATACCTGATCATCGTAATCTTCGGTGCGTGTCCCGATGGACTTGTACGACCACGGTGCGATGATCTTCTGAGAGTAGCTATGCCAATCAATAAATACGATGAAGTCTTGACCCTGTGCTTTACGTTCTCTTAGGAACCTGGTCACAGCGGCCACTTCGGGTTCAGAGAGCGGGACTGGACCATGGTAGTTATCCGAGCAAGGCCAGGGACTCGTACCTGGACCTATTTAGAGAACGCGAAAATATATACATCTTAGCTTTTGAGCTTAGCATTTTGCGTGGGGGGGGGGGGGGGGGTGAGTTGTTTTAATATAGCGGTCTGACACAATTATTAAGACATTTCAGTCCACATGTAGTTTTACTCCTCCATAAATAATAGGAAATAAGATGATGTGAGCGCGAAGCGCACCTGAACAATTTGAACGCCAAATTGAAGCGGATGATTGCATTATTAAGAACTTATATACTGATGGTGGTATCTCACTTCGCGGAAACGGATTTTAAACGGATTTTTTTATTTTATTATTATTATTATTATTATTATTATTATTATTATTATTACTATTTTATTTATTTATTTTTTAATTTTAATTTTAATTTTTTTTATTTATTAATTTATTTATATATATATATATTTTTTTTTTTTGGGGGGGGATACTTTGAGATGGTGTTGAGATAGTTTTGAAACTTGTCGTGGAGTCGTCGCGGAGACGTCCCCTATACTTTTTTCCGTCGCGGAGACGTCTTAGATACTTTTTTCCCGTCAAAGCTGCGATGTATCGGAAACGTCTCCACGACGGAAAAGAGTTTTTGTCGTGGATACGTCTCGGAGACGTCTCCGCGATAAGTTTCAAAACCGTCTTAAAATAGTCCTAAATCCGTCTCCACGAAGTGAGATACTATCATGAGATATCTTGATTAGAGACGTGTTTGAGCAAATCAACTATCCTCTCTGTTTTGCAAAGATCCCTAAATTTATGTTTTTAACAGAGTGTACAGTGCCCTCCATTGATTAAAAAAATAAAAAATAAAGAATCATAGTCTACTTGGTGCAATTTAACAAGTTTTTTTTTTTTCTTTTTCTTTTACAAATCACAATAAGATTGGCGATAAGTATGAAGAAATAAACTTCAACTGAAGAAAAAAAAAAAAAAAAAAAAAAAAAAAACGCAATCTGCAGCTCCCTGTCCGATTTGCTCCTGAATTGTGCGTAGTATCCAAAATGAAAAAAAAAAGAGAAAAAAATATGAAATTACAAACCTCCCCACTCGAATGCCCAATTCCTGTTTGGATCCTTGCCAGTGCAGGAATAACCCTGATTCACCGAGCGAGTCTTCCTCCACAAACGGTCCTACAGAATCAACCAAAAACTACAATTATCAGGGGAACTCCGCATTATGACAAATACCTCCTGGATGAATACCGTACCCCAGGACAACTACCCAGAGAAATAGGGGTAAGGTGTGGAGTTAGGGGGTAAATCTTTGGCGGGGGGTATTTTTTTCTGGGGTAATTCTCCTGTGGGTAGTTGTCCTAAAACCGGGGAACACATCTTTTAACCAGAAGGGGTGCCCACAAATATTATAAAATATATACATTCTTCCCAACATATAGCATGAAAAGATCAATACAATAGAGAACTAAATTATGATACAAAAAGAAAATACCTATAAGCTTATTCCAAAGAGTAAATATTTGCCCACAAAATCCTCACACAAACAGAGCTCCCTTTTCAATAATCATTGATTTGCAAAGGTAATAATTCAAATATTCCAGTTAGTAATAGATGAAGAGAATGGTATTCAATTTACTCACAGGTCCCCATGTGTACGAATACCCATCTGCATTGAGAGAAGGAACAATATACCAGTCTATGTTGTCAAGCATGTTTGTTGCCAGGGTATCACCATTTCTGTAGTCGTCAATGAGCTATTAAAGATATGAAGAAAGAAAGTTTCTTACTAGAAATCACATGATTCTTTCACTGTCTGATAGCTGGACGGTTTATAACAAAATTAATGTCTGTTATTGTCGGTTCCCCCTTCCCAAATAAAAGTTACCTTACCTTACCCCAACCCGCAATTGTTTAAAAAATAAACTTGAGTGAAATGTCTTTTTAGGTCGACGAGGCCACCCCGCTCCAATCCTGGCTGATAGCGATTCATGAATTGATATAAACCTATACATTACTCTCAGGGCCTGAGATAGAGAAGGAAGAAAATAGTTCTGACTTTGATTTTAATTGTTGGGCACTCGCCTCCGACTTCGGATGCGAGACCCTTCTAGAGAAATTTGAAAGATAAATAACGTTTGAGACATTCCTCCTTATCAACAAACTTTAAATGTATCTCAAAACAGTTACGTTCATGTAAAAATCGCTGTCATAAAACAAAGAATGCCAACTAATGCTATTTCATAATTGTTTGTTTTTAATTTGACTAGATCTATCTGTTTTCAAAATTTGTATTTGAATCTAAAAAATAAGAATTTTGTCTGAAGTAACAGCTCTGAATGAAAAATAAGGGATAATTTTGACAAACTAGCTCATGTGCCGTAAAGAAATCAGCGTGTCATGCATAAACATGAAATCATTTGCATGAGAATGCGGCGTAATGTTTCGGGAGATGCATGTTATGCTGCAGTCACACAGACACTTACGCCGCGATCACAGTACCGTTTCGGGGCCCGTACGGCGTGTAAAATTGACATTTTTGACCATTTCGGTCACTTTCGTAAGGTTCCTGGCCGGGTCCCTTACGATCCTACGGGTACCGGTGTATTTTTACAGATCGCGTGGGCCCCTAGATTATTGCTTTCATGTTCTCGATTCTCTCGGCGTTTTTATCAAATCGGTAGACGGTCTGCAGCCCTTGGAAAGCCCGTGGAGTCACTAAAGGGGACCGATCGGCCTCATATCGGTGGCCGAGTAGGCTCCGCACGTTTTTTCTGTCAATTCTTGTAACAAGCCGGGAGGGTGTCGGGCGGGTGCAACATGCACCGGAAGGACGTCAGGAGGTACCCGGTCGTGGTCCGCACGGCGCCTGACCGATTCCCACTGGGTTCCATGTGGTCTTTCGCACAAGTTTTTCCAAATCATATTGTATACATATTTTTAGTATTTGTCAAATTTCTCTTTCGAGATTGTCAGCATGAATTATTATCGGGCTAGTGCTATAATGATAGCTGAAGATCATGAGCATTCTGAATACATTAATACATTATTTATTGGGAGCATTTTCCAAAGTGTATAGTTATTTGAGACGGTGCTCTATATTGGCTCAGATTTTCAAAATATTAAAAAGTCCCACATAAATGTCTTTAATATATAAATGCTTTGAGTGATACTGTCGATGGTTTTCAGACTTCATATAGAATGATTTGTCTTTTGATCAAAACCGCCTTATTTAAATTTATATTTTACAGTATTCTATATCGTATTTGTGGTTTGAAACGTAAATAATTTAAATGCAATTATACTCAAAAGAGCTTAAGACAAAACTTTACAACAAGAGCCTGGCAGGGTGCCACAGGATAGCCGCAGGGGAAACCTTAAACATCGCAAGACCGTAGTCATTTTTTATACAGTGAGGATTGAAAGGAAAACTGTGCGGAACCCTTCCTGTCACATGCAGGTGCCTGTGTGGGCCCCTCAGTAACTCCACGGGCTTTTACCGGGTTGTCTACTGCCTACCGATTTCATGAAAACGCCGGGAGAATCGAGAACATGCAGTAGATCTTTCCGGCTTTTCTACGGGTAGTGAAACAAGTCCTCGCGCCCGCAGAATCATAAGGGAGCCGGACAGGCACCTTCCGAAAATGGCAATTATGTACGGTTCTACTCGCCGTACGGCCCCAGAATGGGTATGTGATCGTAAAAAAGGTGAGTGTCTTGCGATGCTTTGGGTTGACTTTTGGCTTTCCTGCGGGACCATAAAGGGCACCCCAAGGGTTCCTCAAGGGACCCTAGCGATTTTTCTGCAAATTCTGCAAATAGGAACACTGGTCAGCCTTATAATAACCACCGTGTTCATCAGAGCGGACACCGAAGGAACATCTGTCGGCACCCGAATGGCGCTCTTACGGTCTCTTCACGGGCGTATTTCGATTTTAATCCACATATTTATACTTTTAACCTACCGGGCGCCGTAGGATATGTGACCGCAATAGCGGTAGAATGAAAAATCATCAGGGACCCGTGAGGTCTCTAAATCCACGAAAAGCCGTAGGATTGGGCAAAACGTACGGGGACCTCTCGAACTGTGATCTAGGCATTATGCTGCAGTCACACAGACACTTACGTATAGTTACGTTTTTGTGGTTTAAATCTTATTACATCTTCTATTCTATTATTTCTTATGTATTTCTTTGTTTTACTGGATGAACGAAATTATCATTATTTCCACTTCTGATTATGACGGGAAGGCATCCGTGGGGATCCCCAGAAAACAAAATAATTTTTGGACGCAACCGGACTTAACTATACGTAAGTGTCTGTGTGACTGTAGCATAACGTATAGTTATGTTTTTGTTGTTTTAATCTTATTTCATCTTCTATTCTATCATTTCTTATGTATTTCTTTGTTTTATTGGATGAACGAAAATATGACTATTTCCAATCTTGACTATGACGGGAAGGCAGTCGTGGGGATCCGCAGAAAAGAAAAAAAAATGGACGCAACCGGACGTAACTATACGTAAGTGTCTGTGTGACTGTAGCATAAATGCCTCCGAAGAAGGCACATTGTTTATTGTTACATTAAAGGGCCTGTCCCACAGAAGGCGATCGTTGTGGCGACAACCTATGCATGTTAGAACCTGCCAGAATCGTGTCAGAATCGTAGGTGACCGAAGATGTATACGTATCTAGATCATGTCTACGATAGGCTACGACAACGACTTGCTTCCACGCAAACAATAGACTAACAATAGCTTGTTATTCGATAATACAATAGCCTCGACCTTCGCGCATCTCGCGGCTCGACTTCTCTTGTCGCAGCTTAAAATCAAACCAAAATACGAACTTGAGCACTGTGGCGATCCTTGCGACTGACACAGGCGATCGAGTGTTTTCTACCTGAGGCGCCTGTCTGCCTTTAGGTTCATGCCAGTTGTCCCCTCAGTCTGCGATTATAATTGGGTCGTGATGGATTTTTGAAAATTTAAATTTGCGGCGACCTACAGTATCTGAATGGGAGGCCGAACCTGATTTGTGGTGATTGTAGTTGGCGACAAAGGCGTAGCGGCTTAAATTTCACTTGCTGTTTGGTTCAGCGCAGCGTGCAACGTTACGCTGTAGTGCGGCAACCTACGACTGGCCGTCGTTCTGCTCTGCTAAACATGTTCTATCAGGCGCACAATCTACGATAGCACTTTGCGCGACAAGGAGAAGACAGCTACGGACATTGACGTCAACCCAACTGACGCCGGCTATTGTTTAACTTGTTGAAAAACAGCGGCGAATAGAATTTTGCTACGTATTTGTTGGCGACAGACGCGATAATTCCGATCTTATAAGCGATTAGACCTGCGCATGGGCGATGGGTACTAAAATAGAGTTCGTAGGTTGTCGCCACAACGATCGCCTTCTGTGGGACAGGCCCTTAACGGCTTATACTAAACCTGACTTGCCATGAGACGGTTTTGAGGCAAGTCGCGTTAGAGACGTCTTGAGTCTTCGAATCTCAGAGACGTCTCCTTAACGCCCATGGGTCGAGTTTTCTCGACATTTTTCGAGACGGGTGGGGACCCAGTAGCGGACCCAGACCGGAGTCACACAATGAACTTACCGGGCCCATGCGTAACATAATAGGAGCGCTTTTGTCCCCAGACAATTGGGCCCCCGAAATGCATTCAATTATCGTTTTCTTGGATCCATATCATTTCTAGTTGTTAAACTTAAGGGGAAGAGGGCGCTATCACTCTACGCAAAGCGACGCGGCCTAGACTTTTGTTATTTGCACAGTTTTTTCACTTTGTTTTCCTTGATTAGGCGAGCAACTACCTTTTTCAAAGAAATGATCAACTTGAATTAAGTACGCTAAGAGTCTGAATTTTTCAAAAATGAGATAACTTATTGCAAAGGGAAAAAAAGTCCTGTCACTTGAGTCAATCTCGAAATCTCTAGTAAGATCAAATTTCTGTACATTATGGCCATTTTGCTCTCAAAATAGCTCATACGCTGTATAGTCATCTTCCTCGATTACGCATAATTATATTACACCTTAATGATCAAGCAGTTTTTAAAAGCTTGAATTCTCAGCTTTCCAAATATGGTACATTCATTTCGATTGGTTAAAAAACGCTCTGTCACTTTGAACATTATCACAAAACGAATCTTTACTCCATGGGTCAATATTTCCGCATATCACATGCATATCGCATGTGGACGGCGTCTTCGCAAGATGTGACAAGATCACTATTTTATATCATAATCGCTTAGGAACATCAATCTATGTGAAATAAGATTCTGATTACAACTTTAGCACAATGGTGTTATAGGCTTGCCAAAAGTCTTTTTCCCCAATCTGGTCTGAAGCATATCTACCTACGAAACTATGATAAAAGTTCAATTATTTATTTCATGTCCATGACGAATTTCCTCGAACGAATCGACTGATATACCATTTTACCGACAGGGAAGTTTTCTTGGACGAGTTTTTGTACGTAAGGTAATATTTATTGCATGCAGTTGTCAATCGGTCGCTTTCCGCCGTTAGCGCGGTTTTGTTGACATTAATGTAGAGCCGTATAAATTTTCTGCGCCGCTCAGATGCATGTATTTCCTCTCAGGGGCGGTATCCAGGGGGGGGGCGCAACAGGCGCGCACCCCCCCTATTGGCCGACTAAAAAAAAAAAAAAAAGAGAGAGGAAAAGGGAGAAAGAAGGAAAAAGGGAAAGAAAAGAAGAAAAAAGAAAGAAAGAGAAGGGAATAAGGGCTCGATGCTTGTACAATTTTCGCCCAACTTTATTCAATAAAAGCCGAAATAGGCTTTATTTGGTTCTAAACGACCATAACTAAGGCCTTTAATGTGGGGAGGGCCACCGAGGCCGACTTTTCTCATATTGTATTTTGCAATAATTGCTCAAACGCCCTTTTTTAAGAAAAAGAAATACATTAGTGACGAAAAGTAAAAATATTTAAAACTAAAGTTTCAAAATTTCACAAAGAAAAGAGGCCTCTCTGGACCCTCTGCCTCCTGGGCCCTCGGCCTCCCTGGGAAACATAGTTGGCCTCATGGGTTTATTAGAAAGTACCCCTTTATTAATTCAATACTTTTTGAAACCCCAAATTTTTGGCTCGCGCTTCGCGCTCGCTGATGCCAAATCAAATGCACAATAATAACTCTAAATTTTACTTAAAAAAATTCTAAACCCCAAATTTTCGGCTCGCGCTTCGCGCTCGTGGACACCAAATCAAATGCACAATAATAGTTCTAAATTTTACCTTAAAAAAATTTTAAACCCCAAATTTTCGGCTCGCGCTTCGCGCTCGCTGATACCAAATCATAATGCACAAATAATAACTCCAATTTTTACCTTTAAAAAATCGCGGATACTAAATTGGGTCTATTATACACAATATCTACCATTTTCTAGTCTAGAAATGCCCCTTTATTTATTTCATATAACTTTAAAAACCTCAACATTTTCGACTCTCGTTTCGCGCTCGGCAGATTCCAATTCAGAGAAGGTATATAATGCACACATAAATAGGTTTCTACGCAACATACATTGTCTTAGGGTATAGAAACTATGTAACTTTTGTGACAATTGAAAAAAATGTGGAATTTCATGTACAATATGAATTAGAAGAACCCTCCCCCTTTCCCCTGACGGCGATAAATTTCCTTGCGCCCCCCCCCCTATTGGGAATCCTGGATACGCCCCTGGTTTCCTCTTAAACTAATGAAATGCTAATGTTGCGTTTCCCCTCCTTAAATAATGGACGCGTCTTTATGTTAAGATTTAATGTCATACGTTAGATCTACATTTCACGTGGAGTAGAATTGATATGCGCGCCTGGGACCTACCCCAAACTGACCACTAACTGTGGTATCTCACCAGCCACGAGAGTAGTTGGAGACTAGTCCGACGTTATGCTACAGTCACACAGTCACTATCGTTGAGTTACGTCTGGTTGCGTCCAAAAATTATTTTCTATTTTGCGGTTCCCCACGGATGCCTTCCCGTCATAGTCAGCAGTGGAATTAGCGATAATTTTGTTAATCCAATAAAACAAACAAATACATGAGAAATTATAGAATATAAGATGAAATAAGGACAAAACAACAAGAATGTAACTAAACGTAAGTGTCTGTGTGATTGTAGCATAACGAAGACTTCTTCTAAATCTCCGGAACGGTCACATGAGTCGCGGGGAAATCGAACATGTTCATCATGTTAATATTTTATGAAACTCACGAGGGCATATATCTGACGCTCTCTTTCTCTCTCTACCTTTTGAGTGAATCCCATGACTGTAGCTGGTGAGATCCATTCTCGAGCATGAATACCGCCCTCAAACCAGACAGCTGGCGGGTTAGTTGCTTGATTCCCAGTTCCTCGGATCTAGCAATAATAGATTAATGATAATAATGATAATAGCAAATGATAATGTATTGATAATAATCCTCATGATAAAACATGTCAATTTAATTCAATTGAATTAAATTCGATTAAATTCATGATTTTCAATACATTTTTTTTTTCTTCTACATTAGATTATACAAATCATAAAATTCACCCAAGATCAAGGGCGTAAATCCTTGCTCGAGGAAGTGATGGGGGTATGAGCGAAATAATGGCCAACTGTTTGAACATACACAAGCACTCGTGCCACAAGTTTTTAATACCCATTAGGCCTATAGCAGAGGCGGCGGAATGGATTAGAGAGGAGGATACGAATAGAATTTATCTCTGAAATGTATGCTTTTAGGTATGGCTGCCTTTGATTACGTCATATATAATCGAAAAACTAATGCGACGCGAAGCGCGAGCCGAAAATTTTAAGCTAAAATTTGGAGATATTTGTGCATTATAGCTCCTATTTAGTATCACCGAGCGCGAAAGCGCGAGCCAACAAATTAAGCTGGAAATTGGATATGTTTTGTGCATTTAAAGGATTAACTTAGAAAGAGGCATGATCTAAAGCGGAAATGTATTCGGAGACGGCGGAATAGAAGAAAATTTGTCTTTGATTATATGCTTTTATTGAATCATAATGGCTGCCTTGATTATTGTTCATAGTAGTGAAATAATGCGATGCGCGTAACGCGCTAGCTGAAATATTAAGGTTAAAAGTTGAGATATTGGTGCATTGTTAGTTCCTATTAGTATCAGCGAGCGCAAAGCGGCGAGCCGAAAATAATAAGCTGAAATAATGTTGTGCTAATTAATAGTCTAGGAGCCAGCTACAAATTTATTTACCCCATTTCCTAAAAGGTTGACCCCTGAAAGTGATGTAGTTCAGTACAAGGATCGAGGAAATCGATGTCAGCTGCTTGCGACAGTGGGGGACTCGGCCGCCGACACACTCAACAAACGGCATTGGGACATTATTTACCCCATCTTCCCCATGCGACCAAATTTTGTGAGTGGAAGATTTAGTAGCTATGATTGTACATTGCAAAAAATTATTAGCTGACACAAAAATAGTGGGAAGTTCAGAACTGACAGCTTCAATAAGGACCCCTCCCATACTGCGCATGCTCTGGACGCGATTTGCTCGACGGTTTAATCCGTAGTGCATGATATATCTGTATATAAAAATCGGGTAATACTCTGTTTGTTTTTTATAATTTCATTTCAACTTCATTTGTATGCTAGATTATTGATGACTTCGCCTAAATTAATTGGGATTGGTCCCTTTTATATGTATTTATGTTTATTTTAACGGGGAAATCGATTAACTGAGGTTCTTAAATTCATCAGCCGATGAAAAAAATAGGAAGTTTAATGTAATTTTGATTAAATCGACAATAATCTTGCCAATGGAATTGAATGTCTCGGAATTATAAATCCGATGCCAGGCAATATGTCGGATATAGACTAGGTCATAGTAGGCCTGATTCCCATACACGATCCAAACTTGCTACGACCCCCCCCCCCACCCCCGCTCACACCATCTTTTGAGAACGAAAACATAAGTCATAATACATACGCAAAAAAATGCAGCTCACGTGTGATATGGTGCAATTTATTTGTTACTTTACAATTATGATAAGGTTATACGTACGAGAAAGGAATGAGAATAAAAACGAATTGGAGAAAAAATATGATCAAAAGGATTGGAGAGGTGTGTAAGAGCAGAAATGAGATAACAAATATATAATATGTGTATGCATTAATAATGATGTAATGAGAGAAAATGGAATAATCTTGATTAGTTTCCATAGAATACTAACTTTCATATATTTTTTAATATGCCATTTTATTAATTTCATAGTCACTTTTCTTGGAAAGCATGTAGGAGTGGAGGAGGGGGAGGACAACAAATGGGGGTGTTTTGTACAATTCTGAGTGCTTATTATATTATTCGAATGACTAATAATTTTTTTTAAAAGATCATTATTATCTTCATTGTTATTATTTTCCCTCTTACAAGCCTCTTCTCTTTCCTGTCCGCTTTCTCTCAATCTTTTGTTCGTGATTTTCCTATATCAACATCTTTCGTACGGTAGGACTCATACACTCAGTGTACTTCTATTCAAACGATGTAATATGAAACATGTGAAATCAAAGTCTGGAATTTCTGATACACTTTATTACTTTTCTCCTCTTTGTTAATAATTGCGAATTACATGACTGTACTCTTGTAGAAAAATAAATTAAAATGAAAAACTATCATGGTCAATGTGGCTATGAGTATTGCATTTTTCCCTCTGATTAATAGATAATAAAAAAAGTGAATGTTCCCATTGATAAATTTGATATCACTTTTCACCTTTTGAAAAACTATCTTGATAATTGTAGACAGTTGCACCAAGTTGACTATCAAAACAGGTGGAAGATGATTGCAAAAAATACAAAAAAAATTGCTACTAAAGTTTACATTTTAACATTTGGACATGATATCTTGTTGGACTAATTTAACAGATACTGCTAATAAACACAAGTGATGAAAACACGATAGATAAACCCCTCTAAATAATATGTAGGGGGCTTACTTTCAATCCTGGAATTTGTCCCTGTTTTGATCCCAATATATAACAAATTAGAAATTAAGCCGATGGCTAATACATAATTACAAACACATAGTGAAACATTTGCAGTACGGATCCAGGCACAGGCACAATAATATCTTATTGAAAACCACTCAGTTCTGTATATAATTCAACTGCGCCCCTATCATTCAATATTTCTGACTGCGCCCCCCTGATCTGTTATACTAAACAGATCAGTGCACTCCCGCTGATTTCCTTAACCCGGACCGTAGCTTAGTCGCTATTTCAATTGTGGGTAAAAATAAATATTCAATAAATTAACACATGCCGAGCTGCACGCGAGTAAATGTAATGAACATTACATTATAAATACATTTTGATTAACACGATTACGCAGCAGGCCTTGTTTGGAGGCTAAATGTCATTATATTACGATTACGAATAATTATGTTGTATTACGACTTATTATTTCTTGAAAAGATGAATGTAAGGCCAAAGGAGTGCCGAGGCGATTTGGAGGGGGGTCTAGCAACTGTCGTTGATCTGCAAGATAGCCTATAGGCCTATATTTATCCATCTTATAGAAATTAAATGTGTATTCGAAACCTTCTTTGCCTCGTATCACCTCAAATAAATTACATGAAATAACATATCAAAAAGGAAAAAAACATCGATACTGGATGGTTCCAGCTTAAGTATGGGTGTTGGTCTGATGGCGGTCCTCGAACATAATTATACAGTCTGTGTCAAATAAAATGGTACAAGTGGAAAACATTTTTTTATATAGTATGAAGATTAATAACAGCCTGCTATTGTTTGGTATTTTCAAAAAGCAGAAGGATCAGGTTTTCACCTGCATTTTTTTTCACCACATTTGGTGTTGTAATTTTTTATTTTGAAATATGACTAGTTTTCTACAATCAAGAAAAATCCATTTTTCGCACGCCGTCCCATGCCTTTGTGTATAGGTTTCGCATAATGGCCATGAAGTGCTCAATTTCGATTTGTTCCTCATCGCACAAAATTTAGCATAACTTTTGTTTTACGAAATCAAATTATACAGAACAAAGCACATCAGCAAGGAAAATTAGTTGGCTTTATTTTGGTACCACATACACACATTATTTGAAAATATTTCATACCTAAATATTTTTTTCCGACTGTACCATTTTTTTTGACACAGACTATATAATAACAAATAAACTCGTTAGCTTATTACGTGAACTCTATAAATTATTATTATTATTATTTTTTATTATTATTATTTTTTTTTTGTTGCTTTTTTCTTTCTTTTTTTAATGCCAGGGGTGGATAAGTGTTTGCAGGAAGGAAGGGTGGAGTGGAATGGGCAGGAACTTACCCTGAATCCATTGATTTCGCGACCCTCGTACGAGTGACCCAAGAAGAACGATGAGATGATATCTTGGTTTTCTGATGCCATGTCTGACACCCACTGCTGAATCTAGAAAGATATTGATGACATATTTATCATTAATCCGTATCATTTATGTAAATGTATAGTAATAGTAATAGTAGATGTATCATGGCTTATTATTTAAATAAAATCTAGGTATAAGCACCTTAAATCAAAGCGCTTACAATTAAAAAGATAATTATATATTCTTGATATGGTTGGGGTGATGCACTAACAAATATGAATTATCATTTCTAAGCCTAAAAGGGGCATTTTCGGTCTTCAAAATCAGAGCACATGATCAGGGGGGCATTTCATCAAAGGACTTGTCGGACGTTTTATCCGACAAAGTGTTATAAGCTACTGAAATGCTTGCATCTGATTGGCTGAGAGCAAATTTGTCGGATAAAATATCTGACAAGTCCTTTGATGAAATGCCTCACAGTTAGTTGCATAGCAAGGAATCATTCAACTAATGGGGTGGTGCCACTCTAGTCAATCATCATATGGCATCCATCCTTTTTCTGTTTTGTTTTGTTTTTTACTTTAGTTTCGTTTCTGTATGTATTATTGATTTTAATTTTTTAATTCGAAAATGGGTTTTATGTGCAACAATACGACAATTGCCTCCAAAATACCTCGTCATACGGATGATACACGTTGTAATCAAAATCCGCCAACGACTTTGTTCCCGTCTCCCGATCCCGCCGTTCCTTGATTGCAGACATCTGATTGGCTATGAGTTGACTGACGTCATATATCATGACCTGGTATGGAAGTTCCATGTTCCTCATGACGTCACTAATCGTACCTTGGAATCGGGGCGGTACCATTATGTCCACTGGATCACCGGGTACCTTCGAAATACTTGTCCAAAAGTCTAGCTGGAAAGACTGAGAGAGAGAGAGAAATAGAGATAGACAGAGAAAGAAAGAAAGAAAGAAAAAGAAAAAAACGATATCTAAATCGAATAGCATGGATAAGGATCATTTAAACTGTAAAGTCATGTAGAAATGCATAATTCTTCGTCATGCATAAGTATAGTTTTGATATTCTATTTGGATAAACAATGCCAATGTAATACCGGTAATTATGTACTCTCGCAACATAAGTTCCAAATCTTTATTTAAAAAAAAAGAAATAAACCTCCCCCCCCCCCAAAAAAAAAAAGGGGGGGGAGAGTTAGGAAGGAATGAACAATATATAATATTCCATGTGATGTGGTCATGCTTAATGAATGTATATTAGTAAATGTGATGGTCATAATTATCAAAACTTACCACATCTCCTGGATTTGATTCCATGTCCCTCAACCAAGTTCGGTGTGAGTTATTAGCGGGTACCACTCTCCACACTTGCCATCTGCAGTGAAATTTAGTATACATTTTGGTGTGTTTTTTTTTTTTTTTGTATTTGTTTGTTTATTTGTTTGTTAGTTTTATTTCGTTTGATTTTGCTTCTGCATTCATATATAAAACATTTTGTTTGCTAATAAAAAATTTAAAATACGATACAAGTATTAATCGTCTTCCATTGAAATTGGATGATAATTAGAAAATTCATATTTCTTGTTATTAAAAAAAACAAAACAGATGATACATCTTCAAAATAATATATTTCATCAAACCTTAAATATTTTTTTGCCGAAAAAGGAAACCTTATCAATAACACCTAGCTTGAAAATTTGACAGTCACCAGCAGGGGCGTATCCAGGATTTCCCAATAGGGGGGGGCGCAAGGAAATTTTTATCGCCGTCAGGGGAAGGGGGAGGGGGTTCTTCTAAGGTTCTTTCTAATTCATATGTACATGAAATTCCACATTTTTTCAATTATCTAGCGAGCGCGAAACGAGAGTCGAAAATGTTGAGGTTTTTAAAGTTATATGAAATAAATAAAGGGGCATTTTCTAGTACTATAGAAATGGTAGATTATTGTGTATAATAGACCACAATTAGTTATCCGCGAGCGCGAAGCGGAGCTGAAAAATTTGAAAGGTAAAAATTGAAGTTATTATTTGTGCATTATGATTTGGTATCAGCGAGCGCGAAGCGCGAGCCGAAAATTGGGGTTTAAAAATTTTTAAGGTAAAATTTAGAACTATTATTGTGCATTGATTGGTGTCAGCGAGCGCGAAGCGCGAGCGCGAAAATTTGGGGTTTAGAATTTTTTAAGGTAAAATTTAGAGTTATTATTGTGCATTTGATTTGGCATCAGCGAGCGCGAAGCGCGAGCCAAAAATTTGGGGTTTCAAAAAGTATTTTGAATTAATAAAGGGGTACTTTCTAATAAACCCATGAGGCCAACTATGTTTCCCAGGAGCCGAGGCCCAGGAGGCAGAGGGTCCAAGAGGCCTCTTTTCTTTGTGAAATTTTGAAACTTTAGTTTTAAATATTTTTACTTTTCGTCACTAATGTATATCTTTTTCTTAAAAAAAGGGCGTTTGAGCAATTATTGCAAATACAATATGAGAAAAGTCGGCCTCGTGGGCCCTCCCCACATTAAAGGCCTTAGTTATGGTCGTTTAGAACCAAATAAAGCCTATTTCGGCTTTTTTAATGAATAAGTTGGGCGAAAATTGTACAGCATCGAGCTTATTCCTTCTCTTTCTTTCTTTTTCTTCTTTTTCTTTCCTTTTTTCCTTCTTTCTCCCTTTTCTCCTCTTTTTTTTTTTTTTTTAGTCGGCCAATAGGGGGGGGGGGGCGCGCCTGTTGCGCCCCCCTGATTACGCCCCTGACCAGTAAAACTCATAAAAAATGTTCAAATATACTTCTTTTTTATTAGCTAAACGGCTTCTCTCTCTCTCTCTCTCTCTTCTCTCTTTCTATACAAATCTCCCACCATATTTTACTTGATCATTATCTTCCGTTTTCACATGTATAGTTATCCATGTCTACATTATAAATAATTAATTATTTTGTACTCACTCACCCTTCATACTTGGCCGCTGAGAAGCCCACAGTAAGAAGACACACAAGCAACCGGATCCCCTTCATAACGACGACTTAATTTATGATGATATTCTTTGTGTTTTTACTTTGTTATTATTGGGTTGGTTTTCTTACGTGCGAATGTTTGTTATTAAATGGGGACTATTGCTCGCTGTTGCTTAATCGTCCAAAGGTAACAACTAACATTGAGAACGTCAAGCTGATTTCATCAGGATTATAGGAATAAGCTCATTATTTTGTAACAGGTGTTTAATAACCTTGCATTTCACACTAAAATGATCATATAACAACAATGAAAATTACTTGCTATACACGTATAATGCATTCAACTACACAGAATGTGTTCCATATACTTGACCTAATAAACCAGAACATAATTATGTACATATATTTTTTTTCCAGAAATATTTTATATATATATATATAGAATTGAACAAAATTGTCTCTCTTTTGAGAGCTATGCTCCTTATTATAAAATCTATGATTTTATGTTTTTGGCATTCTTCTTTATCAACTGTGTTATTCATATATATATATATTGTTGTTTGGTTCCGGGGAGGGGTAGACGAAAATTGTCGATTATAAGAGTTATTATCATAATAAAATTAAAAAAAAACCCAAAGTGGGGGGACATTTTCATATTGTGTTCCCCCCCCCCTTCAAAAAAAGGTAAGGGGAACGTGTCCCCCACCCCCTCCCCTGGTCGTCACTCATGTAGTCAAATAATGGTAATCCATTTCACAGGAGCCGAAAAAGAGCACACAAATTATAAAGTTTAAAGGTTTAAAGTTTCAAATTATGCTTACATGTTAGGACTTTATTTCTTATTATTTTTTTTTCCAAAAATAATTTTCTTCAATATCTCTTATCTGAATCTCTCTTTCTTCCTTCTTTCCCTTTCTTTTTCTTTCTCTGTAGCTGTCTCTTTATCTTTCTCTCTCCACATTTCCCTTTATATTGTCTTCTCCCCTTCTATCCTTCTCCCTCTTCTCTCTCTCTCTCTCTCTCTTCTCTGCCCCTCCCTTTTCTGTCCGACAATCATTCAAAGTTTTGACTATTATAACCAAATTATTTTCATTATTTTGTCTGCTCATCCATTTAGTCATTATGCAGGTCTGGTTGTCAAGTGAAACATTGGTAATGTAACATTGTTCCAACAACATATTCACATCAAGATGTTGCTTCTATTGTAAAATTTAAGGAAGAAAAATGCAATACAATATCGACATATTGAAATGCTATTTTACTTTGGAACACAATATTTCTCAAATTGATAATGTAGAGCATTTTTTAACATCCTAACATATCCGATTCATATATGTGCAGGGAATTCATATCAATGTTCAAAGCACAAGTAATATCTTTGAGTCTAAAGTGTTTCACTGACGAATCATTTTGATAACAACGAATGATTTAAATGCACTCATGTTTGATAATCATATAGTTTATTAGAATCCATGACATTTGCTCCCGCGACAATTGCTCCGCTATAAATTCCATACACTAATCGAATGACTAACTTCAACCAGGGACTTTACACTATACCCTACCCTAAACCTAACCCTAAACCTAATATAAATCCCTATTACAACCCTAACCCTAACCCTATATCTTAGACGAAATAAAGCCCGGAGCAATTGTCGCAGGAGCAAATGTCGGGTCACCAGTTTATTATTATCAAATCCTTGTGAGTGTTACAATACGTTTTATAAGCAGAAGATAAAGCTCTTATAAATATCAATATTAAACGCCTTATTATTATTATTATATTGTGAAATGCATTATCAAACATAACCTTAATCACAAAACTTTTTTAATGCGTCTTATATTTTATATGATATATACAATATTAAGTAATCATTTCAAGAAATTATTGATTGAATATTTTTCTATAAAAGGGCCGTTATAATTATAAAAGGTCTTAAACAAATAAAAGTAATGCATAGTTTCCACAAAGAAAAATAACTTACTAACAAATTGTACATTCAATAGCAAAGAAAAGATGATACAAGCAATTTAAATCCACTATACACAATGTATATACTCCATCAAGTGGTTTCATTCTGATATAAAATACAAATACCTTGATGACATGAACATAAGTCTAAAACACAGCTTTATTGAAAGAACTTATTTGATTCTTTTGATTTGTTATATAAATAAATAGCACTGAGAATTGGAATTCAAGATTCAAGATTACTTTCAAGATTACTTTATTGATTTTCTTTCATGTTTTCAAAAGTTAACAGAATAAATAATCAAATTAACAAC
>CALNVZ010003434.1:38843122-38920282 GCA_940671915.1 Paracentrotus lividus | reverse complement strand
CGGTCTAATATCCATAGGGCTTGAGGGGAATTTGGTTCCTGTAAAAGCAACCGTTATGCTCCTCAGTCAGCATGGAGAATATCTTGAGCATGTCTGACACAGAATCCGTTGGTTTTCTGGTAGCATTAGCACCACCCAAGTCTGTCGCGACCCAGCCAGGGCACTGGGAGAAGACGAGGATCTTCTCTGCTTTCAGGGCCATACTTAAGCTCTTCGTGAACATGTTGAGGGCGGCCTGTAACAAGAGACAATTTAAAAAAGAAGAGAAAGAATGAAAGTGGGAAAGAAACAAAGAGAATCGGAGGGTATGGGCATGAGCAATAGAAATTACAAAATACAGTACATCCATAAGAAATATACCGGTTAACTTTCCTAGGAAAAGTACCCCTATTACTCCCGGACAACGTACAAATTGTCGAAAAATCTTTGCTCTTACCCTAACCCAATTTCTGGGGGCAGTTGTACAGGGTATAGTTTTCCAGGGCCCCAGGGTAGTTGTCTGTATAACTTTTGTAACCCTAATCTTTCCTTAAAGAATTTCTCATTTATACATGTGCTGTTATGGAGGGGTTTTTTTCAATTTAGGTACAGTCGGTTACAGCATGGCACAGTTATTTTGTATTGTGCCTGCCTAACATAGCAACAGGCGTATTGTAACCTTATTAAACCGAGTTGGCCAAACTCTGTAATGAAATGATCTGTATCTCACCTTGCTTTCCCTATAGCCAGCAACTCCACCGCTTGTGTTGTCAGTGATGCTTCCCATTCCTGATGAGATATTGAGAACAGCTCCTCTTTCTATCCCATAACTCTCCACTCCACTGTTGCGAGCTCCTTGCTTCAGAAGGGGTAGGAAGGCCTGTAAAGATAGAGTTGGTGGTTAATTGTTAGTCGTATAATGTACGGACGCATAACCATCTACGACGCGTCGGTTCTCGAGTTGGTCGAGTGGTAACGCTTATTGTAAACTCTTTGCATCAGCCTACAAATTATAAAACTGACATGGAGCAGACCCAGGTCCGAAACCCTGTCAAGTCTCTCGGATGGTAACGTTAAAGGTTCGTCCCAGATGTAAATGATCATATCTGATTGATACACATCTGTCAATTCCAATACACCCCTACCCCCTAAATGATCTGTGTCACCCAGATTATGCCAATGACGTTGATGTCCAAGATATTGGTGAGTGTTTCTTCTAGTCTAGAAGTCACATACGTACTCACACAGACACATAATACACCTATATCGTTCTCTACGATGCCACTCCACGATCGTACCCTCTTAAATTACCCGTGTCAGCCTGATTGGGCCAATGAAATTGATATACAGTCTGTGTAAAAAAAAATGGTACAGTCGGAAAAAAATTATTTGGGTGTGAAATATTTTCAAATATTGTGTGTATGTGGTACAAAAATAAAGCCAAATAATTTTCCTTGCTGGTGCGCTTTGTTCTGTATAATTTGCTTTCGTAAAACAAAAGTTATGCTACATTTTGTGCGACGAGGAACAAATCGAAATTTAGCACTTCATGGCCATTATGCGAAACCTACACACAAAGGCATGGGGCGGCGTGCGAAAAATGGATTTTTCTTGATTGTAGAAAACTAGTCATATTTCAAAAATTACAACACCAAATGTGATGAAAAAAAAATTGCAGGTGAAAGTCTGATCTTCCTGCTTTTTGAAAATACCAAAGAATAGCAGGTTGTGATTAATCCTCATACTATAACAAAAATGTGTTCCACTTGTACCATTTTATTTGACACAGACTGTATAAAGCCCCCGTTCCACTATACCGCTCTCGTCACGATTTGGCAATTTTCTCAGAGTGGGAAGGATCGGGTGATAGATGATCCAATTTGGACACAACACAATGCTAGAACGCTGTAAGAACGCTGTATTTACGACCAGCACGTGCTTGATACGCTCTGACTACGATAATCGGGAATGGAAAATTAGGATGTCGGACGCTGGAGTTACGCTGTTGGGCGATATAACTACGCTGAATGTGCGATGTAACCGATGTTGTGCGATCTGTTTACGCTGTATTTACGCTCTGAACGATCTATACGATATAATCACGCTGTCCTCCCGTCCAGAAAGCTGAAAAGTGTCCGATGTGCCTATAAATACCCCGATTCCATTACCGATCCTCAGTTATTAGCAGAAATTATGGACCTAGAAAATGTTCCTCTTATCTTATTTAGGTCCTTGCTTTTAAAGTCCGTTTTCTTCCTGTTGTAGATGATTTCATTCGCTCTTAAAAGTTCAACCATGTCTTCTTCCTCCTCCTCTGTCAGCATCACGTGCAGCCTCTCTTTCATCGAATTCTTGGTGGCTGTTTTAATGTTCATTTTCTGCTTTCTTCTTATACTCTTCTTCTTCTTCATCTCCTTCTAGTCCTACTAAATATTTGCACTTCTTCTTCTTCTTCATTCTCTACCTCGACAGGTGCCTCTACAACAGGTGACCCGACATTTGCTCCTGCGACAATTGCTCCGGGCTTTATTTCGTCTAAGATATAGGGTTAGGGTTAGGGTTGTAATAGGGATTTATATTAGGTTTAGGGTTAGGTTTAGGGTAGGGTATAGTGTAAAGTCCCTGGTTGAAGTTAGTCATTCGATTAGTGTATGGAATTTATAGCGGAGCAATTGTCGCCGGAGCATATGTCATGGATTCTCTACAACATCCTCCTGAACAGTTTTGCATCTCGATCTTTTTGATGATCTTCTTTTGGAAGCCTTTTTGGCAGCGAACTTTCCAGTGTACGACTGCTTCCCTTTTATAGCGGCGAGAGCGGTAGACGTGCGTAAATAAGTCTGGGGAAGCGTATGAACAGCGTAGCTAACGCGGAAACAGCCTAGTTAAAGCGTATTGGGAGCGTTGTAGGATGTGGGCTTAATTTATGACAAGTGTGGAGAACGTAGAGAGAGCGGTGTTAAAGCGGGAAAGTCGTGCTTTGATCAGGAAAGGGCGGCACAGCAGCGGGACCACATCGGTTTTTCGTTTACTTCCCGTTCTAGTGCCGCTGTTATTACGCTTACACAGACCTTATTTACGCTCATTCCGCTGTGTTTACGCTGTCATTACGTTCTCACCGCTAGCTTTACGATTCAAAATAGGTCAGATTTGATCTGGGAGATCGGCAAGAAATATTGAACATGTTCAAAATTTCATGCCGATCTGAAAATGAGCCAGCTTCTACCCCGTTCTCCCAACGCTGTTTGCTACGATGCTTCCGAGCCGTATACGCTCTCCCCGATCAATCCCGATCTGACAGATCGGGGTCCAGATCGTGATAGTGGAACGGGGGCTGAGTGTTTCTTCTAGTTTAGAAGTCACATATCGTCGCTGCTTTCACGAACCGGCACAAGCCCCCAAAATCCGTCAAAATGTAGTTTTCTATTTGTTTACATTTTTATTATCAGTAAATCAACAAGCTTTCATTTCACAAAATTTTCAGCCTCCAAAACGCCTTGTTTCTCAGGTAACATAACCACAAAACGACACATGTGCGGAAAAGACAAATCTTGCTTTCACGAACGGCACGCCCGAGTGTGTCCGTTTACAAAGCGCTAAATTTATTTCTCCGAACCGGCACAATGAGTACGTCACAATGGGTTCATACAGCGCGCGCTCTACGTCACAATGGGTTATTTCACATTCGCGTTCTACGTCACAATGAGTTCTTTGCAAGTAGCATTCGTTGCCTTATGATCTTATGCGTTTCTTCGAGTTAATAAAATCATTCTATTTTCAACACTTTACCTATAATTATGCTTGGTTTTTCGTGTACAATCGTTCTATTTTTGAAATGTGAATAAGTGCTCTATTCCCTCCTTTGCTAATCAAATTCTAAGTTGGTATAGACGAATCTTTCTTCTGATCTCTTCCCTCCTCTCTCTCTCTCTCCTCAAATATATCGTTGTCTCTCTTTTTCCTGACGAGGTGGGGGGCTGGCTCCTTTGTATTTCTTTATTATTTATTAGGAGCGGGGGGGGGAATGAAAGCCAAAACCATGACCAAATTTCCAAAATGATGTAAGTGTACAAGAAATCGCCACAAAATATCGCCACAGGGATAACAATCGCGGTGCACATGCCCGCATTGAGGATTAGTGTTTATAAAAGACTATAACACCACCTATTCCATTTTTTCTCAATTTTTTCCATATCAGATGAAACTAAATTAATTTCTAGATACATAAATCTACTTTGATTGTATTGTGCGATAAGTTTTGGCCCATTTCGAAAAGAGAGGATAAACTAAAGTAGGCCTACTGTAACGTACGTACCAACATTTTTTTTTCTTCAATGAGATGATATAAGCGATGCAAACCACGTGTTCAAATTTCTCACCATAAAAATGGCCTACCTTCGATGTAAAGATTTCTTTGACTCACTGAAATTTGATATGCCCTGTGACATAGAAAATGATTAATTATGATACACGGTGGTGAATATTTGAATTATGAATTGATGTTATTTTGCGAATTAATATAGCTAATTGGAATGTTACAGTATTTTTATAGAACACGGTAGCCGAACATCATCGTTGTAAATCCAAGTTTTGTTTTTTTTGTTGTTTGTTTTTGTTTTTTTTCAGGTTACGCCGGCCAAAATTGAAGTCAAACTTTCCAAAAAATAATATCCTTTCAGATTTTTTCCCCTCAATTTTTGCCACTGTCCCGCAGGTTGGTCTCCTATGCTACTATGACTCGAGAACATTCCTTCTAACGCTGGAATGAGATTGACAATTAGAAAGTCTTGGGCTCGATTGTTATTTTATTAGTTTTGTCTTTTAGGGACTTACTTAGCAATAGGTTTTTGGGATACGTGAAGAGATATGTCCACACTTACACGATGTTATGGTAAAGGAATACAGGGTATACTGTTTGCCAGAAGTTTGGATTTTTTTTTTCTCTCTCTCTAGAAACATCTTTTTGCTCCGGCTTTAATTTTGAAATCGTTAATCCCGCTTTCACTTTCGAGACCATGACGATATCTTATAACGTTCCCCACCATTGCCGGGGAATGAACAATAAAACAACTTTTGAACACCTAAATGCCCATTTATCAGTGCATATTTTGTCTCTTCCCATTTTGGGGGCTCTTTTTGTTAACCCGGCTAACTAAGGCCCCCTCAGTCCTATACCGTTGCGAAACACGTTTTGAAAATTAATGTAGGGTTGTTATTGTTCTTTACGTTAAATCAAGGTTTGAGTTCATAGGATTTTGTCTCTTGTCTAGGGAGGGGTTGAAGTAAAAAGTTAGATTGGTGAAAATTGAATAATATTTCTAACCTTCAATGTAAAAACAAAGGGGGGAAAAACCTTAATTATCAAATTTTCCCATAAATCTTGCTTTTAATGACAAGGTGTTAATGGTAACTATATAGACAAACAACAAATTATAAGCCGGAACAAATTTATATCCGGCGGAACGCACGCAAAATGATCTTTATGAGCATCAACAGCGTATAAAAAGTTTATGTAGAGGGTCGGGGGGGGGAGGGGGGAGGAGGAGCGGGCCACATCCCTTCCCCCCCACCCCACTTTGGTTCGGGTCCGGTAATTTGTATGCTGTGAGTTCACTTAAAATGTTACCAATTACACCTTGTTCAAATTAAACTGATAAACATGGCATCATTTGTTTGGAAAATATGATTAATTAAAAGCTCGTCCTCATGAAGACATTACAATCATGTACTGAGAATCTTTGAGTCTCTTTGATTGCATTTTCGCATTTTATACATGATAATGGAATAGGATTATTATGGCAATCAATCTGATATTGAAGTTTGAAGTTGATCACATTTGTACCCCCCCCCGCCATCAAACGTCCACACCACTAACATATATAAAGAGACAAGAAATCATTAGTTTATCAATCGGCTAAATGACCCCAAAAAAGATAAAATTAAAATATATAGTTATTTAAGAAGCTTCCTAAAACTTGAACAGATATACATATAAATCATTAATTTACCACTTAGCTAACATGTACCATACTCTTATTAATTTAATGATATAAATAGTATTCAGAAATTAATCTGATTGATTTTAGATGATACTGTTTTTTATTCATTTTTTTTTCCCTACAAGTCAGATTAGATATATTTGATTAATAGTTATAATTAGATGAACTTTCAGTGCAATTGGTTATGGGTATAATTACAATAGACTGGTAATATAGACAGGATATAATTAATGCCCTAAAATAATAATAATAATAAAATAAAGGGCAAGTCCAAGCTATTTTACAGGGTAACAAACGGGACATTCAGAGCCAAAAATAGGTCTTGTTTGAAAAATCTTAAATTAAATCTTAATCCTTTGGTATATTTTTTAAGGTACTAATAATTTTCAACAAAACATAAAAAATAGTTGAATTAACTAAATTCACAATTAATTCATGATCATGTATTCGTCGGTAACGAACGGAACCAGAGGAAAATGGTGTTTTCAAATTTTGTCTTTGTTCAAATATAACTCTGAATTTCAAAAGTAGATCTTAACTTGCATACTCTTATCCTCTTAAACATGTAATAAACAATGTAAGGAAATATTTTAATGTTAATACAGCTTAGAGTTTTTTTGGCAAGGTCAAGTTTTAAAGAATATGTCAGGTAACTCACGGGACAGGTAACAAACGGGGCAATTATTCCCTATAATATTTTTCATTAAACAATTGGTGTAGCCAAGGCGTAGCAACATCTTTTGTTAAACAAATCTCTCTGATAAACAAAAGAAACATAATCAAAACACAAATGTAAAAAAAACAACACTTATTTCGTTTCATTTCTAAAAGTGGGAGGGTGAGTAATAAATATGCATGATTTTACATCAGCTCAGTAACTTTTATGAGACTACTTCTGAGACCTGAATAAAAATGTGGAAAGCTATATATATGATTGTTTCGTGATATTTTCACTAGAATTAGCCCAAAAAAATATAGAAAAAGAAAATATACATACTATTTGGTTGTACTCCTATGACAAACCTCTTTTTTTTAAATGGTTGAAAATAGCGTTTTTAATGCATTTCATTATTTTTCATGAATATTAATGAGCATTGTGACGTCATGTGATCTTGAAATGAGTTTTTGACCTTATTTGTATTAAGTTCATTTCATACCCTTTATGGGAATATATGACACATTATGTATAGCTTTACAAACCTACTGAAACACTTGACACAAAAATGGTCAAAAAGTGCAATAATCACCATCTTGGGAACAAATAGCGTGGACTTGCCCTAAAATAACTTAAGAAAGAACTGCTGAAACTGCTTATCCAATAAAGGAGTACAATTAAATAAAAGAGAGCCTGAGCTTTCAATCCTAGCAGAATCTTCGTCTGAGACAAAAAGGATGAAATAAAGAAAGTGTAGGCTATAAATTGAATATGATCACATGTATCCACATTGATGTTAGTCTCCATACTTTTTTTATACACGTTGTAGGCCTAACTGATTTTGTGATTGGTGTTTAGAGGAATGCTGATATTCTTATATATGCCATGTGAAATGTATTATTCAATCAATCAATTTTAATTTCATAATATGTAAATAGATTGATTCAGAGAAAATGATTATTATCGAGGAGTTTGAACATATTTTTATTTAACATAATATCGCAGTAAGACATTTTTTTTTTAATCGCTCTTCTGATCCCGTTATAATTGGCACTTTTTTTAATCATTGTAATTATTTTTTTTAAAGATTTGTATCTTTATTCAAAGCTTAAGTTATGTTCCAATAAATACCTAGGACATTTCCATCCCCTGAAGAAAAGAGAGACAAAGATTTCCTTGTGAAGACAGAGAGAGAGAGAGAGAGAGAGAGAGAGAGAAATGACAAGAAAAAAATAGGGGGTATACAAACTACTTAGAGGTCATAGAAAAAGGAGGGAATAGCTAGTATAAAAAAATGCTCACTAATTCACATTCTAAACATAGAATGATTGTACACGTAAACTAAAGCACGATAAAATTACTAAAATGTTAAAAATATAATAATTTGATTAACTTTATGGAAACTGGCAAGATCATAATGGGCTAAGTGCAAAGAACCCATTGTGACGTAATACGTGCACGTGTAAAAACCCATTGTGACGTATTGCGCGCACGTGAAATAATCCATTGTGACGTAGGCATGTGCCGGTTCGTGAAAACAAATTTAGCACTTTGACAGGCGGCACGGTCGGCCGTGCCGGTTCGTGAAAATAATTTTGCAGCGTAATCAGCATTTTTTTACTTTCACGAACCGGCACAAGTGATCACATCTTCGTAACATCAAAAGTAATTGTCATTAAACTAAATAATTTGATTGATTAGAAACTACAGAAAATTTCCTTGAAATTGATATGTATTTTATGAGTAAAAGTTATACATAGGACATATTTCTGAGGGATTGAAAATGGGCTAAACTTCAAACGCGTTTATCTCAGAATGTACTTTTCGCGGTGCGCGTTCGGTTGTGCCGGTTCGTGAAAGCAGCGACGATATGTACGCACGCATATATATACATAATATAAAGTTTATAGCATTCTCTACGTTGCCACTACGACGATCGTACCCTCTTAAATTACCTGTGTTAGCCTGATTGGTCCAATGACGTTGATATCCAAGGTTTTGGTGAGTGTTTCTCGGCTGACCGTCTCATAACTGACCATGGAAGCGACCCCAGCGTTGTTGATGAGGACGTTGAGACCCGTCTCACCGACAAGTTTGGTCACCGTTTCGACTGCGGGTCCATACGTAGCCTCATTTTGCATATCTGCATTGAAATTTTAGAAAGAAGCTCGTGAGATGGTGTTGAATTGGCAGCGGGGCGTGGTAGCTCCGGGACCGGAGCGTGAGGAGAGTGCCCATAATCGATTCACTTTCAGTGGGCATACCCCTTCAAAAGTGCCCAATGGAAAGCAGAAACTTAAGAAACTGTCACTGAAAACAAAACATTTTTAGATTATTTGGTGTTAGGTCACTACTTAAAAGAATATTATATTCCACATTATTAAAGGTTTTCCCGGCCAATTTCATACATTTATCACCCGTTTTCATTTAATGTGTATCCAAATTCGTGTGTTTGATGCGACAGACTGACTTTAGTCAAACAATTTCGTGTTCATGCTCTCAAATTCGTTTTTAGACACACAAAGTAATGGTTGCAAAGTTCAAATTCGGATATAGGCATTTAATTTTATTATTTGTGCATTTAAATTAGTGCGGATTTGAGTATACGGAATGAAATGTCGACAGGATTAATACGAATTTGAATAGTTATTGCCGTATGTATAATTATGTTTATTATGTGAAGTAGAATGCGCAAATACGAAATCGATCACAACAATCGTTAATTTTTATGATTAAATACTATTTTCAATCGCAAAATTTCGAGGCATCAGCATTTTTTCCGAAAATGAATGCCTCTAACATGCAATTGATTGACAAAACAATTAAATTGGCCGGAAGAAACCTATACTATTGATGAAAGAAAAACTGAAGGGGCGCCATACCTATTTCTAAGATCCTGACGTTTTTGTGAGCGGCTGCTACATCTTGCAAATCCTGGAGGGAAAAAAAAAGTGATATTGGAGGGGGAAAAGAAACAAAAAACTTCAAACCTACCGTATATGACATCGATGTACAATATTATATAATTCATCCCGTAACCATTATTGTAGAAGACAACTTAAGAAGAACCTACTTACAAGTAATGTGATAATATATTAAAAAGAAGTTTAAAAGCCGAGCCAGGGGCGGATTCAGGAGGGCACAGAGGCTCATCCCCCAGACAAGAATTAAGAAAAGATGCCTAAAATGGATGATTTGGGGCCATTTCACGCCTATATACACCCAACAGAGAGCACGTCATAAACATTTGTAAATCGAAGATTAACCTCTTCCCTGGCCCTATCTTCGATCGGCTACTCAGTGAAAACATGTAGGCTATAGGCCGACCCCTCAACTAACAGCAGCGGATCTAGGACAGGGCGTAGTGGACGCCCCCCCCCCCCCATAATTGGAAAACTGCTCAAGACATTGACTTTTAAAAGTCTATTATGTTAAAATTTTCGGCTGCGCCTCCTCCTATTTTTCAAATCATGTATCCGCCACTGACTAAGCGTATGATAGGTTATAAATATTAATATTGTATACCTTAATCCCCCCCCCCAAAAAAAGATAATAATAATGGGCCATTCTTTGAAAAGTGAACCTTTTTGGGACAAAATAAAGTTTTTGCTTTTTGATTTTAAGCTGCATACTCAAATAAAGCAATGTCTGAGGTTTCATGAACTGATGTTTTTTCGTGATTTGTGCAATTTTTCATGCTCATTTGCATAAATTAACATATATGATAATTAGATGGAAAAACGGTACACAGTAATTTTTTATTTTTTTTTACCCTGCCTGGAATAGATATGCTGACTTCATTACTTGGATTACTGTCATTATGTTATTATTTACCTCTATTCCTTTAAATCTAACCCCAAAATAATGTTGATAAGTTGATTATATCAAGATAATTAACCCTGGAAATTAATTGCTCTCAAAATGTCACACACGTGACCAGAAAACACCAAAAGTTTATGCCCCGCCTTAACCATGGCTCTGGTATTATCGTTATTTTATTCTCCATAGCTAGATTTGTACCTTGCATCTCACCAAATATGAATCCATGAAAAGTTTTAATTTGATTATTAATTAGCAAACAAATTAGTCACACACGTGACCCACTTAGTGGGGTGGTCATAAGGGTCTGATTATTTTCACTTTCATTGGCTGAAATTACTTTATTTCAGCATTAACATGCTCCAAAATGGTTCTGCAATAATTTTTGCGAAAAAAACCCCCCCAAAAAACAAAGAAAAACAAAAGGTCGAAAAAACAAAACAAAGAAAGACAAAAGAAATTCATAAAACAATGAAATACATAAGAAATTGATTCGATACCAACATTTTTCCCAAATACAATTGTCAGGAATCCTATAAGGATTATGTAAACACAAAATTAGCATTCGAGAAGCTTTAGTTTGTCAATTCGAACAAAAAATATGATTTCATGCAATGCATAAATTAGCATAATTAATTCATATAAAATGAATAAATATTATTTTCTGAGAAATTAACAGTGCATTCTTGTAGTTTACATCACACACTACCATCGTGCAAATTTTCGGCGCGCTCGAGCGATCAACATGATCAATAGCCGAGATCTTACGGGGCATTATGACCCCCCTTCCTCCCCGCCCCACCCCCAGTCTTGACAGCTACCAAAACACCCCAGTGACTGATAAGGGTTGAGTTCATAATTTTAACACAGTGGATAAAGTAATGGCTCAAAATGTACATTTACTGCATATGTATGATATTTTCATTTTTCTGCACAGTTTGTTATATGTCACACTCGTGACCCACTAAAATGTCACACACGTGACCCGACATCACGATATGAAATAAAAGATAAAAAAGGAATTTTCAGAGATGACTCCTATCCAGTGGTATTTTTTAGTTAACAGATCTATAATGCATATCTCACAGCAATAAGAACATTTTATCATTTTAAAACTCACAGGAATTTTGAAATGAAAATGAACTTTCAAAATCATCATGATCATGCCGTTTTGTGAAGTCACACACATGACCCACTTCTTCAGACCTCTGACCTTGGACATGCATACTGTAAACATTAAAAAAATATTTCCAATAATAGCCAACAAAATATGTTAGCCTAGTATAAACACTAAATCAGTATATCTTTAAAATTGTTAGAGTTATAGCCAATTAAAGTCAAGATTTTGCATAATTTCGGTCACTCACGTGACCAAGAATGGTCCTAATGTATAAATCAAGTTAAAATGTAAGTCTTTCATGGCCGTTTTCATACCATTTTATACGGTAAATGTCCTTTTCGCTGTGTATGGGAGAATTGTAATACAGCACATTGTATAATGTTGTGGGAAATATTCTGAAAATAAAATAAGAAGGAATATAGAGTGTCTCAAACCTTTGCACGATCAGGTGTTCTGCAGGAAGCGAAAATAAAAGCGGGGCTTGGTTCACGTCGAGCCAGCTGGCGTACAAACTCCAAACCAAGACCTCTGCTTGCCCCTGTTATCAAAATAGTTTTCATTTTTGCTGATATTATATTTTCCCAAAGAGCGAGATTACTGCCTAACTGTGCACACTGAAGCCTGTATGTTACAATGACTTGCACTCCGCAGCTTCAACACGGGGTTATTGACAATTAGAATCAAAGTATGTTTAGTTTGGGGATTTCATTTATATGGGCCATGACTAAGCAGAAATACGAGGTTTGTCAAAGACTTTGATATTACATAACTTTACAAACACGCAGAGCATTTTATTCAGGGTTTTTGAACAGGACATGTGCCCTGGCCTAGTGGGCACGTGATGATGATAACACCCCCCCCCCCCGTAGCTCCTGAAGGGAAGTTTTTGATAGATCATAAATTGCAATATTTAGTAGCAATGGTGTTTAATTTGTTCACCCGTGGCGACTCGCGACCTATATTATGTTGCCCATCATACATTCGAACTTATTAGTTTCAGCCTTCTAGAAATCATGCCGAATGTCCCATGTCTCCAGGAGCCACCAATTATATCCAGGGTCTCAGGGTAGGGGAATGGAGGAATTTGGGATTTCAGTATAATTATGATCAGTTGCTTTTACGTCACGCTCAGTGGCCAAAATTGCTGTAAGTGGCCGGGTGAAATTTTAAGTAGTGTGGGCGTTGTCTATTGAATTAATTCGATATTATCAAAACCATACAACTCTAGCATTATTGGAATAATGCGTAAAGTACAATCAACCCAATGTGTAATGACTGTTTTACAGCCCCCCGCCGCGCCCGCCCCCCCCCCCCCCCCCCCCCCGGCAATGTGATCGGGTGTGATCGTTTGCTATATCGAATGAACCGTGAATCGAATGAATGAATGATATGAATGAATAACATGTGTTGCACGTACGTTCCTCCTTGGATCTTGGCGTGCGCAGCCATATTGTGCGGTGGTCACATGTTTGGATTTCCATGGTCACATCACGTCTTAAGTGAAACGTTCAACTCTCCACGCCATACACAATAGAAAGTCGTAGATAGATGCAAGTTGTGTTGTGACCATCGCGGTCTATTGTCATCTTGTGCGACGAAGGGTCCGTTCATTTATGTTCGTGTTTTTTTTCATGCAACAAAATGACACCGAAGACAAAAGAGTAAAAAATCCACAGAAATAACGCAAAAGCGACAACGTTGTGAATATACACCTCTACTTTGGATATTGGTGTTTGAAATATACTAATTAAAATACAATTTGGTTTTTCTATGGTCACTTTTAAGAGTGCTCAAAATGACGATTTATTTTTTTACTAAACCAAATATAGAAATTATATGTGCTTTTATAAAATCATAATTTTTTAATATCCCTACCCTTTTTGATATTTTGAAAAAAACATGAAATGTTAATTAGAAGTTAACTGAACCGATACCGTTGTTGGTTTAAGGAGGATAGTTTTTTTGACTTGGGGACGCCCCTTTGAAATCAGGTAAAATCTTCTCTTTTTACAAATAAAACCATAGATTCGTACAAGTACATTTTCATCATTATGTCAATCGTTTATTTATGATTTTAATGTTGATATTAATAATCGAAATTAAATTTGGAGTGTGGAAATACAATGTATGTCTATGTTTCGTTGGATTAATGCTGCAGTAAACAGGAAAAATTAATTAATATTGTATTGAAACTCGCAGAAAATAAATGTCAGCGCGCGTTAAGAGGCTATATCGCCGCGACTATCGGCCAAGTTTTCCAGTCCCATTCCGGTGTTTGCTAATATTTCACGTGGGTTTCACAAGTGATATTCCAGGATGTGTCTCCAAGTCAAAAAAACTATCCTCCTTAAACCAACAACGGTATCGGTTCAGGTAACTTCTAATTAACACTTCATATTTTTTTCAAAATATCAAAAAGGGTAGAGATATTGAAAAACTATGATTTTATAACCCCAAAATTCGTCGTTTTGATCAGGCTTCCAAGATGCATAAATAACTGAACGAAATAATTCCCAACTGTTTGTTGAATTAGTTTATTTGATACACCAATCTCCAAATTCAAGATGCATATGCACCATTTTGACACTTTTTATGTATTTCGGTGGGTTTTTTTAAATTTTGCTGTCCAACTCGTTTCTACTGCTTGAGAAAAACATTACAACAAATTACCGACCGCTCGCGTTGCACACGAAAACTAGCGTGCGCGCGCACCTCAAACCAATATGGCGCCCTCCGCCAGGAGAACACACAACCAATAGACGAGAAACGTACGTGGTTGATGATACGCAAATTTGATGATATAGACTTCTAACTGTTAGATCTATATACGAAGTAAATATTAAGTGTTTTCAATATATTTTCCGTTTTTAACAAGTTACGATGGAAGGAAAATGGGAGGAGCTACCTGTTACGCTCAGTCACTGCGTTCGACAAAGTCTGAATAACTTGAATTTCGACAGAATGACGCCTGTCCAGGTAATATCAGTCCCACGCGGGATTATTTGTGTTTGTGAATTTGTAATTGGTTTTACATGTATGATTGACATAATAATTTCTGAATGCTGATGTTGTTCTTGTGTGAAATCGAATTAATAAATTACTTTGTTAATCGGCCACTGATGCCTCGAGTCTATAGAGTCTACATTTAGATTACAATATTAGATCTACTAGACTCTCTAACGTTACACATTTTGATAACTGTTGAGTGTTGATTGGATGGGCATGATCTGATGATGATGTTGAATTTTTTACTCCACAAATATGCACGACGCTCGAATGATCACGTTAGCATATAAAAAACACCATATACCATTGTGCCTTCCAATGAACAATAGTCACGATAAAATTTAGACTCGTCATTTATTTTTTTGGTAAGTCCTCATTTTTTATATGTTTTATTTGCAGCCACGGAGATGGACAATTGGGGGTCGTTTCACGAAACCATGGACAATTTAGTCATATCTTTATCCGCCAACCACGGAGTTAGCTCCAATCTTACTAAGTCGGTTACACGAAGCTCTTCCAAGCTAGACAACTTGTAATATCGATATTAATATCGGAGATGATGTCATCGAGTAATGGCCTTAATCACGGTTTTCGCTGATATTTGGAAATTACGTTTTAGAAAAAAAAGCAATGTTATCGGAAATTGATGTGATGAAATCGGTCAAAAACATTATGAAAACTCATAGAATTATGTAAAATATATAAAAATTTGCATTAAAATACACCCTGCCACTTAGATCTAGATCTACTTCATATATTTAGAAGGTGTCGATCATGAAATTAATAAGACCACGTCGGAACATGAGATGGGTACCCCCGCATGTGCTAATTTGATAGTTTCGTAAAACAGACTATGAAAAAAATTATGCTAGCTGAAAATGGAGCTAGATTGAGGTTTTTCCTCTATTCTTTGTTTGCTGACAAAAAGAAATCAAGAATACATTACAAATTTTTAAAATATCTATTCAAAATTACTTATTAGAATATTTTGGGACTAATGAGATCGATTTTACTATCAACGTAGTCTTTACGGGTCTCTTTATGTAGCTTTATAACAGGCTAAATGATGATTATAAATCAATATTATTTCTCGATTGGATATATTTACTCAATATTATTTCTTGATTATAAATAAAAAGCACTCGATCATTAACAACCATTTATTTCCTGCATATACATGTAAGACCAAGAAGATTGCCGCGGCAAACACAATTCACCTAAACCGATCGCTTGCCATAAATTGCGTTTGATTGAAGTGTAAGCGCTAACCAAAAGATATGACAGGTCCGGAGCCGTCATAAGTATTTAATCAGCTTGTTGTCCTCGATCTTGTCAGAGAGGGCTTCGTGGAACCCGCTTATGGACAAGTTGTTCACTATCTCTGATTTAGTCAAGAAGGTAGACTTATGACGGTTTCGTGAAACGCCCCCAGGATTCGTTGAAGTTCCTATTTATATTTCTCTTCTTTATTCTAAAAAGTATTGAAAGAGTGGCTTTCCGGTGACACGTTTTGTGAAGTCGAGTTTCGCAGTTTTTCTTGCTAAATGGTCTCCATTTTGGTAATGATTGACTGCTGTGCGGTGGCTGCATGCATGCGTTAGTAGTGGGTGCATGCGCATATCGGCTCCGTGCACGTGATCGTGACTGAAGACCCGAGTGTTTGTGATAAGCTACGCCCCCAGCTATTGTTTCTGTCTTCGTTCAATGCACATGTGTGTTAAATAAACATGAGTGCGTGCGCACCTTTGCGCGATTAGTCAATCAGAGCGAGTACCTCCTCTTTCACAGCACCCCAGAACTTTGGCTGTAGAGAATTGCAAGTTATCGATGTGCATCATTCCTGTCGAACAAGATTGAGAAAGTATGTAAGACTAGGCCACTTACACTTATGCATGGTCAATTAATAATTGACCTTGCACTGGGAAGTACTTTACTGTGGCAGTTTTCTTACAATGGAAAGTCAATGCAGAAAAGATGAAAATGTGTCTTGAAGCTCAAGGCCACTCAAGGTGGCATTTCCAAAAAGGGTCTAAAAATTCTACTGAACAAGATTAAAAAATATCTAATTGAAGAATTATATTGCAATAATACTATAGATTATATTAATTCATTTTTAGGTAGGTTTAAAGCTGGTTTTACTAATTATTATTGAGAACTTTCCTCAGCAACCAAGAGGGCGACATACAGCCATTTTTCTGTACTGCCTAAAGCCCTAATGTTGGTTTGCAGCTGTGTGTGGGCCTAGGCTAACAACTCCTAGTTTATTATTTATTTCTTTATTTTTTTTGTTTAAGATTTTCTCATGCAACATACGAATTACAATAATAATACACATTGGAAGCTATATTCTGTCTTAAGAAGTCCTCCCATATTTTTTACATTCATAACTTGAGTTTAGAGGGTGTTTTTGGTCGTTCAGTTTTTGACTGGTCCATATATATAAAGCAAAATTCACCTGACAGCATATCATACGTCACATGTATACATGCCAAAGTCACATACATAACTCTTACCAAGTTGCTCAGTGAATTCATAGATTTAGGTAAAATTCATTTGGAATTCCTTAAAGAATTCAAATTTGTTATGTATCTTTCAGTTTTTGTCTGTTTGATTGACTTTTCTACAGGCTTCGACAATCCCACTTTTTCTCAAGAACAAGGATGTGGCTGCAGAAGCTGTAAGTACTAATTTCACAAGGCAATTGTCAATGCAGTAGTCCTTTAATACTCAAAATAGTATTGATTGGGCATGAATTTATTTGCGACAATGTCAAGTTTTTTTTATAGTAAAAGAATAAATTTACAGAAACAGATTGTAAAAGTCTATTTGGAATATTAGTTAAACCTGGTGTATAGTTTTGGTAACAAAAAGGAATTGGCACAAAACCGATTAAATATAGTCTCATGTTGTCCAAATTGCACTAAAAGATATGTGTGAGAGATCTTGTGACATTATTTCCGATGAATTTCATTGAAAATTTTTGAATGAAGCGTAATTATGTAACTGCCGTTTAGACCTCTGCTGGGCGTTTCGCATGCCGGAGGTTACGGCGTGAATAATGCGAACGATCTGTGTGTAACACGCACACAAGAGAATCCCCATTGTTTTCCACGTAAGCGCTAACATGAGTCGGATCTCCGACTTAGCTTTTTTATACTTATATTATGAAATAAAGACTCTAAAATGAGATTTCAAGTCCTATAATTTGCTTTATTATTGTTATTGGATTCAATATTTCATAATTTATCTAAATGCGAATCAAAATTATTTTTTCTTACTCCCGAAACTATACACCAGCTTATACCATAGGTATGGTAATAAATCCTTGGATTTAGTTTGAACTGTTCTAACATATCTAGACAACTGATCAGAATTACATCTGGTCAAAATAAAGTATCCTTTTTCCTAATATCATGGGCATATATAGCCTAAATATGACAGATATATTGCTGTGAATTTCCCGATTGTCTTAAAGCAAGACCTTATTATAAGGATTTGTCTTTTGAAAGAATTTAAATTTATATTTTGTTTTCTTTCACAAAATGTAACTGATATGGCATAAATATTCATGTTATGAATGATAGCGCTGTAAAACCTAAAAACAACAACAACTGCTACTTCTGGAACAGTGAAGGTCAAAGGTCATTCTTTTTATTTGTCAATTGAAACAGGTGACTGGTAGTGGGAAGACTTTGGCGTTTGTTATCCCTATCATTGAGATACTACAACGAAGAGAACAACCATGGAAAAAGAGAGAGGTAGGTATATTAACCTGTTGGTTACTGAATTCTTTCTTTCCTATAGACTTCATCAAAGAATCATCAGGTTCATACAGACAACAGGTTAATGAAATGTTTTTATAATGAAAATGCAGAGGGAGTGTAAAATGGGGAGCCCATTTTCTCCAACCCTTAACCTGTTGGAGACGAGCTGATTTGGCTATAACACGCATTTCCCATAGACCTTAGCCCGAATATATTCCGGCTCAGTCCTCAATGGGTTAGTAATGACATGGAACTGAGCAAGAAATGCTCATTACAAAAGTTCCTGTTATTGATTATTTCATCATCCTTTATATTCTAAAAAGTATAGAATAATATTATAGAATAATAGTATAATTCTGCTTGATATAAGAAAACTTTGTCAAGTATTTGTTAAAAGAAGATTGTAATTCTAACAAGAACTCACTGCCTTGCAATTTTTAAATATGGTGCATATCTATGACCTTATTCGTATATTAGAAAAAATTGCATGAACGAATGTAGTTGACATTCCAAGAACTGTAAATGAAATGGCTATAAATCATGTTTACACATTGAAATCATACGAATGTGTCAATATTTATATGCTTAATACCAATATTTAGTGTTGATGTCTTTTCATATTTTTTCTAACAAATCAACATTTTCAGGAATGAACTTGTGGAATTAATAGTTATACATGTATGAGACAAGCACCAACAAATCCAAATTAATTTTTATTTAGGTTGGTGCCATTATCATCACACCAACAAGAGAGTTAGCCACTCAGATCAATGAAGTCCTTGAGCATTTCACAAGCCTCCTACCCAACTTGACCCAACTTCTACTGATAGGGGGCAGGAGTCCAATGGTTGATCTAGAGAAACTACAAGAGGGGTAAGGATGTCTGCCATGACTGATATTGGAACCATATTTTCCAGCTTTTTTGCTGACCTTTGCTCTCAAAAGGGTCATGTAACTTTAAATAGAATGTCTGATTTTTTTTTAATGGAATTCCTGTAAATCTAAAAGAAAAGAGAAATGGAGCAGCATTGTGAAAAACGGGATGGTTGTGATTACCATTCAGTGTTTGGCTATGGGTACTATTCAATTTAAAAGGACCATGGTGATAAGAGGGTTGATTAAAAAAAAAAAAATCCTGTTAACCCTTTGAACCCGATAGGCCGGATTAACGACCAGCAGAGATAGTAAATTATCCCAAAAGGCCACTTCCACCCCTTTCCATTTTCCCTTGAGAATTTTTTGTTTTTAGGATTCACGGTCTAAAATTTATGTGAGTCTTCCACCGAAAGATGGTGCTATGGCAAATCACGTATAAGGGTACTTTTAGTACGCCGTTTAATAACACATCTCTGTTTCAACCTAGTGAATAAAAATTGTACATTATGGAGTTCACAAAATGTGCAAATAATTCAGGGTTCAAAGGGTTAATACAACATATTCCCCCCACCCCCCCAAAAAAAAAAAAAAGAAAAAAATAAGATAACAATTAGTTAAAGAAGAATAAACCTTTTAATAATGGTCATAGAAAAATGAATTAAGCCCGTCTCACACTGCGATTTGCTGCGATGCGATTTTTGGAACAAATGGCAGTATGCAATAAATGTGACATTTTGAAACATGCAAAAGTATGTTAAGAGACGTAAATGTCATACAGGAATAATGTAATCGAAATTTCGTTCCAATTCAAGCATTTAATTGTCCCCGCCGAACGAGTTCGAGCAGAGGACTATGAAACGGGCTCCGTACGTGTGTATGTGTGTATGTGTGTGTGTGTGTGTGTGTGTCCGTCCATCCATCCGTCCGTCCGTCGGCTCCGTATTGATCAAAATCTTCAATTTGCTACTCCCTCACCATTTTTCATCCGATTCGATTCCGTTAGCTTTATATGATAGCACTAGGTGATGGCTTCAAAACTTCTTCACAGAATTTTGACCTTTGACCTTTGACCCTGATTTTTGACCTATATTGTACATTGGTTACAAAATGCTACTCCTTCGCCATTTTTCATCGATTTCGATTTTGTTTGCTTTATGATATAGCACTAGTGAGGACTACAAAACTTCCTCACAGAATTTTGACTTTTGACCCCTTTGACCTTTGACCTGATTTTTTTACCAATATTGTACATTGCTTACAAAATGCTACTCCTTCGCTATTTTTCATCCGATTTCAATTTTTTGCTTATCTATGATATAGCACTAGTGAGGACTACAAAGTTCCTCACGGAATTTGACTATTGACCCTTTGACCTTTGACCTTGATTTTTGACCTATATTGTACATGGTTACAAAATGCTACTCCTTCGCTATTTTTCATCCGATTTCAATTTGTTAGCTTTATATGATAGCACTAGTTGGCTTCAAAACTTCTTCACAGAATTTTGACCTTTACCTTTGACCCTGATTTTTGCCTATATGTTACATTGGTTACAAAATGCTACTCCTTCGCATTTTTTCATCCAATTTTGATTTGTTTGCTTTAATATGATATAGCACTAGGTGAGGACTACAAAACTTCCTCACGGAATTTGACTTTTGACCCCTTTGACCATTGACCTTGATTTTTGACCTATATTGTACATTGGTACAAAATGCTACTCCTCGCCATTTTCATCCGATTTCGATTTTGTTTGCTTTATGATATAGCACTAGGTGAGGACTACAAAACTTCCTCACGGAATTTTGACTTTTGACCCTTTGACCTTTGACCTTGATTTTGACCTATATTGTACATTGGTTACAAAAATGCTACTCCTTCGGCTATTTTTCATCCGATTTCAATTTTGTTAGCTGTATATGATAGCACTAGGTGATGGCTTCAAAACTTCTTTCACAGAATTTGACCTTTGACCTTTGACCCTGATTTTTGACCTATATTGTACATTTGGTTACAAAATGCTACTCCTTCGCCATTTTTCATCCGATTTCGATTTTGTTGCTTTATGATATAGCACTAGGTGAGGACTACAAAACTTCCTCACGGAATTTTGACTTTTGACCCCTTTGACCTTTGACCTTTGATTTTACCTATATTGTACATTGCTTACAAAATGCTACTCCTTCACCTTCTCTAGTAATTTCTTATTATCATTTATTACATAATTTCACATAGCTTGTAAGAAGCATTCTTTTTTTTATATTTTGGAACATTTTCTGTAGCTTTACATATTTTGGTTGTATAATTGTACAGGAATACAGAGAATTGACTTTTTGTTTTTATCTTTCTGATGCGATATAATGGGAATTTATATTATTGGCGGGGACATATATTCCGCATCGCGTAATATACTAATCCACTTGTGTTAAAATCTTCTTGTTTGGAGTAAAGTTCAATTAAGCTTAAAATCGCAAGGTCGCTGTGACATCATTGCGATATGGAAACAATTTGATTTTAAACAGAGAAGGGGGTTTACAATCGCCGTGAATTTCAATTTTAGTATTCAGAGGAATACCCAGAACTTTGGAAAGCATGAATTTCATTGTTTGAATGTTCTTATCAAATATTATAAAACTTTTCCTCCAAAATCGCATCGCAGCAAATTGCACAGTGTGAGACGGGCTTTAAGCACATGGGTGAAGGTTGAAGAAACCTGGTTGCATTGCAATATGAGAATGTCTGCACCATAAGTGATCTCAGCTTTTAAAAATTTATTTATCCTGATTTAGTGCTTTTACTTTCTATTTCTCTGAATTTTCTCCATTCATCCAAGACCAATTTTTTTTCAGAAGCTTGAAAAGTATATTTGCATTTTACACAATTCAGCTACTTCATGAAATTGCGACACATGAAACCAATAAATACCATTTATTGATCTATCTATCAATCTAAGGCATATTTCTCCTCTAATTGTTTTTATTTTTTTTTGTCTATGGTTACTCCCCTTCATAGCTAACATCCTGATTGCCACACCAGGACGTCTTGAGGACCTCCTGGAAAGGGCTACTACAGGGGGTCACTCTACCAGCTATGGTCAAGTCTCTAGAGAGACTGTAGATTTTGTTTAATTCTCCTCTAATTGTTTTATTTGGGACTTATCATCTTTGATTACTCTCTTTCAGAGCTAACATCCTGATCGCCACACCAGGACGTCTTGAGGACCTCCTGGAAAGGGCTACTACAGGGGTCACTCTACCTGCTATGGTCAAGTCTCTAGAGGTGCTGGTCTTGGACGAAGCTGACCGTTTGCTCAGCATGGGATTCAAAACAAGGTATTTAAAGGGGAAGTCCAGCCTTTTCTATCTTTTACTCATATGATTTTTAAATGTGATATCCATCTGGAGAAATTGGAATATACATTCAAATGAGATCAGGAGTTGGTCGAAGTGGTATTGCCCATGGTCAGTTATGGGTCATTCCATGGGGTTGGGGCAATTTTTTATGCAATGTCCCCTGTAACGGAGGTATCAACTTTTGCAGTTCACTATAAAGATCAATTCAGATGTGGTTAAGTTTTGAGCTGTCAATGAAAAATTGCTCTCTTTTCAAAGTACTAGACATTAAAATTGGAAATCTTTTATGGATTTCAAGCAACAGGCATACAAAAAATCTATCACCGTTACAGGGATATCATATTGCTTTTACATGGACAAGAAATTTTCATGAGTCAAATTGCAATATGCCATACTTGCAGAGCTGCCAACCTTTAAAAGTAGAAATTAGTAATCTTGGAGCTCAAAATTCGGAATTTTGAGAGAAAAATCGTAATTTCTTACGCGGTAAGAATTTCCTCGAAAAATTGCAAAAAAAAATCGGCACGCATCGCAGAATTGTCCTTAGTCTTGCCCTAGGGCCTAGGGCTAGGTACACAAAACTTAGCGATATTTTGCTTTGTTGCTAGCATCTCCGGCAGCTCAATATTTGGCTGATTTTATGCGTTTTTGGATAGGCTATCGTATTAACCACCACCATGTTCGGACGAAAGAAAAAAATCCCTATTTTCTTACGCGGTAAGAATTTCCTTCTGAAAAATCGGACGAACAAACCTTGCAATGTCCAATGATGAGCATGTTTTCAGCTTTCGAAGATGGTATGATACAAGGCCATTTAGTCTATTTCTTCTTTATTTTTTTGGAAGCTAAAGTTGCCATGTTGAGTTCAATCAAATTCCCATGCGATAGATTTCTAGATCCAGGTATAATCCAAGTTTAATCCAGCTAAAAAATCCAGGGTAGTTTGTTGTTGTCGCACGCACACATCGTATGCGGGCGTACGCGCAGCCGCCTGCATATGCACCTGGCCAGCGCAGCACACCACCGCCGAAAGCTAGGGCGAGTAGCCGAGCGGGGAGTCGATGGTTTCGCTCCTCCATCCAGCAATGCCAGCATGGGTGTGCGCGCGCATTCGACCCCCCGCTAGTAGTAGTGCGCCGCTTGTATGCAAAGATCATGCACTCAATGATCGTATTGCATACAATGCTATTGTAGTATAATTCAAGGCGCCACTTGCATGCAAAGACCATGTAATCATATTGCATTATAAAAGACAAAAATTCGTAATTTTTCAATGCCTTTTCGTATTTTCGTATTCCCTTCTTATTTTCGGGACAAATACGAATTTTTCGGGACGGTTGGCAGCTCGGTTGGCAGCTCTGATAGTCTTTGAGAAATAATACTGGATGGGACCCCATTTTTTTGCTCATGCCATTATTGGAATATATTTGCCTGGTTTGAAAAAGATATGGATTTGTAGTTGTGGTATGTCACAAAAATTGCCCCAACCCCGTGGAATCACCCATATGTGATGGTCACTGCTGATCGTAGGCTACGTACATGTAGTTTGCGTTGCATGCAGGTTGCATGTGGCTACAATTGACAAATTTCAGCGACTTCTAACGTTTCTGTAAGAAAGGTATTGAAAAATCCTCTTGCCTGTCATACATGCAACGTGCGTACACATCTGAAAAATAGGTACGTTCGACGTTGAATTTTTCATAAGTGGAGTCTTTATTGCGGGCCTGACCCAATTGTCAGAAGGGTTTTCAGGGGTCACATCAGTTCACTTGTCTTTTATATGCATCAAATATGATGATTATGAACCCTAAGTTTCATATTTTTTTTCTTTTCTCTGTGCTTTCATATTTTCAATAGCATCAACACAATCTTAGGTTACCTGCCTAAACAGCGACGTACCGGCTTGTTCTCTGCCACCCAGACGGATGAAGTTGAAGCTCTTATCAGGGCGGGGCTCAGAAATCCAGTCAGAATTGTTGTCAAAGAAAAGAACAGCTCGTCTACTGTAAGTTTCTGCATCTCATTTTTGGAAGCATTTGTGATCAAGCCAGAGTTTGTGAGATTCTTCTCTCTTACAGATTCAGTTTTAGAAATGTGTACGATAGTATCTAAAGAAATAAAACCTTGAGGATAATATTTGGCTAAACACTTCTTTTATAAAATTAATTTTTTTTCTAATGTACTTCAAATGTATGGCTCAGAACAGTGAAAGAAATTCTAATTTTTTAAATCATATACTTTTCTCTATCATGTCAACACTAATGATGTATCCTTTTCTTTGCGTCCCAACCATTAACACTATCATTATCAGTTATCTGTATAGGCTGAATGATAGAGTAGTCATGTGTTCTGAATTCCTTTTAACACTAGTATCTTTAAATGAAAAGCTAGCAATGCATTGATAGATCTCCTTTATTGTTCATTGTTAATTATTTGAATACATAAAGGGCTCCATTTCGAATGTGGGTAATGATTCTTGACTAATCTCTACATGCCATTGTCGGAGGGCCTACATTACTGACAGAGCTGCCTTGGTAACCCATTTGCGCCATTGTCCCACATTTTGTGGTTTGGGTCAATAACTTTTGTTTCAGAGCTCAATACACCAGGTATATCAGTAGAAAGAGAAAAAATTTCTGCATACATTGTGCCCATTATTGTTGCATGACCATACTGCATTTGATGTCAGGAATTTTATTAATAAGAATAATCTTTAAAATCCCTAAATTGGCAACACATTTGGAATTTAGAGATCTCCGTTTTTCATCAAAATTGGCAATTAATTTTATTTTTTTGTTGAAGTTCCTTACTGTGTGTGTTGGTTTCAAAGATATCACATTCAATTAAAAGCATGTAGCATTAAAATAAAAACATTGCTGTTGCCAATTTGAGGAATAAAATGTGATCAATTTAGCCCTCAAATAATCTCTGTCCTGAATGATAAATAAAATTAATTTGTTCATGTTTTCTAATCTGTTTCTAGGATATTAGGAGAACACCTATGACTCTTACCAACTACTATGTAGTAAGTATTATTTTCTTTCTTGTATTCCGAGCTATGTAGATATGCATGCATCGTGGTGTAAATGTATAAAGTGTACTGTATTGAGTCAATATTTATTCGTATTGCCCACTTCGAACCTGGACCCGAAACTATACCAAACCGTGTACCTCTCTGTATTGTCATTCTGCAACTCTTCCTGCACTTCGTTGTCCATTACTATCTCTCTGTATAATGTTGAAGATAACTACTCATGTAGCCCATGTGTTCACTTTAGAGTTGTGTTTTCTAGGCACATGATCTTGATATTATTAAAGTTTTAAAAAATCTGATGTTCATCTTGATAAATCCAATCAAAATAGTTTCTTTTACCAATATTCTAGGATAGTGATAATCATGATGATAGTGTCGTTGTAGTACATGTACATATAGTATTATTTAGAGTTTACATGGTCAAATCTCTTCCTTTTCTATATTTTTTTCGTAGATGAGTCCAAGTGATGAGAAATTTCGACTGTTGGTAGCTTTTCTAAGAAAATACAGAGTGAGTATTAAGTTGGCTAAATATCATTCTTAAATATAATGCTATACATGGACATAATCACCAATTTGTGTATTAATCATTTGCCCTGAGCAGTAGTGAATAAATACAATTTTGAATTTGAATTTTTTTCTTGACAAAATAATATGAAGTACAGTCAAACCTGTCTACAGTGGCCACCCCAAGGGAGACATAAAAAGTGACCACTGTAGACAGGTGACCTCTATAGACAGGTTCTAAAGCACACATTTCTATCTAGAGGGAATCAATATAGGTGACCACTAAAGACAGGTGACCACTATAGAAAATGGCCACTTTAGACAGATTTGACTGTACCTAATTTTTGTTGCTTCTGTCATTACGAGTGCCCGTGCATACCTAGAGCTCTTCAGTTTAAATCTGCAAGCCGTAGTTAGAGGCAAGTATACTCTCTTATAGCATTCTTAAGTTCTATGCACAAAATCTGTTAATTCTCTATTAATTATGATAATCATTGGCAGACTTATTACCTTTGTTTTGACAGAGAGTAGTGATATGAGGCATATAATACATGTATAATCTATCCTTTCAGGACCAGAAGCCTGTTGTATTCTTCAGTACCTGACAGCACTACAAGCTCTACTTAGAAACACTATTTTATACAGTTCCCGTGTCAGGTGCAAAATATTATGGTTATTAGACAACAGCAAAATTTGTGCCCTCCATTTGGACCAGTCACAAGCCTAGAATATGAGGTGTATGATACATGTATATTCTATTCTTTTAGGACCAGAAGCACATGGTGTTCTTCAGTACATGTGCATGCGTAGAGTTCTTTACATCAGCTCTGCAAGCTCTCGTAAGAAACACAACTATCCTGTCTCTCCACGGCAAGATGAAACAGAAAAGGAATGCCATCTTCAGCGAGTTCAGGGAACTTACTAGGTAAGACCAGAGTGGGTAGATAGAGAGATACCCAAAACTAGGTGCGCACAGTCAAAGGTCAAACATGGGGAGCTGAAAGGAACTATATTTGTGATCATCGCGCAATTATGTTAAGACGCATCCTGACCGCGCATCCTAGCAGCATATGATTAATACACATCAGCCGGTTGCAAAAAAAGTTCCATTGGCACTGAATCAGCTGTTGAGGGCATCAACTGCTTATGAAATAGTTCCATTTGAGCCCCATGAAAAAACTGACCAATCAGAGACGACTTCCGTTGTCGCCACTCTCTCTCTCTATCTACCCATTCTGGGTAAGACCCCATTCTCCAGTTTATATTCACTCGGTCTAGTAGCAGGTGGTCTCATACACTGGTCGTGTAATACCACATTGGCTAAACCCATTGGCCCATATTCTGATAGCAGTAAAAGTTAACCGTGGGTAAAGTTAACCTTAGGTTAACTAAACTAACTGATAGCCCCTAGTTTAACAAAAACCCAAGTTTTACATTTAAGCCAGGGTTAAACATATTACGCATGCTCAGTAGAGCTCATCTCCAGCTGAGCTCCCAGGTCAGTGTCGTGCACATACTCTGTGGTCGCGCAGCAGTGTAACGCAGCTCATGCAACAATGCAATACGCGCCTTGCTATTCGTGGGTACCGCGCTGGTCCAGGGCGATGCAGGCAGGGTTTGGTTGATTGATTGATTTTTTATTTTATTTTTGCCAGGTAACGCATACATTTAGTATTGAGGATTGAAAGTATTTTTAACTTGAGACAGTAATCAATCTGGATTATTTTTCATTTTTATATTGTTTTTATAATCCTCCCCCGCCCCCTTATAACAAAAGTTATCTTTAATTGTGTTGTATTTAAGGTGCAAATGGATGTAGTAACGATGATGCTCAGGAATTGAACCAGACTTAAACTACCCCCTGGACTATTTTCATTTTGGGGGGATTTATTACCATACTTAACCCTGGGTTAAGCTAAACTTTGCTATCAGAATATGAAAATTTAACCCAGGGTTAAAGTGAGGAGTTAGACTAGAGTTAAACTACCCTTAACCCTGGGTTAAGCTAAACCAGGCTATCAGAATATGGACCACTAGGTCTACTATCAGTTTGCTCTAATTGCTGTTTGATACAATTGTCACTTGGTCCAAAGCTAACTTGAGCTAAATTGTCATTTAGTCTAATGTCCAAATGGTCTAATTACCGCTTCACCTCCTTACTTTTTTCCATTTTATCAGATGAAAGTATGAGTCATTACAAATTCATCTATACACATAGAACCTATCTTGTTAGACCAAGTGGATATTAGACGAAATGGGTATAGCCTAAATGCAAATTAGAGAAAAAGGTAAATGGGCCAAGTGGCAATTAAACCAAATGTTTAGTAGACGAACTGGTTGTAGAAACACGGTTCCCACAGTCATGGAAAATCCTGGAAAAAATTTGTGGTCATGGAAAGTCAGGGAAAAGTCAGGGAATTTGGAAAGCAGCAATTAAGTCATGGAAAAGTCATGGAATTCTGTTTTCAAATTTCTGTGGAAACCCTGGGATGGTTGTGAGGGGAGGTGGAGGCCATCATAACATGTCTGATTTTGGAAACCGTGCCAAAAAGGAAGTCATGGAAAGCAGCAATTAAGTCATGGAAAAGTCATGGAATTCTGTTTTCAAATTTCTGTGGAAACCCTGGGATGGCTGTGAGCGGAGGTGGAGGCTATCATAACGTGTTTGATTTTGGAAACCGTGCCAGAAAGAAAGTCATGGAAAGCAGCAATTTAGTCATGGAAAAGTCATGGAATTCTGTTTTCAAATATCTGTGGGAACCCTGTAGAAAAAGGGATTGGAGTGTGTGGAATTGGACCAGATGGGCATCAGACAATATGGTTGTAGACCAAGTGCCAATTCACCTATACAGGGCAAGAGCTCGGAAAGGCCACAAGAATCGATTTGTAATATGATTTCTCGATGATATTTCAGTACATGTCATAGTCTCCATTGTTTCTCTCAGATTTTGAAACGGTTCAAAATAGTCCGACAGCAGTCTTTTAGTGATCACTCAAAGGGGGCTCAAGGGCATTGCTAGTCTTTTGATGATTTCTCAACGCTGAATAAAGCCTATCATTATTATCATTTATTGTTATCTCTATGTAACTTTTTGCATTGTTTCTTTGCAGTGGAATTCTGGTGTGTACAGATGTAATGGCAAGAGGTGTTGACATTCCAGAAGTACATTGGGTTCTTCAATATGACCCTCCCAGCAGTGCAAGGTAACATTCTTCTTTGAATTTGACATGTCAAAAGGAATTATACAAATTGATCAGCTTTTTTTTGGGTGTAAATTGGCATCACTGTTATCATGTTAGTTCCGCATAATTGAAATAAAAAGGAATTTGTTGAGAATTATTTCATAAAAACATGTTTTGTTTATTGATTTAGGCACCAGGGATATATTCACTTACCCTAATTAAGGGCTATTGTTATTTAATCCCCTGTTCTGCCTGGGTGCAGCACACCCACTTAAAATTGGCTTTTCGTTATCCTGGAAGCACATCCTGGAAGAGGGTGAGTCAGCATGGCATTTACGGTACACACATTACCATCCCAGTGCTATATTGTTTACTGAACAATAGATTTTTTAAGCTGGTGTGCTGGAACACGGCTGGAATGGGGCCATGCCATACCCGTTCCAGATGCCCTAATCCCCCATTCCGCACCCATGCGGAACACCAAGTGAATAAATCCCTGGTGCCTTATATTATTTGCATTATAATATGTTATATTTCTTTGCACCAAATTTTCATATCCACAGTGCCTTTGTCCATAGATGTGGAAGAACTGCTCGTATTGGTAACCTAGGCAATGCCTTGGTGTTCCTCAGACCTACTGAAGATTCGTACATTGAATTTCTCAAAATCAATCAAAAGGTAGGCCGAGAAATGATATTGTTCACTTGATTTTCTTGTGTGACAAGTGATGAAATTATATACTGACACTGGGTTCTTTTAGATACTAATGATGTAATGTAATTAACAGTTTAGGGAGTGATTAGAAAAAGCTTTGTATTACCGAACGTGCATATTTACGCATTGAAAATCAATTCCTACCCTGTGCAATTGCAAATTTATCTCGAATGGAATTTTAAAAGGAACATGACGAAGTAATGTACACAATCAGTGTTAGCATCATTTTTTTTAATGCAAAAATGATAAAGTAATCTGATTGCTAATTTGTCACTTTCCAAGTTTTTTCCCAAAACAAATGCACTTTCGGTTATACAACACCATTTTCAGGTCTACAAAAACTTGCGGATGATTAACAAATTTGCCTTTCCAAACTTTGTACATATACTTTCTGTAGGTATTTGAGTGTGAAGTTTTGATAATTTTTTGGGAGTATAATACTAAACTTTCAATATGATTGAATTCACAAAAAGTGTTTAGTAAGAGGATCCACTATCATACTTGGGTTGTAACCCCTTGTAATTGGACAAAGAACAATAGTGTCCTGCTCCAATGTATTTGAAATGTTTTCTCGTATAAAATTCCTTGTGCAATTTTGCGGTCAGCAGGTTAATATCTGCTTGGGAAAACGTCCAACACTTTTTATCTGGGTGATAGATCATTCAAGTTTTCTGTCCCTACATGCAGCTTATAAGCTACATGTAGTCCCTTTGTGATGGAGACATACTTATTCATTACTGCATACTCCCAGCTATTACTACGAATGCAGAATTTGTTCAGTGAATTACTGTACAAGCACCTTTTAATAAGAAAGTTATATTTTGCCGATTAGGTTTAATCGGACTGCATCATCAATTTTTGAAATATATGTTTTCAGGTACATCTGGAGTTGTATGAGAAGATTGATGAGCTTGAAGTGGTAGATGTTCTTCCAAAGCTGAGAAAGCTAGCTACCAGAGACAGGTGAGGATAATGATGATGATAGGGGTAGTGGTGGTAAAGATGATAATAATGGTGATAATGATGATGGTGGTGGTGGTGGTGATGATGATGATGATGATGACGATAAAGAAAATGATAATGGAGGTGATCATGGGGGTGATTGTTTATCATGATGATGGCAAGAAGATGGAGGTTAATGGTGATAATGATGATGATGATGGTGAAGACAATCATAATGATAATGATGACAATGATGATGACGATGATGATGATGATGATAATGATGATGGTGGTAAAGATGATAATAATGGTGATAATGATGATGGTGGTGGTGATGATGATGATGGTGATGATGATGATGACGATAAAGAAAATGATAATGGAGGTGATCATGGGGGTGGTTGTTTATCATGATGATGACAAGGAGATGGAGGTTAATGGTGATAATGATGATGATGATGGTGGTGAAGACGATCACAATGATAATGATGACAATGATGATGATGACAATGACGATGATGACGATGATGATGATGACGATGATGACGATGATGATGATGATGATGATGATGATGATGATGATGATAGTGGTGAAGCCGATCATAATGATAATGATGACATTGATGATGATGATGATGATGACGATGACGATGATGTTGATGATGATGGGATGGCTGTAATAAGGATGATGACAAGATGGAGGAGGATGATGAAAATGTTGTGATGATGATGACCATATTGATTTTGCTTTAGAGGTTACTTGTCATGGTGCTGGAGAGGTTATATTAGATGATGGAGATGGTGATGAATCTGGTGGTTGTAATCATCATGATGGTCCTAATGAATTAATTGAGAGGTTGACGATATTGATATCGATAATGGCAATGTACAAGGATGAAGGTTGTACTTAAAATGCGGATGATTATAATAATGTAAGTTGTCATCATGATCATAACATGATGATGCTGGCAATAAAACATTGTTGTACAGTGTGTTGAAATATAGCTTTGTATTGAAATATAGCTTACATTGTATATATACTAAAAATTGACAAATATGTTCTTTCCAATTCAATTTTACTTTCTTTGATGGTACATTTTGTATATTTCAGAGCTTTATTTGAGAAAGGAACAAGAGCCTTTGTCTCCTTCATCCAGTCCTATGCCAAGCATGAGTGTAACCTAATCTTCAGAGTCAAAGGTATCTTTTACTCTTTTAATTTCCTCTTAACCCTTTAGCACCTAGAGACTGCGTGAAAAGTGTCAGTTTACTCACTAGCTGAAAGGGTTATGCTGTGTTTCAATCAGGTTTTTTTTCAATGAGAATTGCACTTAAAACATACTTTTTTGTGCAGAACGGGTAATCCACAACAAGTATAGGCATGTTTTATCACATATTTTTGATACTATCTTGACTACAGTGTTCTTAAAGATGTACGTTCCCCATAGTGTAGAGGGAGTTCAAAATACGTACGCGGTGACGCACTTTGCAAGCTGCCCATTCATACTAACGATGTGGGACTCTTACGCAGTGGTCCAAAAACCGAAAGCGAGAATGCACGAACGATTGCCGAAGTCATGATCCAATTTCTTATCGGCAATGATTCGCCTGCTCGGATGAGAAAACGGGTTGTCCCCGCCTAGCCTGCCAGCGCCTGTACAGTGCAAGCGAGAAGGTAGCTATACACGCGATACGAGATCCGAACACTGCAAGCATTCACTCATTCACAAACAGTATCAACATACACACACGCTTGTACATAATTATCTCGAATTGCTCTCCCAGCGCGATCGCAATTGGCTGGTTGTGTTGGCACTACAACTGTATGCAAATTAGGTCATGCCTCGGTAGCTCTTCGTGAACAATATGGCAGCGACCATGCAGAGTGCATCTTGATTTCTCGTTTTAGCTTAGCGATACTCGTGCAGGACCACCTTTAAGACGGGCGGTTTAGGTGCTAAAGGGTTAAAGGGGTACGATCATGGATATTGCAACATAGAGGGGACTATGCTGGATTTATTCTGTCCATGTGCCTACATATGTGGCTTCTAGGCTAGACAAATTTGGTGACTCTGCTAAATTTGCACAATACTAAAAGTGACTCATTACATCGGAATCAGACACAAGTTGCCAGAAAAGAGTCAAAGATTCCAACAATACAATCCGTTTTTAAAAGCTTTCCCCTAATAATTTCTACTCATTTTTTGTTACAGAGCATACAAGAAACATTGAAAATTCAGAAAATCAAAAAAATATTTCCCCCCAAATATGAATTTTTTAATTATTTTACCGATTTCCTCGACACTGTGCTGAATTTGCTCGGCGACTTGTGTCTGATTTTGATGTGATGCATCACAAATGATTTTTAATGTGAAAGCATTGGGGATGTGAACAGAAATTAAGCAGCGTTTTCTATGTTGAAATCTTCATGATCGAATCTCTTTAATCCGCTTTCAAAGGTCTATACAAATATAAAATCGCATGTGAGATTGACAGCATCTCAAGGAAAGAAATCAAAAAGTTTTCTATGGTATACTTCAGCAAGTTATCTACAAGCATTGATTAAACAAATATAGATACTTGTCTCAGTGTGTTTGAATTCATTGAAGTTATTTCTTTATTAGCAAAAAAAAACAAAAAAAACAACAACTTCTTTTATTGATGGATGTTTAGTGTGAGAGATACACAATTACATTTTTTTAAATCAAATTGAATTCTGTACAACAGATGAGAGAATATGTATGGGTCATATGAAGTTGGAGCTAAATATTTTTTACCGATATTCACTATGTAATGTTCATGCGAAGAAAAAGTAAAGTTGGTGATAATTATGTTTATCCTATCATCTACTTATCATTTTATCCCATCAGAACTTGACATAGCAGCGCTTGCCAGAGGTTTTGCCCTCTTACGCCTCCCTCGTATGCCAGAACTAAAGGGAAAGAATTTCCCTGACTTCATACCAACAGAGGTTGACTACGATGCAATACCTTACAAGTGAGTTTATATATATATAGCCGTGTGTTATAAGTTCGCCGCCTTTTGCGTTACATGCCAATTTCACTACAAATGGCACTTTTTCACTTCAAAGACCTGTATCTCGAAAAGGGCAAACCCTAATATATCAAAACTATACATTTTCTGAAAGGAAATTCCTCAAGGAATCTAAATCTTCATTGAAAAATTAAACCAGGTGCAAGATAAAAAAGTTATTAGGAAAAAATTCAGGAAATTTAGATTTTTAATTTTTCATTGTTTTTATCGTCAAGTCATCTATAATCACCCAAATATTAATGATATTATTATATTCTGGTAGAGAATAATAAGACCTTTCAAACATGGTATAATTCATTATAGTTTACAATTTTAGAATGAAAAATATAATGATCTGAAATTTAGCACTGAAAATAAAGCTTTTTTCAAATTCATGAGGGGGTTGGGTCCTGCCAAGTACTGTTGCACCATCAAACATATTGTTAAAGTGATATGATAGTATAAAGCAGTTTAAAAGCTTCAATTTGGTGCTAAATTCACAATTATAGGCTAAAATTTGGCAGAGATTTGCTGTTTTCCCAATGGTACTACAATATCTCTAATTCCTAATGACTTTGTACAGGAGGCATTGCCTTTTTAGGTCAAATAACGAATGTTGATTCTTCCTGGGTACTATTGTAACATCAAATTAAACTAATGTTCACTAATTTCATGGTATAAAGCAGTTTATAAGCTTTAGTTTGGTACCTCATTCACAGTCATAAGCCAAAATTTGGTAGAGAAATTCAAGTTTTCCCCAAATCAACCACAAAATGTAAAATTTCCCATTGACTTTGTACAGGCGGCGCCGCTTCCGGCGGCGCCGCTTCCAGCACCACCCCTACTGTCCCAAACTTAAACCATTGTAACTCAACCAGAATGTTACCTAGAACAATGAAACTTCACAGGGAGCTAGCAAAGTAACATAGCTTCAAAATGAGATCAAATTTGTTACATAAACTTTCTTACTTTGGAAAATATTGACAAATTAATGCTGAAAAATAGCAAAAAGCATAACAGCACCACCCTATTGGGTGGCGAGTTCATAACACACGACCATATTAACCCAAAGTGGTGGGAAATATTACTAGAGTCTAAAGGAACAAGATTTTCATTCTCAAATTTGCAACAATCATATTTCTCCTTTCAATTTTAACATTCTTGAAAAAAAAATTAATTACACAAAGAACAGAATATTTAAAGAAAGAGATTTTTTTCATTAAATCTTCACCGTGACTGATAATTTCTTTTGATCAGGCATCCCTGTCAAAAAAAAGAAAGAAAATATTTATGTAATGACCTTGTTTGAATAGAAGTTACTAAATGCAAATGCAACTAACTATTGGCAATTTGTACATGGAAATTGTGATTATACGTGCATCTTTGTATTGCCAGTTTAGAAATTTTACTTTCATAGAAATTATTTTTCTTGAAGAACAGCATACCATACTGCAACAAATTTACTCAATTTTTGGGGGGTTCTTCTACTCATACACGTTTGAAATATATTACAAAACCTGTGTATAGAGACATCTTTGGTATAATAGACAAGTCGTCTTGTTTGATATAAATGGACTCACGTTCAGATAACTACCCTACAATCAAGAACCCTCTTAGGATTCGGGAACAAATACCCCCTAACCCCGCACTGCGATACGGGTGCAGGATTGGAGTTTATGACCCTTTCTTTCTTCTCTTCGTTCTGTCTGGTCAAAATACCTATACTTTGTTTTCTGTTCTTTTTATTTATTATAAATATAATTCTTTTTGCTTTACAAGAACGAGGTCGGTCCTTTATTAGAGCGTAAATGACAGATATTTTGATTTTCTCGATTATAATCAAGCAAGGCTTTGTATTAAAAAAAAGAAGAAAAAAAAAGAAAAAGAAAAGAAAAAAGATCGTTTCCAAACAGGAAAAAATCCTAATTTTATGACTTTCTTTAAAAAGAAATAAAAATTAAAAAAAAAACGCAAATGAATTATCCTACCTCCTTCCCAGGCAACTACCCCAAGGAAAACAGATTTGGGTTACAGTTAGTTGTCCTGGGATTCTTTGCACCTATGCAGAAGTGTAAAGTAAAATTTGATACTATATAATTGTGATGTTACCCTTTCATTGAACCTTACTGACATGCCTACCTTTCTTCTTTCTTCTCTTTCTCCCTTCTATAATAATGATAACTTCTAGCTTTATTTTCCTATAAATAACAAAGAAACATGTCTATATATGTATATAAACATGATTTTCTTATTGTAACTTGTTTGTAAGGCGTACCCAACACAAGCCAAGCTTTTCAGGTTCTCACCCCCTTCATTCGCATTTGATAGTTCTTTCTGTATACTATATCCATTTAAGAAGTTAATCAATGTATAATTTTTGTCTATGAAGGAAATAAATGTGATTTTCAATCAATCAATCAATTAATTGTCTTGAGGATAATTTTTTGAGAATCACATGGGCCCGCATTCACAAAGGTGGATTCTGCAAAATCCATGGATCCGTGGGTTATGTAAATTTTGTGTAATAATTACGCTTAATTTTAGCGCGTACTGTGAGAAAGGTCCAATACGAATGCGCGATTTTGTCACAAAGCGCTACATTTACGCTTGTCGCTATGGTTAAGTCTACTGTTTATTCAAATTAATTTAAATAAACCGTTGACTCAACAGTGGACTCATTAATTCAAAACAGTGGGCCATTATGTCAAACCAGTGGGCTATTATGTCAAACCATAGCAACTGGCGTAAATCTAGCCCGTTATGACAAAATCGCGCATTCGTATTGGACCTTTCTCACAGTACGCGCTAAAATTAAGCATAGTTATTACACGAAATTTACATAACCCACTGATCCGTGGATTTTGCAGAATCCACCATTGTGAATTCGGGCCATGGACTTTTACATGCTACACAGTATTTATAAACAATTCCCACATGTTTCTAAACAGAGATAAGAACAGGGAGAAACAGAGAAAGCAGAGGCTAAAGCTGATTGAAGATGGAGTCATCTCTGGACACAAGAAACCAAGAAGAGTGAGTTTTACTTTGATTGGGCAGCTACAGGCGCGGATCCAAGAAAATCGAATTGAATGCATTTCGGGGGCCCAATTGTCTGGGGACAAAAGCGGCTCTATTATCTTTACGCATGGGCCCGGTAAATTCATTGTGTGACTCTGGGGGGCATTTCATCAAAGGACTTGTCAGACATTTTATCCGACAAATTTGCTCTCAGCCAATCAGATGCAAGTATTTCAGTAGTTTATAACAGTTTGTCGGATAAAACGTCCGACAAGTCCTTTGATGAAATGCCCCCCTGGTCTGCGTCCGCTACTGAGCTACCCCCTGGACCACTGTCTCCTGGGGGGCATTTCATCAAAGGACTTGTCGGACGTTTTATCCGACAAACTGTTATAAGCTACTGAAATGCTTGCATCTGATTGGCTGAGAGCAAAATTGTCGGATAAAATATCCGACAAGTCCTTTGATGAAATGCCCCCCAGGACAATTAACCCCCAAGCATCCACCATCCGAACCCAACAGGCTATCTCTCAGAGATTCCAGAGGGCACAAGTATTAAAAATGCTCCAAATTTTATTGTCCGAATCGGATATTCTTTTTGCCCTTCTCCCGTGGGCTTGGCAGCCGCTGAGCAGTGCCAGATGGACGTTGCTCTATCCCCCTCTTGTTGAACGCCAAAGAGGGAAGCAACAACTACCATTTTTAACGTCTTTGGTATGACGCGGCCGGGGTTCGAACCCACAACCTCCTGATTATGAGGCGGACGCTCTATCCACTGAGCCTTTGAATTGTGAACATAATGCTTAGGCAACACAGATATATCGTCGGCCTCATGCCAGAAGGGCCTTACCGTATTTATTATGTGTACAATATGAATGGCCTTTGAAAATGTAAAGGCCCTTTTGGCATGAGGCCGACGATATTCACCTGGCATCTGGAAGCCGCCGGAATGGGAGATTAGGGCAGCCGGCATGGGTAGGGCATGCCCCCATGCCAGACCCATTCTGGCACACCAGGCCAATGGCTATTATTTATTTTATTGTTTCGCGAACTATGGCATGGTGGCGCATTAAAGGCCATGGTGGCACATCTCAATAACAAGCCCAGAACACCCCCAGAATGGGGGGGATTCATGTTAAAATTACAATTGAAAAAAGAGGAGAGACAGGAGATGGATTGTGTTGTTGTATTTAGATAACATCCTTTGTTTTCTTTATCCATGCAATGTACTTGTAGGCATGGTCTTGACATGGCCTACAGTACCACCCTAAAGTTAATGTTACCTGTTTCAACACTCCCTCAAACCTTCCATTCGCTTTGTGTGTAAGGTTTGTCTGAGTGTGTAAACAGGTAACATTAGCTTTAGGGCGGTACTGTAAGAATAAAGAACAAAAGGATTTTTTTAAAAAAGGAGAGGCAAAACGGATTATGTAGTGAAAGCTACAAAATGTAGTGATAAGTAACTTTTTTTTCTTTATCGTCATTGTGATCCAGGTTAAAACTGTTGCATGGTCCAAGAACAAAGAACAAAAGGAAAAGAAAAGAGACAGAAAACAAAAGAAAGAAGCTGCTAAGAAGAGGAGACAACAGGTTAGTGTCATCCTTTTACTTCAGTTCTTCTTTTTTCCTCCTCTCTCCCTTTGGATATTTCTCCTTCTGATTTTTGTTTTCATTATGATCTTTTTTCTTGTTTCCCTTATTTTACGCCTCTATATCTGTCATGTAAACTACCTGTTATGCTGTGTCTGTCTACATTTGTAGCTTTCAGTCAGATTTTTCTGCGGATGGTGCCCCTCTTTATTCACTCTGTTCAGCAGTTTATGATAAGTGACTCTTTCATTCCAGTTAAGTCCTTTTGTTTCAGAGCTCCAAAAAATACACCAGGTATATCAGTAGAAAGAGAAAAAAATTCTGCATACATTGTGCCCACTGTTGTTGCATGACCATACTGCATTTGATGTCAGGAATTTTATTAATAAGAATAATCTGTAAAATCCCTAAATTGGCAACACATTGGGAAGTTGAAGATCACCGTTTTCATCAAAATTGGCAATTAAATTTTTTTTTTTTAAAGTTCCTAACCGTGTATGTTGGTTTCAAAGACATCACATTCAATTAGAAGCATGTTGCATTAAAATAAAAATATTGCTGTTGCCAATTTGAGGAATAAAATGAGATCAATTCAGCCCTCAAATAATCTCTGTCCTGAATGAGTTAACACCTTTCATTCTCCTTAAGGTGATGCCTGGTAATTACCGTAAAAATTTTTAAATGGTAAAATATTTTATGATGAAATAAGCATACTGGTGTTTGTTGTTTTGAATGTTGCTAATTCATTGTACTATTTATTAATTTATGCACATAATTAATTAGCCATCAATGAATAAATGCTCATAAATTAGCATTTTTGGCGCAAAGCTCTCATGAAAAATATTAGGGCTACCAGGTTGAGTGAAATGTCATTTTAAAGCTATTTACATATGCAATTGGGCTACAGTCTTCAAAATGCAAATAAGAATAGTTTTGCTTATTAAAAATAAGAAAATCATAATTTCATGGAAAAATTGAACCTAATTATGCATGCAAGGTGACTAATTAGTACACTTCCTTAGAAATTTTTACCTAACCTAAAACGTCATCCCATGCTCTAATGTCTAAAGGTGATTAACTGAATACAGGAGGACTGTTCAAAACTTATAGATCATTTAAGAAGGTGAAGGTACTTTAAATTGGGTGTAAAGTTTCTTGAATAATGATACAACAATTGCATGGCTCATCAAAAGTGCTCGATTTAGTGACTTTCAATAAGAATTTGGTCATTGTCTCTTTATATCATGAAAATATATACTTCAGGCTATTCATTAATGGAAAACCTTTTTAGGTATATAATTACCAGACATCCACCTTAAACAATCACAATTTGACAATATCAATCCTCCGTTCCTGCAGTCAAATAATCAAGGGTCTAAATCCTTTTCCTTTGGATAAGGTAGGGCTTATTTCTTGACTGCAAAACAAAGTCAGTGGAAGTGAAATCCTTTGTATGAAAAAACAAAACAAAACAAATAAGCACTATAATAGCATAGTTGGTGTTATTTCGATTAATAAGTCAACATTTACTTAAGTATATTTTGTTTGATATTTGGATTAATGTCTTGTAGTGTTTTATCGTAAAACCAGATCATTTGACATGAAACTTTCACAAATTGTCCTGAACGTCAATTTTTGCGACATGAAAACAGAGAAAACAAGCGAGGCTAAGCATAAGGCCATGCACCATCATATTTACCACAGCCCTGTCGCGAGCCTCACTGCAAAGCAGCACGTAGGGCAAAGGAACATCACAACACAGAATACGGTATACACTCTGTGCTGCTGTGGAAGGCGTGCTGTATTAAAAAGCATTACATCAACAGTTTTCTAAATTTCAAAATATTTGACATATATGATATTTGGTAGTAAAACAAGCAATTGGCTTGTGATTTTCAAGGTATTCCTGACTGACCTATATGTTTACAATCATGTTTGGAAAATGAGCTAAATCAATAAATTACAAATTAAAATCTCATTCAATAATAATAATAATAATAATAATAATGACATCTTATAGAGTGCACACATCCTCATGACGCTAGATATACTGGATTCCTTTAACTTTTGTTGTCTCTCCTTTTTTGCCCATAGTTTGACGAGAGTGATCTGAATGAGCTAAACGACGATGTCAAACTCATGAAGAAGCTCAAGAAGGGAAAGGTAGGTGAACTTTTTTTAGGTGCACCATCTTCTCAGGTTGGTTTGCACTATATGTGTTGTCTTATTTAGGACATGTACGATAAAGCTAGTTTTTTTTTTTATAAATATACCTTTTGATAGTTGACAAAACATACAATATATGTTTAGTAGCGTATTCCCTCTTACATTGGAAACTCGTTATCGTGAGACCTGGGAATAGATCAAGGTTCCTGATATATCGAGTTAATATTGCTGGTCCCAGTTCTTTGGTTTGTTTACCCTGATAAAACTAAGTGACTTCTATGGCCCCAAGGACCTTGTTATAACGAGTTTCCACTTTACACCATTTAACACGAAATGTTTCTGGGCTTATTTCGTTTGTCTACATCAGTAAAATATGATGGAACTTTTTTCCTTGACCTTAGTAACTTCTCTCGTATCCTTTATTCATTTTGATTATAGATCAGCAAAGAAGACTTTGACACTAATTTTGGTGTCACCTCGGAGGATACATCATCACATGGAAAAGACACTTCAGCTGATAAGACATGACAGTCCCATGCCTGTGTTTCTGTGTTGGACATTTATTAACAAGCATGCAGATGAGACAGATTGAACAAAGGAATACAGGACTGCGTTGCTTCCAATGGTATGGAAGCTCTATCGTCCCATCACTTGGAGATTTTTCCAAGCAACATCCTCAACCTCCACAGTGGCAGATCAAGGCTGGGACTCGCCACCCCCCCTCCTTCCAGCTAGTGTAGAAGTGGATATTTTTGTGGATATTGCAAGACAAATGTTGCAAACATTTCCTCTATTTTTAGTAATAAAAGGATTGAGAAAAAAAAATCATGAATTTCCCCAGCTAGTCAAAAATCACAAAAATATATGTACACAAAAAATATTGGCTCATATCGTCTCTTAATATCTCCAGAAAATTTTAAACCTTAGATTTTCGAGCCATTTTTTGTTAAAGGGATTGGGTACCTTTCAAAAACAAGAGCAATTAGATCAAGATTAATAAAACTATATTGTTCCAACAGTAAAAACAAACTACTGAAAGTTTCATATCTAATTGAAGTCATTTACTACCTTAAAACAGTGTAACAAACAATGCCAAGCATACAGCCCAACACCAGTAACCTCTGCTGCTAGCTCAGCAGGCCGCTAGGGACAGGGACTATACAACAGGAAATGGGTGTATGTTGTGCTATGGAAAAGCACATGGTTTTATAAGCCGTCCGGGGTTGGTTTATAAAATTTGAGTTTGAAATCATTGATATCTCGAAGGTAAAGCAAGCAATTAGCTTGCAATTGTTAAGAGATACCAGACTGACCTAAGTGTTTATAATTATGTTGGCAAAATAAGCTAAATCGAATAAAATGTGATTTGAATATCATTCAATGTTAATGCATCCCTTTAACTGGTGTTCAAGGTAAACAATACATTATCACCAATGAGAACAACTATTTATTTTGTTTAAAGATTTCATGTCTTTCAGAACAAAAAAAGAAAAGAAAAAAGAATTCATTAAGATTGTTTTTATTTTAGTACAGTCCACGTCCATATTGAGATGCTCTAGACTAAGACTCGTTACCAAGAAACAAAAATGTTGTTTTACTAGAAAATAGGCACACAGTCATGCACAGTTTTAAAATTTGAAAAATTGCCTCGTAATAAAAAAAGGTCTTGTATCCTTTCTTGTTATAATAGAATTGGATTGTACGTTTTGGGAGGTTTATCCTCAAATAGACAGAGTCTGCTCTGTCCTCATCGTAATCCCCTCTGTGGACAGAGACCTACCATTGCGCGAGCTGTTCAAACTGCAGTGTACATAGCAGTGTTTTTCGGTGATCATATTATAGATCTATAAGATTATGAAAGTTATTCCACTTACTGCATCTGGAAGTAGATTTTCTCTAGATCTATCTGTTTCTTGTCCTTGATGCCCAACTGTCTTGTTGAATTTGGGTTTTGGGGGTTTCTGTAAGTTTTTCCAATGAAATTTGAGGAAATTTAACAGAGAATCACGGCACTGAAGTTTGAACAGCTCGCACAATGGTAGCTCTCTGTCTTCAGAGGGATACGATGAAGACAGAGCAGCCTCGGTGTAATCCTCAAATTGTCCATCGGATATGCAAATATATTATCTTGGAAGCTGTGTAACAATAAAGATAACTATATTTATAACTGTGATGACAAGTTTTCTGTTTCTTTTAATGAGATTGAAATACGTAATTTGGTCAAATAAAGGATAGATCACAAAAAGAGATGCGATTGAAGACCAGGCAAGACACAAATACAGAATTACACAGAGAAAAAGAGAGGTAGAGGCAGAGACAGCGAGTATGTATGGGAGAGATAGAGCAAGCTATTTGGCCGGTTTATATCTACTTCGTCTAAACCCATTTTGGCATACTAAAGGTTTGGCCTTTATGTCCCTTTGGTCTAGTTATCATTTGGTTCATATATTGGGGTATAGTAAAAGGGTGGAGGCATTACATTTTGGAGGGAAATTGTTCACATTTTTTCGCATAGCATGAAAACAAAGTACAGTCATGAGCTGTACAATGTCTCAAAGTGTAGATAATTTATCAGGCTACATGTCCGTGAAGTTTCAGCTTTGTCCTGCTCATAGTTTTAATACAAAGATAATTTGAGTGGGGTAAGGTAGGGAGGGGAGGATCCTACGGTGGAGGCATGTGTTATAGCTTAGGGAATTCCCATTCTTTGTTGCGTTATATATCTGTATCCAATCGGTCTGATAGGTTGAGTGATATATCATTCTCTTTGGAATTTATCTGGTTTTAAATAAATGTGAAGTAGATTTTTCAAAAGTCACTTTATCAATTAATTAATCAATTAAAACAAACTTCATGCATGCACGGCTCATAGACATTGCATTGCAGGCATAAAAAATTGCAACATGCCATTTTATAGCAATAATTGTGTTTTTTCACCCTTTTTCTTTGCATGTACGTAGAAACATAATTGAGTGGAAACATATTTTTTGTAATAAACTTTGTTGAAGTTGTAATTCATACGTAAACAAGATGAATCCTCGACCGCGCGTGGTCGAAATATATGCCTCCGCCATTGCCAGATCAGAAATATATGGCACATTGGCATATGGCACAAGTCTGTACATGGAGTTTAGTATTTCGACCTCTGTGACCCTTGATCTTTGACCTACATACTCCAAAATCTAATCAGATCATCTTCCTATGGTGAAACATATTACCCTCGAGTTTCAAGCTAATATCTCAACTGGTTTTCAAGATATTGCGATAACGAACTTATTTACATGGAATTCACAATTTGACCTCTGTGACCCTTGACCTTTGACCTATGTACTCAAAAATCTAATCAGATCATCTTCCTATGATGATACATACTCTCCCTCAGTTTGAAGTTCATATCTCAAACGGTTCTTGAGATATCACGATAACGAGCAAACGGGACGTACGGACGGACGGACGGACAACCCGAAAACATGATGCCTCCGGCACCACCTTCGGTGGCGGAGGCATAAAGACAGGATTTCTGCCAGTTTTAAACAATTTTTCTGCTTTTTTATACACTCTGTAGCGCGGTTGGAAAGAATAATTCTCTATTACAAGTTTATATTTTTTAGAAGCATAGGATCTTATGAACACAGTCTAAGTTGATTTATTTCATTTATTGCAAACAATAAGAAATTAGTTGCCCTTGAAATTATGAAACATTTTAAACCATTTTTTCTTGTAACACCTTGTATGGCTTTAATGACATACCCTGTACAGGCAAAATTATATGTTAATTATCTTCCTCACCATCTCAGCTTTCAATATATGTATACTTTTATACATATTTGACTAACCATTAAGAAACTAGAGATGTTTGTTTGTGACAATGTTAATTTCTACAAATGTTAGGACATGTAATGCATTTTGCACCCAATTCATGACACACGGCCTTAAATGACAACTTGGTTGAATCGCCAATTCGTCTAATTGCATTTTCGTCTAATGCCCAAATGAAAAACTGGTCTATTACCAGTTTGTTACAGATATTTACCAAGTGGAGTCCCAACTAGTGGACATTAGACAAAATGGACATTTGACAAAATGGGAATTTTACAAAAGGCAAGTAGGCAAAGTGACAATTAAACCAACAGGTAATTAGACAAACTGGTTGTAGACCAAATGGGCATAAGTCAAAGTGGGGTTAGACAGACTGTCAATTTACCATTTTGCCAGACAGGAAGAAAGGGTGTGAAAAGTAGATGGTTAAATAAAAGGACAAGGACAGAATGAAAGAGGATATCTGAAAAAGAAAAGTTGTAAGAATATTAGTTACAAAAAAATAAAATCAAGATGAATTTGGGATGGTAAAATCATTATAAAAAAAAGAGGACCCAATTTATCACCACAAGAGAAAGATTTAACAGGAATTTTTTGTGTCGAATTTGTTAGTGAATGCACATATGATAAATTATACACATCTAGCAGTCCACCATTTGTAGCAGTTGCTTATTTGTTAAGGGTCTTCTAAAATGAAATCAATTGTTTTGTTCTAAGACAAAGAAATGTAGTTCAAACTGTTTAAAACACTGGAAACAATTCAAGCATGCATACAAAATCATTTGGTTTCAGAATTTGTTTTTAATTACAATTGCTGTTAAATGAACTGAATGTTCAAGTGTTTATATACAACATCATCATGGGAAGTACATACATAACAGCATATTGTCAAGAAACCCCTCAATTATTAAAAAGACATCAAATACAGTCCACTCTCAATACAATGAGGTAATGGCTTGATCGGGGGGCATTTCATCAAATGTCTTGTTGGACATTTTATCTGACAAATTTGCTCTCAGCCAATCAGATGCAAGCCTTTCAGTAGCTTTTAACAGTTTGTTAAAACGTCCGACAAGTCCTTCCATGAAACGCCCCCCTGAAATCCTGTTACACTGAATCTGAGCATATAGTCATAGGTGCAAACCTTTGATCTTGGACCAGGGGGGTGTTTCACCCAGTCGTAAATTACGAACAACTTTACGAACGACTGGTGATCACTTCTTGTCATAAAAGATTGAGAATGCGATTAGTATAGCACCCACAAACATGTTCCAGTCGTTAGTAAAATCGTTCCTAACTTTACTTGGTGAAACACCATCCATGGAGAATGGCCAAGTCATAACAAAATTTTGTGTCCATGCTCATGGTAAAAAGACTAGACTGTACTTCAATAAACAACACATGCACTCCTCTTGATAAGGTTCTACTGTTGAGCAACATATGATGAAACTAACAAAAATATGAATATAAATCAAAACTTCAACCAGCTGAATATTTGACAAGGCAATTTGTGTTATTTACATGCACGTGATTTGGCTTACAGGTTCTCTATAAAAATGGCATACACGTACAGTCCACTCCCGTTATAATGATGCGCTCGAGACCCGGCCATTTTTCCTCACTATAAAAACTAAAATACTTAACATAATTATTGGCACATAGACAAATGTACTCCAGTCTGATATTGGCGCTGGAAGGCTGGCCTTGCCCAAATGGAATCATGTATCCGTGCTTGTTTATTATAACGGGAGTAGACTGTATTCTTTAAAAATTGCATACATTTATCTTTAAAATAACAACTGAGCCCTTAATCTCAGACAGCAGAAAACTGTTGTATTGAGATCCCCAAACCAACATGTATTTTCTCCTTTCAGTATACCTCTCCATCCCAATGCCATCTCAAAATATTATGTACATGAAAAGAGGAAAGAGGCAAAAAGAAACATTTCAACAAAACTGCCCAATCATTAATTTTTGAGAGCTAATTAATGCAGAATGAACAAGCCTGAAATTCAATACCCCATTAACAGAATGCATCACAATGTATTGGCAGTTTAGTGCAATACATTCACATGTAGCTCCAGCTGCATATATGACACTTCATTTATGCCGCACACTGCACTTCAGTGCTCTATTGATTGTACAAATGTATCTGGAATGTGAAACATAGCTTCTAATATACAGCTAAGAAACACTTTTGACTAGGGATGATATAAATTTATTAACAATTGACACAGCCATTCCTTTACGTACCATAACTTATACAACTTATACATATCTTATACAAAACAATAGGAGTCTACACCTGGGGGGTGTTTCACAAAGAGTTAAGTAGACTTAAAGTCGCACTTAACTTCTACGTGCATCTTGTTTTATAACGCGCAATCTAATTGATAGATTTCACAATGGCGCGCATCCCCTGAACATGGTCAGTCCAATGAGGTAATGCGTAATATAATGCACGGAACTCACGATGTAAGTGCGATTTTTAAGACTACTTAACTGTTTGTGAAACACCCCCAAGGTGTCCTCATAGTCGAAGAGTTGGCATTTAAAAATTCATTTAAAAATACAATTTAAAAGCAGTTGATAACCCCCTGGCCAGCATGTAGTTAACAGACTGACTTAGTTTTAAAACCATAATTACACATTTCTTAAATGTAGGGTTAACCTTCAACAAACAAAGCTTAAATTGATAATTATCTCTCAGTATGATGAAACTCACAATTAATGGTGATCACAATGTAACACTGATGATTATCTTATGATACATGTACATATCAAGATACAATGCATGTCTTTTCAGCAAGAATTGGGTTCCCAGCATTTCAATAAAACAAAATTCCCTGATTATTCCCTGATGAAGTCTCAAAAGTCCATGATATTTCTTCAAACCCATTTCCAATTTTGCATGTTTTTTATGTTGTCGCAGTGAATTATTCGCAGTATAAAAGATTAGTCCAACTACCGTACTTTTGATTTTTGGGCCAATCCAATTTTCCTGACTTTTCCCTGATTTTAAGGAATTTTTATCAAATTCCCTGACTTTTCCCTGACTGGAAAAAAAAAAAAAATTCTCCCTGATTTCCCTGATGGTCTGGGAACCCTGAAGAACTAGCCAATAATGTAGTGTTCCCATCGTGATCACTGCTGGATACTGTGATGGCTTCCTAACGCAATCTATGTTGACCATTGCCAATCTAATAAGCGATTTACATTAATGAAAGTTAAGCGGTCAGTTGGTAATTCGTAACTGTTCTCAATAACATTCAGTAAACATAGTAAGACCTTTGAATATGACATGCATGATATAAAACTTTGTCTATTGCAGCCATGATAGAAGTCAATTCAGATAGATGGGTGTTAACTTCACATTTTGAGGATAAAGTCGATGCATTTCCAGCTTCCACAGATTATTATTATTCATGGATATCATGTTTTCAATTTACAATCAAACAGTCTATTTACTGATTGGATATTTTCTTTAAATTAAACAAATCTATTCATAATCTGTAAATGATCATAAGTTAAATCACAATTTGCATTGAAAAAAAAAAAATTCACAAGGTATAACACATAAAATCAATGATAAAATTTTCATGAATGGATAGTGTATCTAAAATAAAAACAAGGTCATTTGATCATAACTTAAAAAGTATCAAATAAAGGGAGTAATGTAAAAGGAGTACCATTTTCAACTGTAATATTGGGCACTTTGAGTCAATTAAAAAGATCTTCTTAATCAATATATCCAACAGATAGGAAGAGGTCTACATGATGGAATTCACCCCCCTTGGTCACCTGGGGAGCATTTCATCAAAGGACTTGTCGGATATTTTATCCGACAAATTTGCTCTCAGCCAATCAGATGCAAGCATTTCAGTAGCTTATAACAGCTTGTCGGATAAAATGTCCGACAAGTCATTTGATGAAATGCTCCCCAGGACATAGCTATACCAGAGATGTCAACACGTTACGGAATAATTATAACATTAGAAATTAGAACGCAAATAACGCAAATAACGCAAATAGTTAGAACACCGAAAACAAATGACTTCTCACTAGAGAAAACATGGATAACAACATTTGTTCCGTCATTCAATTTTGGGAATGCGTTCAAATCAATGTTTTTCTTTCTCTTGCTGTCAAGACACTTGTTTCAGCTGTTTTAACTATTTGCGTTATTCGCGTTCTAATTTCTAATCTTATAATTATTCCGTAACGTGTTGGCATCTCTGCTATACTGTCAATAAAAGCTTGAAGTAAATAGCAACCTACATGAATATTTTAATATAAGAATGCATTTCAGAAGAAGAAGAAAGTAGATTAACACATGTTGATACAATTCCAGTTCCCACAAACGGAACATGGGCTGGCAAAGCACTAAGGATTTTAAACAGTGATCCTGATGAATGGTTCCGATTGTATTATTTACAAGAACAGTTGCAATGCGCATAGGTACCAGAGGGTTCCTGAAATATGTAATGTTCAGTCAAATAGCAACCAGAAGACAAAGCTTCACAAAGGAGATATACAGAGCAAGCAGATGACAAAACTATACCCGCTGCCATACGCAGATAAGGTTCTTATTTGTAACGGATACAATAAACTTGCAGTCGGAGCTGATCGCTACATCGTTGACAATGATTCGATCCTCGGCATCTTGAAGGTTCATCAAATCCTCTGAGCCTTTCTTGGATTTCTTCAATGATTGTCTGAGTTCTGCGATCTCGGCCCTCGCTTTGGCATTCTCTGCTCTCATTTTGGCCTTATCCGCTCTGGCCTTCTCTGCTTCAGCCTTTTTCCTAGCTTTCTCCTGTAGTTTCTCAGCTTTGATTGCTTTTAGCTTGGAAGCCTTTTCTGCTTTGATGGCTTCTTGCTTGGCGGCTTCCTGGAGCTTGGCTTCCCGTCGCGCCCGGGCTGTCTGAGCAGCGGAGGAGGTTGCTTCTGGGGTTACTTTCCTAGGTCTTCCTCTGCCTCGTGGAGTACCTTCTGGGGTACTTGCTGCTAACCTTTCTGCTTTAGCTTGCTCTTTAGCTTGTTTTGCTGCTTCATCTTCAGCATTGAGGACCTTCTTGGGTCGTCCTCTTCCCCTTTTCTGTGGGGTTTCCTCATTTGCCACAACCTTTTCTTCTTCCTCCTCCTTTTCCTCTTTGTCCTCCTCTGTTGCATCTGCTTTTGACTCTTCTTCGACTGGAACTGAAACCACCTCTTGCTCTGTCTCAGCTGCTTTGGTATTCTCTGTAGCCTGTTCCTCTATAACCTCAACCTCCTTGGCTTTTTCCTGCTCTTGCTCAATTGCTTCATCAACAACCTGTTTTTCAGCAGATTCATCCACTTTCTCCTCCACTTTCTCCTCCTCTTTCTGCTGTTCAGTCGATTCTGTTGATTCTGGCACAACAACTGCGACCTCCTCTTTTGCATCCTCACCCACCACCTGGGAGACCACTTCCTCTAAAACTTCTGCTACTGCACTCTCTGCTGCTTCCTGCTCTTTGACAACAGCCTCTACAGATTGTTCTTCAGCCTTCTCTTCTGCTTCTTTAGCGTCGTCCTCTTCCTTCTGTTTGATGGCCATCTCCTCGGCTTCCCGTTGTTTGAGGATCTCTTCGGCTTCTTGGTCCGTTATCTCCTTGACCTTCACCTCCTCCTCTTTCTCCTCCTCCATCTCTTGCTCGTTGTTCTCGGGCCATGGAAGAAGCTGTAGATGGTGAAGAGAATTCAATATTAACACAATGATAACAATGATAATAATGACGTTCAGGTTTATAGAATTCATTAAGTACCGCCCTCAATTTAATGTTGCCTGTTTACACACTCCTTCGGATTTAACACGCAAAGCACATTTCAAGGAGTGTGTAAGCAGGTAACTTTGGCCCGAATTCACAAAGGAGGATTCTGCAAAACCCACGGATCCGTGGATCTTTGAATCCACGAATCCACCAGTTTATGATTCATCAACAGTTGACCCAAATTATGACGTATTATGACGCTGTGGATCTGTGGATTCAGTCGAGTCCGCCTTTGTGAATACCAAATTGAAAATCCTAGGTCCAACCCTAGGTTAAACCCAGGGTTGAATCCATGTATTTTGCAGAATCCACCTTTGTGAATTCGGGCCATTAACTTCAGGGTGGAGTAACATTTTATGACAGAATGTCTCTATGTGACTTCAAAGTGTTTTGAATATTATTTCCTGCCAATCTCCATAACATACTGATGAGTATGTTATTGTCTCATTCATAACAATTATAAAGCACCGAGTCATCAGATTTTTTTAAAGCCTCAGTCATACAGCGTCAACTCCCTTTATAACGAAGTACTCAGGGGGGCATTTCATGAAAGGACTTGTCGGACGTTTTATCCAAAAAGTTTGCTCTCAGCCAATCAGATGCAAGCATTTCAGTGGCTTATAACAGTTTATCGGATAAAACGTCTGACAAGTCCTTTCATGAATATATATATAAATTTTGAGAGAAATTCCATATGGTGTTCCAGGACAAAAGCTACGCTTTATCATTATCATTTATTCGGCAAAGAAAATTACAAAGAACAAAAATTTCAGTATAACAATACAAAATAAGAAATATCAACCATTGGAATGCCAGAGACAGAAAAAATTAACTAAATTACTGTGGCATATGTGAAGCATCACATCGAAATCAGACACAAGTCGCCGAGCAAATTCAGCACAGTGTCAAGGAAACCAGCAAAATAATAAAGAAAATGTTATTTGGGGGAAAATATTTCTTTGATTTTCTAAATTTTCAATGTTTCTTGTATGCTGTTGTAAAAAAAAAAAAAAAAAAAAAAAAAAATTAGTAGAAATGATTAGGGGAAAGCCTTTAAAAATGGATTGTTTTGTTGGAATTTTTTACTCTTTTCTGGCGACTTGTGTCTGATTTTGATACGAGTCACATCTGGCCTCCCGTCCCAAATCCTTACTCTCACAACCAGCCATATCATTTAAACGGACGGGTGCTGGTCCCAACATGGCCAGATAAGCGAGGACGATCTGTGCTATTATGACTGGTCAAAACAACTCACCTGACTTGGTTTGACTGGCTTCTTGACCTTTGACTTTGTCCTCTTGCTGACGTCATAGACCCAGACCTCTCCCTGATCATCACCGCTCACTAATACCCCACATCCTGCATTAGAAAGAGATCAAATAGAGACTAGCTTATCATCAGGAACTCAGAGTCTGTAGTCATCTCAAGCTGAAATAATAATTTGCCTTTATTCCTGACAATAACAAGGTACTTGGTGCCAATCCACTCAACTCATTATAATGGATTTCGTTACACTGTACAGATTGTAAACACCTTTATTTTTGCACAAAAGTGGCCTCATAACACATTCGCTTGTTCTTAAAGGGATACAGTAACTTTCAAAAACAAGAGCAATTAGATCAAGGTGAATAAAATTATATTGCTCTAATATTAAAAACAAACTACTGAAAATTTCAGATCAAATGGAAGTCATTTACTACCACAAAACAGTGTAACAGCCAAACGCGAGTGAATTTTCAACCCCTTTGCAGCAAACCCTCCAGCCCGCTAGGGTCGGGGGGAACACCCATGAAGTGGGGTGTCTTGAAAAGCACATGGCAATTTGTTTTCCACCACGAGATGGTTTACTAAATTTGAGTATGAAATCATTGATATCTCGAAAGTAAAGCAAGCAATTAACTTGTAATTTTGAAGAGATACCAGACTGACCTATAAGTTTATAATTATGTTGACAAAATGAGCTCAATCAAGAAATTGTGATTTGAATATCATTCAATGTTACTGCATCCCTTTAAAGCTCAACTTGAGTGGTTGTAGTCAAAAGTGAATTGGAAGGAATTGTATAAATATATCCTCGCATTTATATTCCATTTATATCCATAAATTACATGTTCCATAATTTATATATAAATATACCTGCAAGAGATATGTTAATCTTCCATGCACGATTTCAGGTGAAATTTAGAGTAAATAGTGGTCAGGACAGTTACATTGATGCAGCTCGGAACGCCGCTATCTAGCCAGAACTCCCCGCACACAATATCGCACAGATACAGAGTGAACTGCGGGCATACAACTGTTCAATACATTTTGCACGTGTACACTGCACAGCTGTGAGAAGTGACCACGTGGTGACGGCCCAACAATTTTTCCTTTATTTTCTCATTAATCAGCTATTTTACATTTTTTACTAAATTCATTTGGCAATTAGACTAATTCTATTATAAACTTGTTTTGGTTCAGTTGGATATTATTCTTTAATCATCACTACAACTCAAGTTTATCTTTAAATTCACACAGCACACATCACTACAATCACCTGTATGTGCACAAGAAGCATGCTCATACATTCGCATGTTTGTAAATTAAGGCGAAATCGGCAAATATTTTACATACCACAAATAATGGGAAAATTACCATTTGAATGTAATGTTGTTATATTGGAGAAGACTGTTGCCTAGATACAATCAAGTACTGTATATGCACTGTATATGACTGTAATACTTTATGTAAAGCGCATTGATATTACCTTTAGTAATAAAATGCGCTATATAAGGAGGAAGTATGTGTCTATTTTAGCAAATTTTGCGAGTCCATCTTCACAAAAATTCCACTTAAACATAAAGCAATTTATAATTATGAAAGCATTATAAACACCGTGAAATTATCCACTCACAAATTTCCCAAACTAGTCCAAAACCACAAAAATATTTGTACCTGAAAAGATTGGCTTATACAGTATTCAATGAATTTCTTCCCTCCAGGCAGCTATTTACCTGGACTTACTTCTAAATTAGTTTGAATTATTAAAACTCGTCTGAAATAACATAGTGCGCTTAAAATCATAATGGCTGAGGAATTGGGAGCTGCCCAATGCAGGCTACAGGACAAGCCCTACCTGTTGTGACAATGTCTAAGAAAGCCTAACATCACTCCGTAACCAGCGGTCATTCAATGCCTTCAAACAAGAACTCATACACTCCTTTTCACTTTGTATCTGAAGATGCTCTTTGTAACCAAAGTAAATTGTATAAAGTCACACTGCACATACTATATTTAACACATACTAGCTTAAAATAATGATGGAATAATAATGTGAATTGTCATAAGTATTATGTATTATATTGATATTAAGTAGTGTCTACGCATGCAATTCAGTCAGCACATTTGAACATGTTATGGGAACAAGTTATACAAATACATTTTTATTATTATTAATTTTATAAGAAGACTGTGACGTACCTGGCCATGTGCCGATGTCCAGATAGACGCTGTCCGAGTCGCACCATTCTAATGTGTAGTGAGGATCAATTGTGACCTCCTTGGTGTCTGGTTGCTTTGCTTTGAGAGACTTGGCCAAACTCCAGACATGGATTGCACCATCACAGGCAACTTTGCTTGCTGTAAAATACAAAAATACATCACAGATTTATAGTACATGCAATTCTGAATAGAAGACAGCTTCGAAAAAATTGAAACTGGGTTATAATATAATTTTGCTAAGATTTAATAACATGAATTATAATTTGTATGTTTGCATATACAATACAGGAAAGAAGATAAAAATTAATGTCTCAAAGATATCCAAGCATCATGACCCACGTTGACACATCTGGGACCTCCCCTCAGCTTTACAATGCTCAAAGCCCCTGGGGGTGTTTCACAAATAGGGACACATGGTTTGAAGTCACAATTAAATCCTTAGTGCATAATGTATTTCCTGCAAGATCCCATTGATAGACTTCTAAAAAGTGTGGTGCCCCCCCCCCCCCCCCCCCCCCCCCCCCCCGCGTACAATCTGACCAATGGAGATGACACGTGATATAACCCCACGCAAACTTAAAAGTTACGAGTGACTTTAAGTCATGCAATATATTCTTCATACATGCTGATATGGTCATTCTTACAAAAAGGATGACTTTCCATTCAATGAGTTGTTAAACAAAATATATTCTTGAAAAGGGCAAAGAAAATGGGATTACAGCAGGACTCGAACAAAGACCTCCGGATTGCCAGATTGCTGTTTGAAACCCGCTGGTATCCCATTTTCTCTGCTCAAATAATAATAATAATATTGAAAATTTATACCGCGCCATGTCTGTCAGAACTGACACTCCTAGAATGTGAGAATTTATATGATTATGGCATATACAAAGTATATTGTCACTTAACATTCTTATAATAATTACATATAACTTATAACAGGATTATAATAAAACATGATTTACATTACAAAATTAAACATTTATTATTGAATTAAGAAAGAGTGTTGTGTTCAATCAAAATTATTATTGTTACTTAGCATTCAAATCCATATTATTTATTTCTGGACAGTTTCCCTCATTGTTCAAACATACATTCTTCGTACATACCAATGAGGTCATTCTTTAGAAGAGCGAGGCCGTCAATCATGTCTCCTTCCTTCTCTCCATCATCTTCCATTTCCTCTTCTCCATCTCCCATTAGCCTTGCCTTACTAGGCAACAAGAATTCAACACTGTGAGTCCTGCAAATGTAAACAATCAACATGGATTGTACTGAAATGAATTCAAATCTTGCCTGTTAAAGGTAGCGTCATCCTTTTTCACAAATTGCGAAAATTAATGCAACTTGGCATAACTTTAGAATATGATCAACCTATACTGTCTATTCAATCTTACTGTCATAGGTTGCCTAGATCAGTAATATGAAACGAAAATCTGACTACCAATCTAGACCAGCTCTCCATCAACATCGCTGATATCACAGCGCATGCAGCACGGACCACACACAGCAATATACACACGGCGCATCAGCATGCATTATTCTCTGCGCTAACGGTCAACGGTTCGCACCATACGGTATATTTTTCGAGGTTCGAAAAAATAGGAATTAATTTTGATAATCGCAATATAATGACAAACATACACATTTGAGCTTAATCGTGTTGTGGGAAGATATAGTCATCGATATACTACTATATCCTCTCAAAAACTTTTGCCTGCAAAAGGATGACACTACCTTTAAATATATAAATAAAACTTCTCAAAATACTCAAACCTGCAGTAACACTGTTATTGCTCAGAAATATATTCAAATCTTGTTTATTTATCGCTACAAGTATGCAATTTCTCAATAAATCAATGCTCAAACCTGCTGTAGCACCATGCTATCATAAGTCATATTTAGTGTTTGAAGACATTAATTGTGTGTGTGTCTCGGTTCATATCATGACAGTTGCCCTGCCAACAATTCAATCACTGTAAAATCTGTACACCAATCTAATGATTAACTTCAACCCTGTATTAATGTTATACCCTACAAAAACCTAACATATAACCACATTGAAACCCCAACGCTTACCCTAATAATAATACTAATAATAATGCATTTGTATAGCGCCATCTGTCTAGTTAAACTATTCCGAGGCGGATTGTAAAAGAAGATGAAAGTGTTGAACTACAAACATACATCATGTCCATGTAGTTACAAGCGCATTCTCTTAAAAAAAACAGAAAAGAGGGACAGCCTGTGAGGCGCACACTCCGAATCTGCCACGTCAAAGTCAAAGAGGAAAGGACTGTCAATGCCAAACACACCAGACAGTAAAAAACAATTATACATATTTTGATAATTATATAAAGAACTACAAAAATTCTATTTACAATATAATACAGCATTAATATTCAAGTTAGTATGCCTTCACAAAAAGAAATGTTTTGAGATTAGATTTGAACGTTTCTAATGTCTCCAAAGAACGAATCTGTGTTGGCAATGCATTCCATAAAGCTGGAGCAGCTGAAGAAAATGACCGATCTCTGTACATTGATCTCCCTACATCTTGAACGAAGTAAAGCAAGAGAAACTGCGGCTGGAGCAAATGTCCTGTCACAGTACAGATTTTGTGATTCAGAGATATGCAAGATGAAATCATAATTAACTCTTGAATACTAAAAATAATATTGCACTATACAGTCTGTGTCAAAAAAAATGGTACAGTCGGAAAACATTTTATTATAGTATGAATATTAATTACAACCTGGTATTGTTTGGCATTTTCATAAAGCATGATAATCAGACTTTCTTCTGCAATTTTTTTCGTCACATTTGGTGCTGTAATTTTTGAGATATCACCAGTTTTCTTCAATTAAGAAAAATCCATTTTCGCACGACGTCCAAGCTTTTATGTAGGTTTCGCATGATGGAACATTAGATGTGTGTAATTTCGATTTGTTCCTCGTCGCACAAAATTTAGTAAAACTTTTGTTTAACGAAAGCAAATTATACAGAACAAAGTGCATTAGCAAGGAAAATCTTCTGGCTTTAATTTGGTACCACATACACACATTATTTGAAAGGATTGCACACCTAAATTATTTTTCCCCCGACTGTACCATTATATCTGACACAGACTGTATAATGATATTACCTACAACTATGTAAGCTGGTATAATAAACTTATCAAAAGGAAATTAGTTCTTTAGGTGCACTCTTGGCAACCTCCATTCCCTATTCTCGAAAAATACTGAAGCCATACTTTTCTTTTTTGGCAAGGGTTCCTTTGCCTAGGTCCCAGCCATAGCATCCGTTGTCACATCCAGCCATAAGGAAGTTAGACTTGGGGCAGATCACGAGACCCAGACACCTACCTGGTGCTTCCAGTTGAAACAGTCTCCTGAGAAATCACAACAGGTGAGAGTAAAGGAAAATTGTTTTAATCTTTATGGCATATAATGGCATTCCAGTTTAGCTTCAAATGAGCATTCTGTTGGGGGTTATGACAAAAAACAAACAAACAAACAAAAAACAAGAGGAGGTGACATGTGTCCTCATGAGTGAAATATGTCCTCATATTCTTTCATTTATTTATCAGCATCTAGTCATTCTCGGACAAATACCCCTCTCCCTCGGACAAAGACCCCTCTCCCTTGGACAACCCCCACCCCAACACAATTACCTCCAAGAAAACTACGTTTAATCCAATATTCTCTCATGTCATTGGCTGATGGAAGAAAAAATACATCCATTCTATCTCCAATGAGTGTAATTTTAACTCACTTGTGTCTGGTTTTGAGGTCCGGTCCATGTGGGACGCCGACATCAATAAGAGTGATGTCTTCTGATCCACCTGAAATACAAAAGAATTTGAAATGAGAATGAGACATACGCATGTGAGACGGAGTTGGAGCTAAATATCAAGCCAATTAATTACTTTGTCCTGTTATAACAAAATCTTGCAGTATCCATGCTAGTTAAATGAGGAATCGGCTCAGTTAACCATTTGCAAAGGCAGAAGCCAGATCGATTCTCGCCCACCTGTGATTACATAGTAAAGTGTGAGGGAAGGACGCCGGACAGACGAACGCCATTTGGAACCCTATATCTCACTTTCACCTCCAGTGGGCGAGACAAAAATGACTGTTCTTGAAATTATTATTCATATTATTCAATTACAAGAAAGTTTCATCTAATTGGTAAACAGACTTTTGTACTAAAACTCTAACTCATATTTATTTGACCTGAGAATGTAATGTTCAAAATTTTGAGATATCATTGAGGCAACAATTGCCCCATCAACAGTATAACTTTCAGAACTGACGATTGGGTCTCTTTGAGATTTTCGGAATGTAATATTCAAAGTTTTGAGATATCACCAAAGGAATAGTTTTTACCATTACCCTGTCAAAAGTATACATGTAACTTAAAGAACAGCTGTGTGGGTTTCTTAAGATCTTCAGAATGTAATATTTGAAGGAGTATGATATCAGGGCAATAGTTTTATTACTATCACTTCAAGAATGTTACTTGCAGAACAGCTATGAGGGTCTTCTGTAATGTAATAATCATTTTTTTTTTTTTTTAATTTTTTTAAAGATATCTAGGCAATAGTTTTACCATTCCCCCTTGAAGAGTGATTAGAACTTACAGAACAGCCACGTGGGTTTCTTGGGGTGGAAGAGTAAACAGTTGACTGGTTTGCCTTTCTTCTCGACCTTGATCTCGGCATAGCAAAGAAGCTGGGTCGTGTGAAGAAGTTTGATGGTACCCTTGACGCCAGCGGCTGCCAGAACTGTGGTGGGTCTGCGATTGGTCTCGGTGATGATGTTGAGTTTGGTCCATGCAATGCAGTAGAACTCCTATTTAGTTCAATGCAGAAAAAGATGGTATTGAGTACTGGGGGGCATTTCATCAAAGGACTTGTCGGACATTTTATCCGACAAATATGCTCTCAGCCAATCAGATGCAAGTATTTCAGTAGCTTATAACAGTTTGTCGGATGAAACGTCCGACAAGTCCTTTCATGAAACGCCCCCCATGTCGTGTGATTTCAATGTGAATGAATGTCTACAATGGTTGAATAGATGTCTGTAGAAAAGGTAAAACAATAAAGCGAGGGCTTGAAACCAGAACTGTTTTTGTCGGAATTCAGTTAAGTTCACCAAATTCCTGTATATTCATGTATGTTTGTGTGCAAGAACCGTTTTTTTGTCCTCACAGGACATAGACAGTTCTGGCAATCCATGTTATGTGACGATATATGCAGTTGTGATAGACAAATGCACAAATGCATGTACAAGAAGGCTAAATGTGAATAGAGGTCAACAAAAATGGATTCAGAAAATGATCTTGATCTTACCTCTTTTTCCCTTGTGTGTTGATATTTCTTGAGGACCTTGCCAGAGTTACAGTCAATGACACAAACCTGGTTACTGCCGCAGGTTGCTACGGTCCATTTACTAGCACCTATCCATAAATCATTGAAAAGTATAATAAATTATATAATTTCGGATAGATCATTGAATATTCTTTTCTTCATGAGATGAATAACAAAAGGGTTCTCATGCTTGGATATTGATCAGCACTTCCACTTTTTTTTTTTATTTGGGGTATTTTTTGTGCATTTTATGTTTACAGTGAATTTACAAGGAAATCTGCCTTTGTGAAAACCTGAAAAATAAAATAAAAATTACTTGTCTCGAAAGAGTAGTTTCTTTTTATTCAATATCAAAAATATGAAGAGGTTTATAATGTGTCCCTCCCTCTTTGCACTTTGTTGTTCGGTTAGAATTATTTTTCTTTTTTTTTCCCAGAAACTTGCAGGTAAAACAAACATATTGACTCGCTTGGACGCCCCCCCCCCACCCCTCAATATTGGAAAGTGGCCCCAAAGTGCTTAATGTTTGAACCTTCATTAAAATCTGACCATGAAGTGTACAAGTACACAAGAAAAGTTTATTGTTAAGGATGGACAACCATACAACTAACAAGTCACACTATGGAACCCTTATTCACTCTTTCCACATTCGGCAGGCTTGCCAAAAAAAAACCCCCTCCCAGATAGTAAGTAAGTTTACCTTCTATTTCAGGGTTAGGTTCAAATGCACATTTCCAGACGTTGGTCTTGCAGTCTGTAGGATCGTTATCTACTGAATGGCACCTTAAGAGATGGACAGGTTCATACGCAATACCGTATTCCTGTTGTCAATCAAAACAAACAGAAGACAAATGAATATAATATTCACACATATGAATCCACATGGAAATCACTTGATTCGGTGAGAAATCAACAAATTTAATTCTACGTTTCATTTGGGGGAATGAAATGAAGAGATGGACCGGTTCATAGGCAATACCATATTCCTGTTATCAACAAAAGCAAAAACAGTATGAAATATTACATTTCCACATCAGAGCAACTGACACGAATCAGAAGGAAAACAACAGATTAAATTCCAAGTCTGACTTTTGGGACAAAAAAAAGCATGACTGCAGTGCAATACAGGGTCACCGGAATTCAACAACATGTAAGGATGTCAGCCTAAAATTTTTTTTTTTTTTTAAAGAAGCAACTTTAGCAATCAAAAAGAGAAATCTTTTGAAGGGAGAATCTTTGGAAATCAACATGAAATGTTATTATACTATCATAGTAATATAATTGTTCTTTAAAGACAGCCTAACATTATAATAAACCTGTCTGAAAACTACATACACTGAAAATTTTCTGTACAACAGCAAAACGTGCCTGTCATTTACACAAACTTCATCATCACAATGCCTTTACGCTTACCTAACATATCCCAATGTTTATGAATTGAAAAGAATTCAGAAAAGGCACACTAGGTACAATAAGAAAACATAAATAACTTAAATTTCATTGATATGTCACATGTTTTCTTTTGTCACAGTCAGAACTATTCATATGAGGAAAATAAAGACAAGAGCCAAACCTGATTTGAATCCTGGCTGGCCATCTCTTCCTCCTCATCATCCTCATCCTCATCCTCCACTTCTTCTTTGACTTCGACCATCACTGGTTTGGTATCCTGATCGTCCGCACCCGATTCCTGCTTCTTCTGGGCCTCAATCATTTTACGCTTGGCCGACGTCTTTGGGACCTTACCTTTGGGAGTGACACCACCCTGTACGTCTTTGGCTTTCTTCAGAGCGGGTTCCTGCTCACCGCTTGCTTGGGCTAGGGGTAATGAATATGAAGGAAACATTAATAGACGGGACTCAGAATATATTATGGCTTCGGGACATTGCACTTGTGAGTGAAGCCATTCTATTCTGCTATGTCCATGTCATGTACGTATCAGATGAACACAAAAGTTAATATGTGGGACTACAGTTACTCCAAAATTTAATTTTCTGAAAAAATGCACTTTGAAAAAGATTCTGTACAATAGAATAATTGAAATTCAAGCTTCTACAACCCATTTCATTAGATTACAAGATTTCATCGATTCCTCTGGATTTTCTAAAACCAAGTAATCAGTGATACATTAGATGCTGTGTGCTGTCCAGTGGTTGCAAGACAGCCGGCAGCACAGGGGAACATGTAACTGATCACTTGGTTTGGGAAAACCCACAGGGGTAGATGAAAGCTTGCTGTCTTATGAAATAGGCTGGTAGAAGCTTTATAACAATTATTATTATAATATATCCAAACTTTACACCTCATTTAGAGACATGAGTGGGTTTAAATGTATGGTAAGAGTGCCCAAGTCAGTGCAGTGCCTATGTCTGCGCACCCACGTAAATGCACGATTTTCATAGAACAAAACATCAAACTGACATCAATTTTCAATCTTAACCTCAACAATCCATTTTGATACTAAAAACCGCGAAAATAATTGATTAAAAATTAGTTCCAGCAAGTTTCATTTGCTACCCTGAAAATTTCAATCATTGTTAAAAAAGAAAAGTCTGAACTTTCACTGCGCTTGAATTGCGTGCAAAATGAGTTAATGCGCAGACATGGGCACTATTCATTTTTGCTACACAAAATGACAAGTCCATATGAAAATCGTAGATAAACATTGTTCAAGTTAATAATTTATTGAAATTTTTGGTTTCATTGATCATTAGAATATGAAGAACGGAATAACATTGATGAATCTTAAAATAATATTTTACTTAGTACAGGGGTGTGAGAGCTGGTTAAAAAAAAAGTCTGAAAAAATCTGAAGTGAATAATGTGCGCGAACCCTATGTGCGCGAAGCGGCACATCACGAGCGCGAAGCGCGAGTCCCTTAAGGCCGGGGTCAGGGCCCGCGCAGAGGACCTGGAAGCTCTGGTATTAGATGCTCTCTGGTGCAACTTAGGCTAATTTTGGAAACTATTTCTTATCATTTCAATTGCTGTTTTTGAGAAAAAAACACTTAATTTTCCATACCTTGGTATTTGAGGCTTAAAATTTGCAATCTGGGACAACACTGTACTTCTATTAATCTGCTGCATGGCACTGGCAATTGCCTGGTAAACCAAGTTGAAAACAAAACAGCAGGCAACTCTCCACTTGCAGTGAAATCCAATTCTATACAGTCAGTATAAGAGTTCCAAAAAAAGTGTTTGTGAATTCAAATTTGCAAAATGCGCGGCTGATTCCGGACGCCGGTCCGAACTATCAAGATTTGACCGCCGAGGAGGTTTGGCGTATCTCAATCCCGGTTTCGCCGTACGCGACTGAGCGGGGCTCAAAATTCACTCCGCGCCGCGATTGGCGGTCAATGTTGCTTCCGGGTTGAGATCGGCGTAGTATAGCTCGCTCACCGTATGTGAATGGCTAAAATGCGCGTGCGATTTTCCAAAGTCGCAATTATAAGGTACGATTTACGATAAATTACTCACGTTTTCGGTCGTTGGATGAGCTCCACTTGTGTTTCCAAGAGTCTCGGCGAGCGTGCACATATTCTATGCACTGCAATAGTGATTGTTTTCGCAGTCAGTTACGCGGTACTACTTGCGTGGATACGTTATGAGCGGTGGTTTGTCGCATGTGCGCATGTGAGAATGATTAAGCTACTGAAAAAGGGTAAATTTTGGTGGTTTTTTTCCGTCGCAAGAATACTAGCTAACTTCAGTGCGAAGTTTATATGCTTTTCTATGGACAATTATGCCTGAGCTGAGAACTGAAGTTTACCGCTTTTCTGAAGCGCGGCGTTTCCGACTTTTGGATTTCGATCCGGAAGGAAAAAAAAGCGGAAAATGTAGATTGGTGTTTGAGGGAAAAAATCGGAATTCCGCGTAAAATCGGAGATTTCACAGCCCTGTTAGTAATAACATTGAGATTGCATTTTAGGTGCGCAGACATAGGCACTTCCTTCATACAGATTTTTTCAACGCAACTTTTGAGTACTACTGACCTCTGAAATAACTACCAAAAAAACTAGACACATTGAAAAGTTACCTTGTAGCTGTCTCTTCTCTACCGACTTTGCAAGTGCTGCTGCGCTGCCGTTGCTCATGGCCTTGTGTGGGGACTGTCCTGATTCATTCCGGACCACGATCTGAACTTTGGAGATGGGTGTGCCTGGCTCAACAATCTTACGTAGATGGGCTGTCATCTGTCTAACACACTTCTCAGCTAATACTGTAAGCTATTATAAAGAAAGATATTGCATTTCAAAATTGTTTAATGGTATTGACACTTTTTACTAGGAGCACTTTTAATATTTGCTTCTGCTGATCATGTTGTTTCAGTCGTTTTCCTCTCAGTAAATGTCTTGAAGATATCTGTTGATAAATTCGTTATCAAAGTAACCAGCGAGTAACGAGTGTTAAAAAAATCTAGTGTCATGGCATTACATAAATTGGTTGATATGCAGAGTAAAATGCCACTGATTATTCAGAACGATCCACAACTTCACAGGTTTCTTGCTAACTCCAATATCACATGTCTCTACCATGAAAAAAAAATATAAAAAAGTATATACTTTCCTACTGTCTTAAAATACTAAAAACACTTTCTTTATCAGAAACTTCTTGTTCCTAAATGGGAAGACAGTCAGATGATAGGTGTGCACGTTAATGTGACAAGTAATGTACATCATATATCTACTTAGTTGCAAAATTTCCCGAAATATTTACCATATGATGAGTGAAATCTCTGAGGGCATCTGGTCCAAACTGGACCTGATTCTTAAGGAGCTCAATGAACTGTGTCTCTAGCATCTGAATCTCTGCTTTGCTCATAGGGTCTTTCAAAAGAGGGGCGCAACTCTCCGCCCATAAGATATGCACCTGCCAAATAACAAAAAGAGGGCTTTCAATAGTAAATGACTCTCATTAAAGGGATTTAGTAACTTCCCAAAACAAGTGCAAAATAGATCAAAATGAATAAAATTCTATTGCTCCGACCATAAAAAGAAACTACTGAAAGTTTAAGATCAAATACAAGTCATTTACTATCTTAAAACAGTGAATTTTCAAACAGCCGCGCATGATTAATTTATAGCGCTCTGTTGCAAGCTTAGCAGCCCAGTAGGCACAGGGACTTCACGACAGGAAATGCAGTGAAAACCGTGTGCGTTTCAACGCACACGGTTTTCATTTGCCTCCTGGAAATAATGGGTTTCAAAATTTGAGTATAAAATCATAGATATCTCGAAAGTAAAGCATGCAAGTAGACTGCAATTTTTAAGGAATACCAGACTGACCTATGTGTTCATAATCATTTTGGCAAATGAGCTAAATCCAATAACTTGCAATTTGAATATCATTCAATGTTACTGCATCCCTTTAAACTATTTTTTTCAAAAGGCATTTAAGTAACTTTGTGACAAAAAAATATAACATTTTGGAATTTCAATTCAAAATTTTGAATTGGTTAGATAGTTGATTAAATGTTAACAAAACAAAGGCACACCAACTTCAGGCTCTACTTTCAAAAGAAGGGTAGTGTTGATATAAACCATGGGATAAGGATGGTACATGTATTCTAACACACCTACAAATTCATGAATTTCTCCATCAAAACAGTGCAATAATATCATGAACATGCATGTAACATTATTATTGTCTACAAGGTGTATCAGTATTTCCACGGTGAATCTTGCTTCATTCTTCAACTTCGCTAATGAATTCATACTAACTGGTTGAATACTCAATTTTTCCTTTCCAATCTAGACTTAATACAGGAACCACCGGTTCATGTAGACAATTGATCACGACATGTTTAGGAAACTTAAATCAAGTCTCTTGTCTACTCTTTGTTACAGTTTAGGATATCCTTACAAACTCACAGGCATGTATACCAACATATAATCAGCTACAGACAATAGCACAATGTTCAAGGCACATCCTGCTTCATCAAAACAAGAATGAAACAATGCTTGTTTCAGATACTAAAAATGCACATCAAAGGCATGCCTTGCATGAACAAAATCAATGAATGTATCAAAGATTTAAAACTAAGTAAACATGTACTCAAATACACACTGTGCATATGTGATGTCTCAATCAAAATGAGAGACAAGTCGCCAGAAAAGAGTCAAAGATATTGGCAAACTTATCCCTTTTTTATTATTTTCACTTTATCTTTTTGGCTCATTTTTTTTTTATAGAGCACACATGAAACATTGAAGATTCCGAAAATCAAAAAAATACATTCCAAAAAATTAGACATTTATTATTATTCTACCGATTTACTTGACCCTTTGCTGAATTTGCTCTGCGACTTGTCTCTCATTTTGATGTGATGCATCACATGACAACAGATGATTGCTAATCAAATAAGACTCGGTACACTAGATATTCAACCACATTAAGAGATGTATAATAACTAGGAAAAATATTACCAGCTCTTTGATAGGAACTTGAAGGAAAATACTAATAATAAGCATTTCAATACCTAAATTGGCAACACATTGTTACTGACAAGCAAATTTTGCTGACTATACAAAACCAAAAAGGCATAATCTTGAAATTTTCTATGTTATTTTTTAATACTGTATATTGTTCATTTGAGTATGTAGCATTGAAAACTAAATATAATTTATTGCCAATTCATTAAACGAAAGCTAGTCTACTTCGCCCTTTAAGAAAACATGTAAAGAATACCATTGAGAGCAGGATTGGCACCTACCTGTTCTTGAAGTGTCTCTTCCATGTTTAGGATAGTTTCTCTGAGATCTACTTCTTTTCCATTCAATACCTTCAGCTTTGGGAGCATGTAGACAGCTATGTACTGGTCAGCCACCTGGGGGAAACAAGAAATCATAACAAACTCAAATAATCAAAATTTTGTCAGTTTCAAATATTAATTAAAAGAATAATTAAAGTAAGGCTCTCCTTATCTTCAGGCAAATAGGACAAATATTGAACCATATTCAAACAGTATCTCTTTTGTGGTCAACCATGGAGGGGGGGGGGGGACTAAAAACAAAACATGATACCACATATTTACAACCAATCGCACGTGAAGTACATAATGTAATACACTTTAAAATAATTTTTTTGCTTATAATGTCAAGCTCTACCTCAAGTTCTGATCTCAGCATATGCACAAATTACCCATAATACCATTTATACATTCCCTTCTTTTTTCCTACCTAACAATATTTATTTCAGTCTCTATACTTACAGTGAGTTCATTGTTCTCGATGTGAAGCTCCTCAACATTGGGGAACTGTTCCAGGGTCTGCACAGACTTCAAGAGGTTTGTGTTGCAGTTCAGCTTCTTGAGGTGACGTAGTCCAAGTGAGAGTGGGAAGCCGGTTAGACGGTTGTTGGTCAGATTTAGGTCCACCAGACTACTCATGCGCGAGAACACGGCAGGGTCAAGGGTCGAGATGCGTCGGTTGGAGAGGTCAAGGTGCACAATGTCCTGGATGGGGAAAGGAATTCATGGGTTAAGTATTGATAACTTTAAGAAAAACAAGTGCAAAGAAGACTGCTCAGTCATATGTTAAAGCTACATGTAAGTTTTTCTTACAATTCAAGAGACTAGGACACAGCATCGCAGCAACTCTTCAACTATTCAAACTGTTCAGTTTCCCAACATAGTTAATGCAAAATTCTACATCATGAAGTCTTATACTTCAATGACAACAAATTTATACACTTCTCTTACAACATGCATAACACGATGCATGTTGATAATAATAACGCATTTATATAGTGCAGCCATCTGTATTGTTAACTATTCTGAGGTGCATTGTAAAACAAAATGAAAGTGTTGAACTATAAATAAACATGTAATTGCATAGACAGTACTTGATGTTACCAAGGAACACAACTTATCTCTTCTAAACAATCAGGAATGTTGATTAATGACATAAAGTAATTGCACTCTCATTTACTACCTACAATGTAACTTTCAAATGGAGCTCAGGACATAGATACACCCCTTCCTGCTTCATGAAATTGACTGCATCGAACACTTCAAATCATGCCTCAAAACTCACTTATTTCGGCAGATGTGTAGTAATTAACTTAATTGGATGAGCCTGCGCCTTTGAATGTTTTCAACAGAAATATGGCGCAATATAAATGCTGTGGATCATCATCATCATCATCATTAAGAAAATGCATGCAGGCATGAAAATATTCAGCTTTTCAGCTGATTTCAGTGTTTTTTCTTCCTCAAATGTAAGATTCCAGTGTTTTTTCCCCTCAAATGTATGCTTTTTTAGCCCAAATTGAGCTATTTTGCAACTATTTCATGCCTTGTTCAGCTTTTTTTTAAAGTCTTTTCAGTGTTTTTATCGCCAAGCAATTTTCATGCCTGTGCATGACGCAATACATGGTACCAAAGGATGCCATATTGGGGAGTATAGAATTGCCATTATGATGGCTTTTCCCATGTAATGCTCCTTCTCTCTTAGCTTCTGGTTTCCAGTAAACAGACTGAATCAAGAACTGAACTTTCAGTCAGTCCACTGCAAACTGTTATCTAGGAGAGCCATAAAGTGTTATAGTAAATAGTGGTAGTATTTTAAGAGTTGTGATTGATTGAAATGATGTCACGTGTCATTCACGTTTTTGTTATAGTGAACAGTTTTTGTTATATTGAACGGGTTTTTTGTTATATTGAACGGTTTTTATCTGTGTTAAAATGAATGGCGAAATCGATTGCCTTGTTGCGCAAGCGCGTAATAACAGTAAAATGGTGCGCACAACAATAGATACGCGGAGCGACAATATACGTCACAATAGCTTAATTAGCACCAAAAGTTTGGCAAATATTTGCAAAGATAAAACCAGATTAGGCAAGGTCAAAGATCTAGGGGTCTATTTACTATAATAAATAGTGCATGCATCTATTAATGCAACATTACTGACTATGTGAACTCCAAATACTAAATTATCCCTCGGGCACATCTGTTTCACCTCGGCCTACGGCCTCGGTGAAATAAATGTGCCCACGGGATAATTTAGTATTTGTCGTGCACATAATCTAGTATGTTGCATGGTAGAGCATGCACTATTTATATAATGTGTGAAGAATTCATGATTATCATTTATCTAAAGCTTCCATTCTTTACATCCATAACCTTGTTCATGTTCATGTCAATATGATTTTAAAACTTCAAATTTACAAGGTTCCCAGGATCTCAAGAAAACAAGATTCCCTTGTTTTCCCTGATGAAGTCTCAAAATTCCCTAGTAATTGTTTAAGCCCATATCTAATTTTTGCGTGTTTTGCTACAAAAAAAAATAAAAAATAAAAAATAGCCAGTCATTCAATGGATGTTGTTTTGATATGCAATAAAATATAACAGAGTCTGGCTGATTACTATACTTTCTATTTTTAGGCCAATCAAAATTCTCTGACTATTCCCTGATTTGAGGCATTTTTATCAAATTTCTCTGACTGGAAAAGTAAAATAATTTTCCTGGTTTTCCCTGATTGGCTGGGAACCCTGAATTTACATGTACCTGTAAAGTTGAGCAACCACTGCAGTTTAGCATCATCTTCTCCACGATGGTGCTGCTGGAGAAGATCTTGGTTGAGACGACAGGAGGAGCGTTGGGATCTGGGCATGGGAACACCCGGCTAGTCCCTGTCAGACGACTTCCTGCGATAGCATCAAAAATGACAATGACATATGTAGGTTAAAAAGAAATTAAGTTGCTGGTCAGAAATAAATGCAAAAACACAGAAAGGGCAATACTTTGAAATACATTCTTAGCCAAAGACACATTGAAATATAATATGATAATAAAGGTTCTTGAAGCCAGAGTGAACTGACTGCGTGTGGTCTCTGATTCTCAACTTGATTGTGTGTTATGAATAGCTAGTCTTAAAATATACCTTTTGAGATTTATAATAAAAAGAACTTATTAGCCCATGATTGTATTTGCGTAGGGAAAGTAAAAAGTACTTGATTTGCTACTTGGTAACATAGATGAATGTATCGAGTAGTAAATAACTGTGTTATCATAAAATGGGCCTATAATAAGATTAACCAAAGTTTAATCATTTTGTTACAAACTCTCTTAAATAATAAAATGCTCAGAGAATAATTACAGCTTTCCAAAATTCCATACTCTACAAAAAAAAAATTGAGTAAAGCCAGGGTGAATCTATTTTAACAGCCCAAAGTTTATACACAAGTAATTTGAATTTCTAAAAATAAGATGGTATCTGTGATGGTTCTACAATTGCATATCAAACTTGAAATTATTAATTGAACCAAGTGAAATTTGATATTTTTAAATCCTGAAAGTTTATATTTTAATGTTATTATTTCTCATTCTCTATTTTCTTTAGGCCTAAAATTTGATTGAAAGTATGTTGTTTTGTTATTCTGTTATAATTTTCTTCCATTTTGATTTTTGATAATCTTGTAACTTAGATTTTCAAGTGTTCTGACCAGCACTAATTAACATGGTTAAAGATGACTTAATAAATAAATAATTAAAGTTAGATCTAACAAACCTTATGTTTGTTATGGTTTCTTAAAAGGACGTTCTATTTTGATGTAGAATGCCAATGCTAAGTACAACTTTGATGATTCAAACAGGTTGATTTATTGTTTAGGCCTATTAGTAGGCCAACTTCTTATCTCTAAAATGTCAATTGATGATGATGATTGATATCTGATATTAAAACTTAAATTTCTGGATGAAAACAGTATCAACCAGATCTTTATTAGATCTAACGTTAATTTTCTATAGGTCTAAAAACAATTTTTTTTTTAATGCCAAAAATTACAACAATTGAAGTAGACAAAAATCCATTTTCGACATGTTCGAAATAAACAATTACAATTTCTTTATTTTTTTTTTGTTTTTTTCGTTTTCAAACAAGATGAAGAAAGAAAACATAAAATTAAAATGTTGCCTGTTGGTTTTGTGTTGGGGATTGAAAAAGAACCAGCATTTCATTTGTCTCTAGATGTTATATTTTCTCTGACTAAAATCAATTCCAGTCTGTAAGTTGTAGGTGATTCGACAGCCTCTTTCCGTCTATTTTCTTTGACTTTGGCTTTGCCCATTCTTTTTTCTTTCTTTTTTTTCCAAATGAATAATAACCTTCGTCTTCGCTTCACACTCACAGCACTCGCATACACAACACACACGCATACAGCATCACAAGTTTATACTCAAGCTTGCGCTTTTCAGCAGAGGACGCGGAGTCCCCACCTCGACTCACTCACGACAAATAAAAAAATAAAATAAAACAAGTGACTATAAAACATTAAATTACATATCAATCCGAGCGAATTGAGCTATGAAATAGCTACAAATGAAAAAGGAAACATATTTAATTACAATTAGCTGTATCTTACCTTTGTAAGCCATCTCGAAAGTGGAGGAATTTGCCGCAAATATCGGATTGATTTTGTGTCGACGGCGTCTTTTTCTCACCGTTTCGCTCACAAAAGGATGAGCAGGTGGCGAACATTGGCGGCGCTATTTAAATTAGGTTTTTCCAAAAATGTTTTTACAATTGAAAATAAATTTCTGAAATTAAAATCCTAAATATGAAATATTGTATATCAATTATAATTTTATATACTTTTAAAATGTATTTTAAAGATTTCATATTATCAAAATATTGATATGAATCTTTATTTGACGTAATTATTTTTTATCCATTTCTTCAAACACCTGTAAAAATAGACTAAGCAATGGTGTTTGCTGCCACCAAACGAGCTTTCGAGAATAGTGTAATAAAAAAAGAGTGGGAATGATGAGCCCTTTCAAATGTAAATCAAAGTTTTCACATTAAATTTCATCAAAGGTGGTGTCCTTCTTTGACATAAAATTGCCAAAGTGGCAGGAAATCTTTAGAATGTCGAGGATATTTATAAACTGACCAATTTTGTGTGAAAATGTAAACAAATAATGTCGAAAGGTGAACGATGACCATATGGAGCAGAAGACGCAGGAGGCAGTTTTTGTTATAATGATCAAAGGTCTCCAATGCCTTCTCGGTCTTTATCTTTTAAGCTCATATGAATGTACAGATTCAAGGAAAAATTCTGAGCAATACGCTGATACAGAATATTTACAATTGTGCCGAGTGGTGACGAGGACACTTGATCATGGATAGCCCCCTCTTCCACTGACCCCTACAAATTTTAAGCGCCCTCTTTTGGCAGCTTGTATTTTTAGATAGAGACACAGATGCATGGGTGCAGTGCCCATCCTTGATGGTATTTTTTATTTTTCTATTTTTGGGGTGTAGAGAAACTCTAGGGTCTGGTATTTTGTATTTTGCAGATTAGCCTATATAGATGCATAATTATAAAGATTTTGTGTAATTTGTAAAAACTATGAGTGTCTTGACTACTACTATTAGTAGTTCTAATCCCAGGTCGAAATTCCAATAGAAACCAATAAAAAATTTCTATTGGTTTCTGTTGGTTTCTATTGGTTTCTAATGGACCATTAGAATGTCAATTTCACTCCAATAGAGACCAATACAATGAGAATATCAGAATTCTAATGGACCCACAGAAGTCCTAGCTGTAGGCTCCAATAGATAGCAAGAGATTCTGTTCGGGTCTCTGGCCATCAATCTCTATTGGTCCAATACAAACCATCAGTCTCTGTCGTTTTCTGGATGTATGGGACCCATAAACCAATAGAGTCTGTTGGTCTCTATTGGTTTAGGCTGTTGGGACCCATAACCAAAAGATTACATATTTATTGGTCCTTCTATTTGTTTCAGGCTGTTGGGCCCAAACCAATGTGAGATATCACGACCTCTATTGGTCTCTATTGGTTTTCAGGCTGTTGGACCCATAAACCAATATTAGATCATCAGACTATTGGTTGAGGCTGTCCTGGGGGGGGGGGGGGGGGGTAAGGTGTTCAAATTTTTTTCAGCCTGTGGCAAACGCGAAAGGTATCAACCATAGGGGTTTTTTCCCGTTTTTATTTTTTTTGTTTTTTTTTTAAATAAAGATTTTGCTCAATTTGACGCCTCTAAGGTCATTTGGCGCCCTTTGAGTTCATTTTGGAGCCCTTCGGTCGCCTACCCGGGGGGCCGGGCCCGTAAGCCCCCCCCCCCCCAGAATACGCGCATGATAGGATAGGGTATAGGACTCATTGTTAATGTAACATGTTTCTAATGAGTTGTTCTCTGAAAGACGTCCAACAGATTTTATTACACTGTGATATCATAAATCAATTTCTTATTGGTCCAGATAAGATGTCTATTGGACCAATAGAAAAAAATCCAATGGTCCAATAGAACCACAGCAATAGTCTATTTGTCCATTAGAAATTTCTAATGTTTCTGTGGGTCCCCTATTTCATTTTCCCTATGAAACCAATAGAGACCAACAGCTTCTATTGGTTCTGATGTCCAATAGGCTATTGGAATTTGACCTGGGAAACAGTAGGCCTAATAAATATGAACAGGACTATATAATAATGGGGAAATAAAATCTGAGAGAAAAGAATAATATCTTTATACCTGATTTGATAACTATTTTGCTATTGATTAAGCTTTAAAGCCCCGACCGGACCGAGAAATGAAAACCTAAATTAATATATAAACGAAAGCTAATAATTTTTCATAATACAACAATTCCCAATTTAAGCATTTTTATTGTCCATCTAGAAAGTATTTCATATAAAAATGTGATCGAACTCAACCGGCCATCTCCCAAATACTGCGAAAAGTACCCCTATTTTAATGGCGCGGCTGATGACGTCAAAAGATGTTAACGGAATGTTACATGCTCAATGCTGAATGAATTTGCCCTTTCATTATAAACAATGGGGTCATTTCTGACATAGCAATACAAACGTGTTTTCTAAAGGTGAAACCAATCATGCCTGGCCGTAGCATTCCCCTTACATTCTTTGACGTCATTCAACGCGCCTTAAAATAGGGGTAACTTTTCGAATATTTGGGAGGGATGGCAAAGTTGAGGTTCGATCACCTTTTTATGAATACTGTTTGAAAGCTGAATTTATTTTTGGGGTAACTAATGTTATACGCCTACTTACCTTTTAATCGCTGTAAGGTTGTATTTACTCGCGTCACGGTCTTTAAAGGAAAAATGTGGCCTATCACAATTTCATCTTTAGTTCGATTCCTCTCGATAGCTCCCCCCCTCAATTCTCTTTGCCCCCCCTCCCTCTCTCTCCTCTCTCTCTCTCTCATCACTCACTCCTGGTTTCATGTTTTATCTCGTGGACCTTTAAACTCATTCAATTGCTAAAAATGTAGGGTAAAGGTGCTTAGAAAGTCTGAATGTCATTTTAAATATGTCTAGTGTCTACATTGCGTGGTTGGCCTATAAAGTTAAGAATAAGTCAGCTCTTCAACTTCTGCTTTTAGAGCACACGGGGTAGAGGGTTTTGGGGCTTATTCCTTATCAGACTAACACTTTTAACCAAATTATGACTAGCTAAGACAACATTTTCTTATCGCAATATTTATGTAGTAACGCCTGTTTTCCAACTTCCGTTTTAGGGGACCGGTATGGAAGTTTACACGGGTCAGTTGTTACGGTTCTCAGTATGCTAAGTTGGAACAAGAGAGTTCGTGCTAACTGGCATCTATATACAGCCTACACATTAGTGTGATGAACTGCCGGTCGTGAGTTTCTCCGTTGTATATTAAAAAGTTAACATCAATAAAAACCATTTTTTAGCAGTTCCAAGTGAATTTTTGACAACAATTAAATTTGTAATAGTTCTTACAACTGAAGGCACATGATGATGTCTGGTATTGTGAATATAGTCATGTATGTCACTAATATACCCCTGGCCATGCCCTGATTTCTGCGAGGTGGCTTTGCTCAGTTGATTTTATGTAAAATCACCATGGGGTAGGTTGTTACAAAAACCCCATGTCGATTGTAACAACCTAGCCCAATTACATTACACAATGTAGAGTAATGTTGTTTCAATTTTCAGGTGCTAATGTTTTTGATATTTCATTATTACTTTATATTAGTCTATTAATTTTTAGTCTATTCTGAATTCCTCTACTGATTACTGTTAACATACCAAGAACTGGAAAGTTGAAACAAAAGTATGGTATAAGAGATTTACACATTGTAACAAATTATCCGTATGTTTACATAGTAACAATTTACCCGCGTATGGTTTAACAACTTACCCGTATACGGGGTAGGTTGTTACAAAAAATGTCTTCATTAATTAGCTGTAGTTAATTAGTGTTATATGTTTTCAAGTTTTATGTGCTCAGAATTTAGCCTACATAATGGCTACTACAGACCCAAGTGAAGTGTGTGAGTACTTTCATTAGAATTATCTGGCCAAATGTGAATTTTTGTAACGTCCATACCGGCCTCCCTATTGTTGTGTGCAGCTTAGAAAAAAATGTGAATAAGGTCGTGGTGTAGTTGCCTACAGGCCAGCACGCCTAATTACTTCGAAGACACCAAAAATGTCAGTCCGAGCCAACGCCAAGGACAAAATAACTAATTTAAAACCCCGGTTGACGAAATGTATTAATTTGATTGGTTAGTTGACACCGACTCAGGAAGCAAGACTTGGACACTCCTTTGCACAAATAAATGGGAAAGATCTAGGCTCTTGTTTTGGAACTATACGACGAGGGTGACGTAGATGTCATTTTACTGCTTCTGACTCCTGATAGCTTGAAAATTTCATTTGGTAAAAACTGGGTGTGGCTCCTTATAACCTATATTTTGTAGACCTACCGTTTAAAATTATGTGAACTAGACTGACAAAATAATATGCATTTTTTCAAATGTATCTCTTTATTATGTCGATCACGAACTTCTTGATCTTGATGTCACATAAAGGATTAAGGCACACTTAACATGCAGTCCAATAATTATAATGAATTGTTGGTTTCAAATTGAAAGACAATATAGCACACATGAACAAGATATAGTATTATATCTATAATCACAAAATAATGTTTCGTGATGGAACCATAATCAAACCCAATTTACGACATATCCTCTGGCTGTAGCCTACAAGAAGTTTTTAAAGACTACTAACGAAATCCAACCGAACGTGTAAATTCAACCAGACATGCTAATTCCGAAACGCATACATATTTTAACACGGTATATAACCTTCACTTGTTGCTTGGAACAAAATATTTGGATTATCTACAACACAATGCAATATTTTATTGGGTCTTGTCTCACATCTTATAACATTTGCTTGAATAATATTAGTATCATTCCTTTCCGAGCAAAACTGAACAACGAGAAATGAATTCATAACTTTCAAAATGCCAAAATAGGTTACTTAATATATAGGATTTAGCTTTGACAATTACTATAAGAAAATAAAATGATCACACATAGGTATTAACAAGTGCATGATTTGCATAGCAAGACGAATATATTCGAAGATGAATATGTTGAGATACATTTATATTGAAGAATATATTCACTGATTACAACACAGTTTGTTTATCTTTTTTAATAATACAGTACATATACGTCCATTCTATATGTGATGGCCGTCGATAAACAATCTTATTTGGTCCATTATCAAATATATACATCGTAAATAATAAGTTCTCAGATATACTTATTCTTTAATAATTATAAGGTGGCTTCTGGCGTATCCCCAAATCCTTACCAAGTTATCCGCCATTATAACACCACTTCTCTTAGTGGCCTGTGGGATTCTTGATCCATGTATGCTGTACCACGCACCTTTACTCGGGAATACAAATAAAGATGCGATTAAGGATTTGCGACGTATAGAGAGCTCTATATCAACGTATCAATTCAATCAAATTCGCTTCATTTACACAAAGAAGGGTAACATTTTTATCATATCATAAGGGTGGATTTTTTTTTTTGGAACCCTCCTCGGAGTCATATATGTTGACGGGAAGGCGGTAATCTATGGTTACTTACATGGTCAATCAGAGCCTTTGATTAGAAATCTGGGTCAATTGTAACCATCCAGTGGTTTATTCAGAGATTTCTAATGGGATTGGTGGTCCTTTGGGCCATACACTTCCAGGGTCAAAAACATTTGATCTGGTGTCCGGAAAAAGATTGACCCGTGAAGCATTGTGATCTGATGAACCAAGTCAAAATTGGGGTTCAAAATTGACTTTTAATTTTCTAGAGTGTACACTACACATCATCTCGTATTACCATGGAGTACTAACTAGTAAGTTAGAACTTGTACCTCCATGTTATTACATGGAAAGGCGGGCGGGCCTGGTTTTATATGAAACCTCTAGGGGCCATCTAACCCTTTCACAAATAACACTATATAGGCTTGGTAATTAACGCAAGACAAGTGGAATGAGTTGGAAAATCAATCCCACCAGAAACAGAGTATAACTATAACACCCTCAAAAGAATGAGTTTTTTTTTTTTCCTGTTAGGCCTACACTTTGAGCCAGGCACTCCGCTAATATAAAGGTTCAAAAATAGTCATTGGGGTCAATTTGGTTTTACCAACATTATGCTGGTCATTTTGACCGCGAGCCAGATGTATGGCAATTAAATCGAACGAAATTGCATATGGCACTATCATGGCTACTGGACTCAGTGAGGTCATTTTTTGACTCAACGCCACTCCTCTAATTTGTATTTATTATTCATATTTGGTTTTATATAGAATGCATCAATTACAGGCTCAATGATCATTCAAAATCCGCAATAAGACAGGATTTATGAAAAGATAACTATGAGTTACGTATACACGGTCATAACATTCTTTCCACAGGACCGTGATCACTAGTTGGTATTTATTTCAGCATTAGTCAGACTCGAGATCGGGATCGTTCTTCATGAACAGTGGGATGGGCATCCTTCTTTTCTCCAGAGATGGTGCCTGGATGACACGACTACTCGGTTATCCGATGATGGCTAGTAGGAAGACCAGTGAAGAATACGAATCGATGACTAAGAGCCAGAACTTCCC
>CALNVZ010003434.1:38819915-38829978 GCA_940671915.1 Paracentrotus lividus | reverse complement strand
GCAAATTTCCGCTCGCGCTTCGCGCCGCATAAATCTTTTCCCATTGATTATTAACATTGTGTCGAGGAACGCGTAAAACCTGACCAAGTTTCTCTCAATCATCGATGGCGATCAAAATATTCCGTTTCCTATTCGCACTCGCCTAATTTTTTTTCCTCTTTTACCCGATGTTAAATTCACGGCACTTATTCCCTTTATACTTGGAAAGATCAAATATTTTTAAAATGAAAAATAGGTCTAAAGTTACATGTTCCGAAACTAGTACAAAGATTGAATAATTTACCATCGGAACTTTGATTCACTACTTCAATTGTATAATCTTACATTTTTACGGAGCATTCCAGTCACCTTTACCTGTTGAAACGCCGCCATCGTAGAAATCTATCGTCATGCGCAAGATTTGACTTTCGGGTTTAATTTCGTCCTCACGCACTTGCAAATGACGGAAAACATAAGTTTTTCAGAATTAATGCTTGCACAAACTTCAGATTCATGCCATGAGGAAAGTTTACAATCGCTTATTAAAATCTGTCTTTAATCACATCAATTCTTTGAATCAAATTGATTTTGGGTAAAATTCTTCTTCCGACTCTTCTACTGTAAAAATATCATCATAATACTCACCGGCGGCCCGTTCCATTACCATGGATAAATGGATTCGCGAAAGGTTTTTTTCTTACACGAAATTACTATTCGGCAAGTTTTGCAAATGTTCTCATTTAGCCTCAAAAGACAACACGCAAAGCAATGTCCGATATAAAAAGCATCGATTTGACTTTAGTTGCCATTGGCCTTTGTTAATGTAAATGTAAATTTAATTGCATGAATTTTAAAAACAATACCTTGAGAATAACTCCGCAGACTTCGCAGCCTGCGGGCCCTCCACTCTCTATTCACATCCGGGCCGTTTGCCCGTGGTCACGAACAAAGCAATGGCATGCATCAATGGCTTTCTTCTTCTTTCGTAGGCACTGGCCGCGGCATATGGTGACTCTAGAGAAAAATATAATGTTTTTCCCAAATTTTTTCCTTATAGTAGTTCATTTTATCACATCTCTATTTTTCCACCGACATTTTTTGTCCCTCGACTTTTAAATACTTCTCAGCCAATATTTTCAGTTCCTTTTCATTTTTACATGTAATCAGATAAATTATTGCTTTTTTATATCAAGTTTCATATCCCTGACAAACCCCTTTTTCATTTTTTTTTGTTTAATTTTTTTTAAAATAGGTCTCGACATTGGTGTGTCCTTTTTCTCTCTCTCTCATTGCCCCCCACTTTTCCAAATAATCTTTTGAATATAATCTTGGATTGTTGTTTTTTTCTTGTCTCTCTCTATTCTTTCTTTTTTTTTTTTCAAATCTACCCTCATTTTTAAGTCCAGAACCTAAGCATGTCACAAACCTTATAACATCGTCATTGTTTATTAAAAAATAATTTATTAACATCAAAATAAATGCAACAAGTAACAAGATAGTTTAGTCTTACAAATACATTCATATCTGTAATTCATATTTTTGAAAAGCAATAGAAATATGAGTTAAAATTGATTGGTTAATTTTCCCTTTAACATTCGATCAATAGGTTACATAAACATTAAAAAATATCTTCCTGGAAATTAAACATGAGAACTCATAAGTTTCACATATATGTTAAAATGTATACGCCCTAACTTTGAAGTAAAGAGATCAAATGATTATTTTTCGTATCATATTCAATTCAATTTCAAGTTAAAGAAAAATGGTTCTATTCCTTTAAATAAATAAAAAATAAAAAAAGGGCCCAGAGCTGAATAAAAACAGTGTGTAAAATAATGTAACACTTAAATTTTAACAAATATATTTAATTCCAAAAGAAATATCATATCAAATTAATGACATATGACAAATACTGAAGATAAATCGACAATAATAATCACAAGTTACAGTTATTATGGAACAATATAAATTCCCAACACAAAAGCAAAGACAAGGCAAAATATGTTAATGCCAACATAATCTATACAAAATCAATATTCATGAAAGTTTTCCCAGCTAAAAACATTATATATACAATACATTTTGCTCTTTATTTACCATGACTTTTTGTCACTGTCACCTTCATTTTGTCAATATTAAGGTTCAGATCCAATGCCATGCATCTCAAATTTCGTATAAGCAAAAATATTATTCAATGGAAAAAAAGAAATGGAAATAAAAAGAAAAGAAAGAAGAAACACTAGTTCTAAATTATTATTTAAAAAGTGATATACTAGGAAAATATAATTCCTTTTTTTTTACCAAGTAAATTGTTGAGACCTATGAGAAGGTATTATTTAACCAAACAATATTAAAGATTATTGGAGGCCATATACAAGTTAATTGAAATATCTTCTTCTTGGGTCAAGTAGTCTCTTTCTCCATACCTCTGATCGATCCCAGCTGCTTGGTTTAACAACTTTCCTCTCTAGTAATTAGAATGATAAAAAAAAGTATATAATATGAATGTATATTAATAATGTAGCATAAAGGAATATATATTGTGTTAGGAACACAAATAATAGTAATGATAGGTGATTGGTAACAACATGCAATATTTTCACTGAGATGCGAGTCAAACATTCAACAACCAGCAGATCTCAAGAGATGATGAGTGACTGCAACTGCTGCAGTTCCCCCCCCCCCACAGCGCCAAGACCTATAGGGCCTAAACTGGCTATAAGAGTGGATGAACGTGCGCAAATACAAATCACATAATTATGTATATTTATTATGATACTATTCATAATAAATTTTACATAATTTGGTAATTATCTTTTCTTTATTGTACTCATCTAACCAAGAAATTTAATTTGAATATACTAGCAGGATGCCCCTAATAGGGAAAAGTTCTGCTCACAATAACGGATCCTCAAAATATGCGGTAGAATGTGTTCATTGCAGGTTGCATGTTTGAATCGCCATATACTCCATACGAAATGGTCGGATTTCCCAAATTTTTTTTGCTTGAATTCTCTCTATAAATACCTTTAATTTGAGTATCATTTGTTTACTATATTTATTGTTTTAAATTTTGGGGTAATATAGCTATATCATGGCCTATGCAGTTTCATTTGGGATAATCGTCGATCGCAGAATTGGAAATACACTCACACTATTGCTAATCTTGTACCTAGCAGACGTCGCCTATCAGTCACTCAAACTTGTCATTTTGGTTCTTTCACGTCACATTTCTCTACTCTCACATTTTTTTCATATTACTCTATTTGTTCTGGTAGATATAGAGGTTTTTCACGATATACGACTTGATATAGTTCCTTTTCTATTGTACCATTCTACAATTTTGTTCCATTGCACCTGAGTTTATGAGCGAGACATCTAAAAATGATGAGCCTCTTACACCGTACGGGTTCCAGATGATCTCTGTATATATTCTTATTTGGCTATTCTGTATTTTTGATAATGTCATATAAGTGTTTGCGCGGACTGGTATTCCAATCACTCATTAGGAATCTTCTATAGATAACACGAGAGTCTTCCTATATAGTAGAGCCAAATTTCACACAATCTGTAACTGCGCCCATGCGACGTGGTCTGTATTAAATAGCGAAACAGAATTAAATTTAACGCTAGGTAGTCCGCGCCTACGCGCATCCCATGGCGTGCAGCACTCCCCAAGTCTGCGCACCCTCCACCCATACGAGATACTTACGCGAGTAGTGTTTTCTATGAGACAAAAGCACATGATATCCAGCTCCCATGTTTTACTAATATTATCGGTTGACTGTGCCTATTACATCAGTACTACAATCCTTGGCATGCTCATACTCCGCGCGCACAGACCTCGTGTTTCAGCCCTACTATCCTGACCCCGCACGGAAAGGGATGTACTGTCTATGCCATTATATTGGGATTTCTAGAACTCATGGGACTCAATACCATAATCTATTTTCATTCTGAGTGCTATGATCTTTACGACATATTAACAAGTCATTGCTCCGACTTTTGGCGTCATATGTATAATTAGAGACCTAACAAGAGGTCAATATAGTCGCGATAAGTCCGTCATTCAAATCGAGGAACACTTCTCTTAAAGACCCCGTAGGCCCGTCAATTTGACCTATGAAAGATATATGGGATGGACCATAACTCCGAATATAGAGAGAACTTCAGGACGACGTACCCAACAGATTTTGAAAAATCTCCTGAGAGGGAGGTGTAGGCCAGTATTCTCTAAACTTCCTAATGAGCCGGGGCAAATAAACCCTTGAAGCATTGTGTCACAGTTCGCTGAGAGTTATATCTGGTCTCTAAAAGCTGAAATTTAAATTTCAAACAGTTGCTCTAGAATAATATACTGAGGCGCGGGAGATTATCCTGGTCTGATCGAGCCAGCTTACCACGCACTCCTGCCATCACTTACAATATTCACACTATGAGTTATTACAACCTATTGTGTCCTCGAGGTACAGCTGATCGAGGGCACGCACCGATGTTTAACCCAGCACGATCATTACAAATGACAGAAACATTGCATAAATTCCGCTCACCGCCATGTTTTTTCCTCTGACATCGCAAGTCTATAGCACGCTGTGCTTTGCATTTTTAACAGGCACTAGTACATCATCAGACAATTGAAGCTATTATGGACATCATCACCAATTACATATTCTATTCTGCATTTTCCACCAAGGGGACGAAGACAATCAACACCATATTCATATCTTAACGTGGTATAAGGCGCAATTCAAAATAAACTAAACAATTATCAGTAAGTTGAGCGCATCCTATTGATTTATTGTTTTTTCTTGTCACCACAAAATTGAGAGAGAAATTAACGCTCATGGTGACGCCAGAGATTTAACTAAGTTAAATAAGACTTTATGCTGTGTTCGAAACGGAATGCAATAGCAATTCACTAAGATAGTTGAGTTATATGTAATTAAACACGAGCGTGACTTATTAATAAATGAATGGAACAAATTATTCGCAATATTCGTCCTTTCGATAAGCATGTAGATTACGCGATCCAGCGAGCGAACAAATACGTTACCGTATAAATTATATTATATAGAGGATTACTAACTGATATTCATTGGGAACCCCACTAATATCAAGTACAATCCACGTAGAATAATGTTCAAGATTAATTTGCGAGCTGTATTCCACGACGCTTTCGCTTATCCAGATTCTTTGCAATGGAGTTATAATTATAGGTTCCTTTGAAGTTAATGAATGCACATTGATAATCTTCACCCATTTATGATAGACTATCATATTTCACGATTATTCTATCAATGAATTTTCTGCCTCGCCGATTATCAACTAATCTGCTACGAATCCACATATTAAATTCTTCTTATTAGTAACTTCCAGGTATAATGTAGGAATGTCTGGTTTCCACACTAACACTCAAGATATACACATCTTTGGTGTTCTGAAAATTAAATTATCATTATTGATTGGTATGAGAATCCATCAATGTTATTTCGTTCTTACAGAACATAATCCATTATCCGCATCAGATTGATATATGGACCATTGCTTTCAAATCAGAGTCAAGATTGAGTATGGACAATATTCAGCTCCCTGTCATCAATGATATTCTGCGAACAAAGGACTAACCAATAAGATATTTTGATATCCATAGATTTTACGCTAACATAGCGCTTACTAGAATCTACTTTTGCTTTCTGATCTTGCGTATCTGAAACTGAATAGTGCCCATGTCTGCGCACTTCATCGTTCAAATGTTAGTTTTAGGGCACGGCGAAATATCAACCATGATCCGCCGCTTGCGCCAGGTTGAAGTAATCTGGTACGATAATCATTTCGTATCAATATCAATATTCGTAATAAGCGGTATAATTATCTCAGAGGTACACGCATATAGATATCTGATACTGCTCGATGAGCGCCACCAATCGCACTTTATAATTATAACCCAACCAACCACAAAAAAAAAATAATAACAAAATATAAAACCCTTCAAAATGAAGTCATATTTTTTGTGCGAATAATCCTCTTCCAACATGAGCGATATTATTGATTGGTTGCACGTATATGAGACATATGTGCTCAAGCGGGGAGCGGGATTGGTGTCAGTGTGGAGGTGGTTGCGCTCAAATATTATTGAAAAGAGTAGCCAATCCCAGGTGTGACTTCTCGAGAATGATCTTCCAAGGTAAAGGGACCGGCCACTCGGGCGCGAGTGCGTCGAAAGGCACCATTCAAATCCATACACATATGAAGGGCGCCAAAATAGCTAGTAATCAAATTGACTTATCCTAAAACTACAGAATTCTCACTGTGCAACATATGACGATCCTATTCCTCGTATTGCGATTACTCAAAGTGCATAAATTGTTTAGAGGTGTAATCAAATACGATGAAGATATTAATTCTCACTTGATCAGAAATGGGGATCGACAATCTTGCAAATGTTGCAATCACACCATGAAGTTAATCAAACCTCAATTTTCATCTAAATGTTTTTGTTTTTACCCCATAAAAAACTGACCTGACCATTAAGAAAAGGTTCCATTTTTTAATTTCCTGAACCCACTGTATTGACAATATCAATAAATAGTATATCGAATTATCCCTTTAGCGCATTTGCTTTATGATAATGGATGGTCAGAAAGGATAATATTTAATTCTCGCTCCCATCTTTTTTATGATTCTATCTTTTTTTTTGTATCATGACAACCGATAAAACAACAAAATAGATCTTCATCAACCAACCAGCCCTTTGCTATTAGATGAAATAAAACCGTCGATGAAACTTTATTACAACACACCGTGAAAACTGAATTTACAGCATCTCCATCCGTTGTCAGGACCCCTGATTAATCTGTCAACACTGACAATATACTCACGTTTTATGGCTAAATTATCCTGAAACTCTTTATGAATTACCTTCTCTCCTAATGAATGAAATAATTATGCCATGCAAAACTTAAAAACCTCTGACAAAAATATATGTAAAAAAATATCTTATGTGGATTTCCGGTATTTATGGAAATTAAAAATTTTAGAGACCATATTTCAAATACCAAGTTGTTGCCCCTTAGTTTCAGGTAAATTCGGCACACCTCCCTAAGTTCAAAATCTTGTTGGAGCCCCTAAGTTTAAGATCAATATGGCATCCCTAAGTCTCAGGTCAAATTGACGCCCTTACGTTTAAGCTCAATTTGGCGCCCCCTAAGATTTAGGTCAATTTGAAATGCAAAAATGAATGTAACGTAAAATCAAATAAATTGAAATGTTTTGATGGTTAGAATCCCATAATGTAAATTTTGGTAAGAGGAAAAACACAGGCGAGCGCGAAGCATGAACGGAAGTTTTGATGTATTCAAATAATTAGAAAACAGGACATTTCATGTTTTTCTCAGGAACACAATGTAATAATTCATTGGGGGGGAATGATGCGAGCGCGAAGCGCGAGCGAAAATTTTGCTATTTATATACAGACCCGGATGCATACATTTTGAAATTTTGCTCTATCTATATAAAGACCATATTTTAAAAACCTAAAATTTGACATCCCCTTAACTTCAATTCAGTGCCCCCATAAGTTTCAGGTCATCTTGGCACCCGTACGTGTAAGCTAATTTTGACGCCGCTAATATGTTGAACATAAATTTGAAATGCAAAAAAAAAAAATTATAATATTTATTAAAAAATTTTTAAAAAAATAAAAAATGTAACGTGAAAACAAGTAAATTTAAATTTTTGACGGTTAGAATCCCATAATGTAAATTCTGGTAAAAGAGGAAAAAAATAGGCGAGTGCGAATAGGAAACGGAAATTTTGATGCATTCGAATGATTAGAAAACTGGTCATTTTACGCGTTCCTCGACACAATGTAATAAATCAATGGGAAAAGATGATGCGAGCGCGAAGCGCGAGCGAAAATTTTGCTATGTATATACAAACTAGGAGGCATGGAATTTTAAATTTTTTCTATTTCTAGATAGAGACTAGTTTGCAGGCACAAGCCCATGTTGTTCGCTTACTAGGGTCTGCAGTTAAGAACTAGATTCACGCGTGTACTGTATTTGACACAGACAGTGAGTATGGAGACTAGTCTCCACTCTAGACTGAAATTTGTTTAAGTGTCAAATTGAGTCTGTGCTTGCAGACTAGATAGAGACCATTATAAAGACCCCTTCTGTTTTTTTGTTGGGGGGGGGTGTGTTTTTTGGGCCCCTTATTTTCAGGTAAATAGGATATAGTTGGAGCCACTAAGTTTAAGATAAATTTGGCACCCCTAAGTCTCAGGTCAATCATTCCCCTTTGTTTACTGTCGATTTTGGCGCCCCCCCCCCCTAAATTAAAGGGTCGATTTGGGAGCCCCCCTAATTTAAGGTCGATTTGGGCGCTCCTATAAGTTTAAGCCGTCAATTTTTGGCGACCCTTTAGTTTTACTTGACGTTTGGGCCGCCCCTAAATTTAGGTCGATTTGCGCGCCCCTAATAAGTTTAAGGTCAATTTTGGGCCCGTCGTTTACTGTCGATTGCGCGCCCTCTAATTGCTAAGGTCGATTTGATGCCCCTCAGTTTAAGGTCAATTTAACATTTCCTTAGTTTACTGTCCCGATTGGCCGCCCCCCCCCTAACATTAAAGGTGTCGATTTTTGGCGGCCCCCTAAATTCAACTGGTCGATTTGGCGCCCCCTATAATTTAAGGTCATTTTGGCGCCCCCTTAGTTACTGACGATTTGGCGCCCCTAAATTTAGGTCGATTTGGCGGCCCCTATAAGTTTAAGGTCAATTTGCGCGCCCCTTAGTTTACTTGTCCGATTCTGGCGCCCCTAAATTTAAGGCGATTTGACGCCCCCTCAGTTTAAGGTCAATTTAAATCCCTTAGTTTACTGTCGATTTTGGCGCCCCCCTAAATAAAGGTTTCGCATTGGCGCCCCTAAATCTTTAAGGTCGATTTGGCGCCCCTATAAGTTTAAAGGTTCAATTTGGCGCCCCTTAGTTTACTGGGTCGATTTGGTCGCCCTAAATTTAAGGTCGATTGGCGCCCTAAGTTTTAAGGTCAATTTGGCGCCCCTTAGTTTACTGTCGATTTTGGCGCGCCCATTTTTTCAAAAGGGCGCCCCCTCTCCCCTTTCCTTTTTCCCTTCCTCTCTCTCTCTCTCTCTCTCTCTTTTTTTTTTTTTTTTTTCCTTCCTTCTCTTTTCCCCTTTTTCCCTTCCTCTTTCCTCCTTTTTCCCTTTCTCTTTTTTTTTCCTCTTTTTTTTCTTTCTTTCTTTTTTTCTTTCCTTTTTTCTCCCTTTTTCTCCCTCTTTCGGCGCCCCCCTGCGCGCCCCCCGGGCGCCCGGCGCCCGTAAAGCCCCCCCCCCCAGAATACGCGCATGCGTATATTTTTACCTCGAAAAATGAATGACCGTCCGGGATTCCGCTTCTTGTGGGAAGCACTGCACTTGATACATATTTATCAAATAATAATAATAATGATTATCTAAATACTTACCTTGTTTACAAAACTGGTAACCATGATCTGATTCTTTTTCATCCTGTAATAAAAACCAAAAATCCAGAAAAATGCTTAATATTCAAATACTTCAGTATGGATACCCAAAACCTGATTATATAAAATCTCATGAAATAACTTAGCCATAAACTCCCATTTTAATGTGTAATATCTGCATTCATTTATCACCATGGCATCGACATTTTGAAAAATAATGGAATTAAAAAGTTGACTTCATTTCATCATGTATAAGAATCGAGAAGAATAGTTCCAGTACAACCTTATTAACTTTCAGTCAATCTACAATTAGATATGATACAAAAGTTATAACCAATAATTACAAGATATTTTTCAGAAAACAAAATAATGTTTATCAATAAAAGCTGATAGAACAATGTGGTCTAAGTTAAAACACAAGAGCTGCCATTTCTCGAAGGACGCGAATAAAGCATAGGGCCAACTTTAGTCACCCTCGGAATAAAGGGCCAAAAAAGTTTAAGAAATAAGGTGGGCGCATACTGCTCTATACGCCTGGATTCACCATTGCGCTGTAGGCTGGGGAATAGGAGGGGAGGGGGGGGGGAGAGGCACAAGGCCAAAT
>CALNVZ010003434.1:38788929-38808818 GCA_940671915.1 Paracentrotus lividus | reverse complement strand
CAGTCTCATGGTGTTGACAGAGCCGTGTCAAAAGGCTAGTGGTCGTCGTGATGTGCTTCACCAAAGCGTGTAATTAAATCATTCCCGGATTTACAAATATGTCAGAGCTCATCATTATAAACAAACGTATACACAAATGACAGACTTGACAGAAGAAAACAAAAACGAGATGTCGGATTTAGATTCTGTCACTACTGGACAACCCGGGACCAACTTCCTTCAATTGTTTCCCTTTTACAGTGAGAGTGTCCCTTTAATTAAACGTGATATAAACAGTCTGTCGTTTTTGACATAAACACACGCTTCAAACACAGTTCTTCTGTCATAAATTTGATACCTCTCTAACTAGGCGCTAGGGAAGAAGTTTAATACCTGTATAAGTTATGATTCAACACAGCTTTCAAATAAATCATAGTGCATAAGGAAAATTAAACAATGAAACTCAACCGATTGTCTCGGCTGACGAATGCGTCTATCTCCAATTTTATGATAGCTTGCTTGTTTGCTTGTTTTGCTTATTCATAGTTTTGTTATCATTATTATTCTTTATTTGTTTTCTTTTCAAACTCTATTTTTGCATACATAAGACTCAAGACAGAATCCATTACAGTATACTTTTATTTATTTCGTTCCTGGTATACACTGAAATAAAATAAGAAATTATGAAAATTAAGAGAGTACGACGACACCAATACACAAAGTGTGCGGACGCTGATGAATAGCGTTTTGTTTTTCACAAAATCCAAAATCGTAGGGCATACCCTTTGAAGCCAGTACGAACTAACATCCTTGTAGGGTATAGCACCATCTCAAGTCCTCAACTACTCAATTCTGCCCTGATTCCTAACCCATAACGCAACATCCTGAGCAGTGTAGTTTTATAATACAGACCCAAACGAATGATAACACACTAACTCAATACTCAATAAATTGATATCCGAATAATAATGTTATAACAAGTTGCAAAACACATACTTTTCCCCTCAAAACATTTTAGTTTCCTTGAAAAGGCTTTTTAATACATAATTTCATTTAGAATATGGCCTTTTCATATTTTCAATACATATTTTCATTTAGAGTATACGGTATTTTCATTATTATGTTTCGCTCAGAATGTCAAGCACTGGTTAACAATGTTCAATTAATTATGGGTAGAGCGTTTAGTGTTTGCGAACAAAAGAGAGACCGCTTTTTATTGTAAACAGATATAGGTGAAAATGATACAATTACTCTACATGCCCCATGGATATATTAAAATGGATGGGAGGTGTCAGCATATTGAAAGCACAGCTATTCATTGCGTCACTTGGAAAGTCATTGTATCTGTTTTTAAAACGTTTCATGAGTTGCAAGTGTACGTCTTTTCTTGTGACAATGGCGATGTGCGTGTATTCTTTTAAAGCCCTTCAAAGATTTAAAATGATAAAATTTCATTTTTGTAAAGGGTTTATTTATAGGCCGAAGTCTTTTTTTTTTTCCTGGGGGGGGGGTGTTCACATAAAGCAAAACGTTCATGGATTAGTGATGAACACTCGCTGTTTATGAAGGTCAAAAAAGAAGCAATGCCCCATCATGTGTTTGTGTGTGTAAATAAAGAAAAAGATGGCTTTCCATTTAGCCGCTGTTGTAATTAATCGACAATACACATTCACAACCCTCCTACTCAAATTTATTGATATAACGCATGAATGTTCGCATATAGTGTGCTGCTATAATACTTGATGCTGCTTCACGAAAGAACTGCATTTTAACATTATGATGTGCATTGAATACTCTATTTATTTACATGAATCGGGCTCTTATTCCCGATTTTTCGTGTTATTCCACATCATTTTTCCAAAACGTCACGTTTGTTCATGATGTAGTTATTAGATATGATATTGTTCTATTTATTCCTTGAGAGAAATCATGGTTTTGAAATCCTTTTTCAAGAGAAAGAGATTTAAAAAGAAAGCTAGAGGAGGGAGAAGAAGATGAAACAAGATTTTATTGATGATATTTTTTATGAAAGAGGGAAAGAGAGAGTGAGAGAGAGAGAGGAGAGAGAGAGAGAGAGAGAGAGAAGATGGTAAGGGTATTATGCGATGCTGGAAACAATTAGGGAGAGTCATACTGTATTGAGACAAGAAGATTAAAGAGAGAGAGAGAGAGAGAGAGAGAGAGAAGAGAGAGAGAGAGAAATAGACAGGGGAGAGAAAAGAAGAAACAGAAAACCACCATGACTACAGCCACAAGATAAAGCACAACCTGCGAATAGGACAGATAAAAGATTATTATACATGATCTAAGGGCTTTCTAGTTGATAACAAAACCAATTCTCAATACAGATTGACTCCATAGAGGAAACCAATCGATGGAGGTACTGCCGCTCATCTTTCTTCCTCTCTTTTGAAAAGGAGATAACTCAAGAGCAGAAATAAAGCTCATGCACTTAAAAATTGCGGGGAATCCGTTGGTGAAAAAAAATATTTGGCATTTAACCAACACTTAATTGATGCATGAGTTAACTATTTAATATTTAATATATTATTATGTTCTATTAATACAACAATACTGGAATATATAGACACTATATGCATACATAAATCTATTATTCATTGTGCAGAGTTATATGTGCACTCGGGAGAAATTTCAGTATTTGTCCGTGCACCTAACCCATACACTATTTTTCTAGTGCATTGCATGATAGACATGATTGATAGAGCATGCAATATTTATTTAGTGTGTCCTTATCAGGGTCAATATTTGCTAAGGACAGATAGAATGAGAAAGGGACAGGAGAAAATGGTGTTTGTGAAATTCATGAATAATAAATATTCTCGTAGACGTATGATCAAGTGTCATACTATTACTAACTACAAAAATTATTTTGAAGCGAGGTGAAACTTAATGTAGTTTTGAATCTACGAAAAAAAAAAAAAAAAAAAAAAGGTTTTCTGTTTGGTTCCGGGCGATATTAAGTGCAAATCAACATGTCGGCCTATAATACCCGGACCATAATTATGTATGTAGTTTTAGCAAGAGAAAAGCAAGAAAAGAAATAAGAATGAATAAATGAATTGGGGGCATTTCATCAAAGGACTTGTCAGACGTTTTATCCGACAAACTGTTATAACCACCTACTGAATGCTTGCATCTGATTGGCTGAGAGCAAATTTGTCGGATAAAATGTCTGACAAGTCCTTTAATGAAATGCCCCCAGGAGAGATAGCTGGATGAGAACAAGAAAGAAAATGAGCAAATTCCAAGGCAGATTAAAGCTAAAAACTGCACTGAATTTAGAAACTTATCATGATTATCGTGTGTGTGTGTGTGTGTGTGAGAAAGAGAGAGAGACAGACAGACAGACAGACAGAGACAGACAGAGAGAGAGAGAGAGAGACAGACAGACAGACAGAGACAGACAGAGAGAGAGAGAGAGAGAGAGAGGGGGGGGGCAGAAATTCATATATATTGATTGAAAAATCATGCATAAGAGAGAGAGAGAGAGAGAGAGAGAGAGGGGCGGGGTACAACATACAACAGACCTAATCAATTGCCCAGTTTAGTTTAGTTCAATATGCGGTTTGAAAGTTTAACCATAATTTGCGATAAGAAAATGAGACTAATGTAATATAAAAATGCTACGTGCAAAACCTTTCAATGAGAATAATATCCGCAATAAAATAAACATTGCATTACCCTGTGATTTACTAGTGTTAAAGGGTGTCATGAACCTTTTATTTATTTTATCACATAATATAATGTACATTATCATGTATTTCCTATCGGTGTAGATATGAACACATTAATACTACAGTCTGTGTTAAATAAAGGTACAAGTGGAAAACATTTTTTTATAGTATGAATATTAATCACAACCTGGTATTGTTTGATATTTGTTAAAGCAGGAAAATCAGACTTTCTTCTGCAATTTTTTTCATCAAATTTGGTGTTGTAGTTTTTGAGATATGACTAGTTTTCTACAATCAAGAGAAATCCATTTTTTCGCACGCCGTCCCATGCCTTTGTGTATAGGTTTCGCATAATAGCCATGAAGTGCTCGATTTCGATTTGTTCCTCTTCGCACAAAATTTAGCATAACTTTTGTTTTACGAAAGTAAATAATACAGAACAAAGCGCATCAGCGAGGAAAAATCTTTTGGCTTCAATTTGGTACCACATACACACATTATTTGAAAATATTTCACACTCAATATTTTTTTCCCGACTGTACCATTTTTTTTTTACACAGACTGTATATATAATTATTATATGCTGGAATACAATATTGTATTATACTATGTAACGGCATGATATTATCATGAGTATGTGATTCATTATATCACATAATATTGTGTTTACAATTAGTATTTTACTATCAGTGTAGATATGAACATAATTAATATATACTATACATTATTATATGCTAGAGTAATAATATTGTTATTATACTTAGTGACGACATGATATTTTTATGAGCAAATTAGTTATTGTATCACATTATATCATGCATATAATATTGTATTTGACTATCAGGTTAGATATGAATATAATATATATTATCTATAGATCATCAATATGCCAGAGTATAATATTTTACTATATTATGTTACGATAATATATTATCATGAATATTTTAGTTATGATATAACAAAATATTATGTAAATAATCATGTATTTTACTATCAGGTATAGATATGAATATGATAATTATAGTAACATTACATTATTATATGCTAGAGTGATAATATTGCATTATACTATGTGACGACATGATATTATCATCGGCATATTATTGATTATAATTTCACATAATATTATTCATAGAATCATGCATTTTACTATCAGGTGTAGATATAAACATATAATTGTCCATATCATCCCTGTCAGGTGAAGGCCTACAGCGAAATATATGAACAATCTGACATATTAACCCTAAAAAGACTGGGCTATTTTGACACACATAAAGACTGGGGGGGGGGGGGGCCTCATTCAGCCCCCCCCCCCTAAGATCTCGGCCGTTGAGCACGCGATCGCGCCGAAAATTGGCACGCGCGTTACCCGCGGCATCCTCTCCAAAACTGAAGAGTCATATTCTCCGAAAAATTTCATCACTAATTAATTATGCTAATTAATGCATAAAATCTAAGATTTGCTCTAATTAATTAAATAAAGCCCTAAAAGTGCTAATTTTTGGTTTACAGGCTCTTTGTAGGCTTCTGGTGAAATGTGTGTAAAAAAAAAAACGGTATCAAGATTTTTTTCTTATGTATTCTATTGTTTTTAAAATTTCTTATGTATTTCTTTGTTTTTCGACTTTTTGTTTTTTATTGTTTTTTTGATGGAAATCATTGGTGACACTATTTTAATCATAAACAACCTTAAATTAATTGATTTTAATCAGTTAAAGAGAAAATAATGATACATTTATGAATTTTGGCTAAAAACACAATTTGCATTGGATTTGTACACAAAATCACGTATTGGGGCAACTTGGGGTCTGACGCACGGTTACAAAATGTTACGTAATTTCGGAACCGCGTACCCGGGCATCGCAAATTTGGTCTCAAAAGTTGTGCGAGACTTGAAAGAAAATAGTCATGGAGTTTCGGCGAATTTTTTTTCTGCGTCGCAAATTTATCGCGAAAAATGTCGAGGGGGGGGGCTGAATGAGCCCCCCCCCCCAGTCTTTTTAGGGTTAAAGATATACGTTGACATCATGCTGGCTATAGTATGCAATATAATGCAGTATAACGTCTTTAAGATTTCAAGGGGGCATGACCGCTGATTCAGTCGAGTTAAATCTTCTCTTAACAGCCAGAAGGTCAAAGTTGCTCTCAAGAAGAGTGACGAGAGGGTCCGGAGGTGGAATAGTAGTAAGGTTGGTGTGCTGTTGTTTTTATTTTTTAGTTAACCTATTCGAAAATATGAACAGAGGTCTCTTTTTTACGTTTAGACTCCCTTTTCTTTTTTTTTTCTTTTTTTGTGGTGGAGGAGGGGGGGGGGGAGCAACCGGCCCGTTCCTTACTGATCTGTTTCTCATTCCATATCTCATAGGTTTTCATGCGCGTATTCTGGGGGGGGGGGGTGGGGTGGGGCTTTACGGGCGCCAAAATGACCTCAAAGGGAGCCAAATTGACCTTAGAGGCAGCCAAAAAAACGAGCAACAACAACAACAACAACAAAAGAAAAAAAAAAGGAAAAATATACATGATTTGAGCCGATTGATATCTGCAACCTACCGCTACAGCTGATATATGACCTCAACGTTGGCTGAAGGCCGAAATTTTTTTTAAATAGGATGTACCTTTCTGGATCCACCACTGGGGGGGGGGGCGCAAAAATCAAAATCACATCGGGTCCCCCGGGGTGCCAAATCCTGGATACGCGCCTGGTGTTTACCTCCCTATCCATAGCCCATCTCACATGTTTTCTATGAATTCCTTCTTGCCCCTGACTATAACACCACTATACCGCCTCGTTTAGCACCTGATTCTCCAACACCAGTAATTGAATTGTGCACGTGTGAATTGATGCTCTTGGAATGCAACGCACGTGGTCTGCTAAACGGTCACACTGGTGTGATTGACACAATAGTGACACTGACCGGGGCAAAAAATATATTGCATTGAATGGCAATTTAGTGATTGGTTTGGAGTTCGTCTGTTAGTAGCTGCATAACGTGCAATCGATTAACGAGAGCCTTATCTAAGTATTTTAGACTATAGCAACATTTTTCTAGATAATATAAGATAAGATAAGATAAGATTTATAAGATTTATTGACTATATATCGACCCCTCTGAGAGCACAAACAAGGAAACATATTTACAAATTATATATATATATATATATATATATATATACATATATAATAAATGCGATCATAATCGCAGGCAAAATACAACACTTTTAATATATGTCTGAATAACAGATATCAATTTCTCAATTTATTAAAAGGTACGAAAATGTATACACATAACACCTCCCCCTTGTACAGACCAGAGTCGTTATACCCGCTTCATGAACTTTTTTATTTTTATTTCGAAGGCAGATTTGAAACAAGAATGTAACAATGGCATAAAGACTAAGTGACTTTAGCAAGAAAATTGTATTCATTTTATTCCCTTGTAAAATATGGAAAATAATCTTTAAACTACACACCAGCAAAATAATAGGCCTTATAATATTATTAGAAAAATTTCTATAGCGCAGCAAATGTATCAAAATCTTATACTCTAATACTGTTGGGTATTAAATTCAAATCCGTAATACAAATAGGAAGATTATAACCTAGAAAATATCAGCAGTGGAGGGATTCACTATTGGTTTTGGATTTGTTATCACATTGACTACAGTATGTTTCAACAGAAATCATAACTTTTGAATATCAGGGAATACATAACATAATTCTTGCGTTGCAAACATGACAAGATCTGTCATGATGAGCAGAAATAATACAAGCCATTACATTTTATTACATTTTGTGGAATCGCTCTATATACTACATTGACAATTGGTTTATAAATAAAATGGTACAGTCGAAAAAAAAAAAAATATTTACGTATGAAATCTTCTCAAATATTGTGTGCATGTGGTACCAACTTAAAGCTAAAAGATCATTTTTGCTGATGCACTTTGTTTTGTATAATTTGCTTTTGTGAAACAAAAGTTATGCTAAATTTTGTGTGGCGATGAGCTTATCGAAATTACACACATCTATTGTTTCGGTGCGCTGAATTCATGGCTATTATGTGCGAAACCAATAAAAAAAAGCATGCGCAAAGTACATTGTTTTCTTGACTATAAAAAAACCGGTCATATCTCAAGATCTGATTCAAAAGGGATGAAAAAATTCCAGAAGAAAGCTTGATTTTCCTACTTTATGGAAATATTAAACACTTATAGAATGTGATTAATTTCCATACTTTAAACGGTGTTATCACTGAGACCTAATCGTTTAAAAGCCAAAGGATTTTGATTTTAAATGATTTCAGTCATATTTTTTTTTTTTTGGCCAAAAGTGAGTCGCCTTTTTTTGTAAACACCTTGTACCTTTTACCCTAAATCTTAGACAGGTTGAAAAGAGTTACTGTAATCATGTTGCTATTATTGCCAGACTTTAGTGTTTACAACCATGACAACATAAGCGAACATCATACAAACATTTATGAAAAACGACATAATTCATGACTTATCAGAAAAGAAACCATGAATAATTCACAACTAATCTTCATCTCTTGATCGCATTATCGTGATTACTATACCCCGGCGGAATACCATTTACCTGACATTTTCAAGTTGAATGTATTCAGATCGTAAAGCGTCACGGGAATTTAAGAATGGCAGTATTAATCGATACGCCAGGTATAAAAGGAGCAGAAAATACCAATGTTAAGATTTTCATAGCATATTGATTTTTTTCCACGTTCAAGTTTTAAGATATATGATGAATAAACACTTGTCATAAAATTGAAAAGGAGTTTAAAGAGGAGATGAATTGAACACCATTTCAAATTATTATACATCGTGTCCCACGCTACGTGTTTCGTACTGTAGATGTTGCGAGGTGAGTGGAATTCAAGATTATAAGTAGAGTAGCTCCCATCAGTCAACGGTCTATCGAATCTAGAAAAGGTACATAAAATGAAAGCTATAATATCAAAGTACAGTCTGTATCAAATAAAATTGTACTTGTCAAGTGGAAAACATTTTTTTAATAGTATGAACATTAATTACAACCTAATATATTTTGGTACTTTCATAAAGCAGGAAAATTAGACTTTCTTCTTCAATTTAATCATCATATTTGGTGCTGTAATTTTTGAGATATGACCAGTTTTCTACAATCAAGAAAAACCAATTTTTTGCACGACGTCCCATGCTTTTGTGTAGATTTCGCATTATGACCATGAATTCAGCGCTCCAGAACAATCATGCCAATAGAAGTGCGTAATTTCGATATGTTCCTCGTTGCACAAAATTTAGCATAACTTTTGTTTTACGAAAGCAAATTATACAGAACAAAGTGCATCAGCAAGAAAAATCTTTTGGCTTTAATTTAGTACCACATACACGCATTATTTGAAAAGATTCCATACCTAAATTATTTTCCCCCAACTGTACCATTTTTTTTTTTACACAGACTGCATGTATACACCTATTTTGACGTGGTAAGAAGATAAATAACACAATTTTATCGTATGTGGGTACACCTCTGTTGAGGATCTGTCACCGACATTTTGAGATGATCAAAAATAATCAGGAGTCTTGTCTATTCTTGTAATTTGAAGGTTAAGTTCGATGCAACGGTGTTGAAATCAAATGATTCCTGGAGCGAAATAATTAGCTTTCAATCAATATAGTTGTATTATCTTAAGTTATTCGGCCATCTGCTTGTCTGTACTTTTATCTGTTTTGCTCTTTTTCTCATCTGCTTGTGTAGGTGGGTTGGGTGGAATGGACGTTGTGTGAATTATGGACAAATGATTGTGGTATGTCACTTAACCTTAAGAAATAGATGCATCACGACCATATTGTATTTATGGTATTACGAACCCTCCAACAGTCCAATAAAATGAAAGCGGAATAGTTCAATTAGTTAAATAATGATCATTTACTTGACTGTATAATAAAGCAAGTATTATTACAAAAAAAAAGGGATTTGGGGCTTTACCTTAAGGCACGTTCACGTGGAAAGGGGGGGGGGGCCTAACTTCAGCTACTTGTTGGATGTATTTACCAAATGAAGATCGTTATTCATATTTATACTGTATTTGTGTAAATTTTGAAATATTGGCAATTAATAATTACAGTACATTACAATGAAATACAATAAAGTTGGAAATTTCGAATTCTCAACTGCCTGCAGTATGTCGTCCGTTTTGATTTTAGCGTCCACATCCCAGGTAAAATGTCTCTGTCTCATATTGAAAGTGCAGACAAAGTGCAAATTTGATGGGTCTTTATATGCAATTTCCTTGGCATAGTCTTTTATTTGGCTAGGAAGGTGGTGATATATTACCCCTAAGCAATGGGGATGTACTTCTCATAACGCCCTTGGAGACAATAAAAGAAAGGAGACATTATAGTTAAGTAGCTTTTGAGACCTCATATTGAAATGTGATTGTAGATGGTGAGCTAGACATCAGCGAAATGGAAAAAAAAATCAATTTGGTCAGGCAAGTGCCATGGGGTTGGGAAAACAATGGTCTATTCAGGTTCATTTTTAGATAAACGACTGCGACAGTATAAGGGTGCTATCTCACTTCGCGGAGACGTCTCAGCGACAGAATAAAAATCCGTCTCCGTGACGGATAAAAAGTATGAGAGACGTCTCCGACGACAATTTATGAAAAAAAGTCTGAAGTAGTCCCAAATTCGTCTCCTAAAATCAGGAGACGTCTCCGAGACATCTCCGAGACGGATTTGGGACTACTTCATTTTTTCTTTTCATCAATTGTCGCGAAGACGTCTCGGAGACGTCTCTAATACTTTTTATCCGTTGCGAAGACCTCTCCGCGAAGTGAGATAGCACCCTAAAAGACGATGTAACCGATGTCCGAATCAGTTATGTTTCAAGTATATATTACAAGTATTGCAAAATGCGTGCATTCTTAAAAACTATTTTATAAGCTTTTCTGTATTGTTTTCGGTATAGTCGTACATGACCACCAGTAAATAAAAACAGAGCAGCAATCATATCATGATCATCGTCATCATCGTCATCCACTTCCTCCTCCTCCTAATTGTCACTACCATTATTGCTGATCACAACACATCACAATCATCATAATCACCATCATCATCACCACCCTCACCACTACGACCAGCAACATTGTCATCATCAGCAGCACCATCATGATCATCATGATCACCATCATCACCATCATCATCATCACCATCATCATCATCATCATCACCACCACAATCATCATCATCATCATCATCACCATCATCATCATCATCATCACCACCACAATCATCATCATCATCATAATCACCATCATCATCATCATCATCATCATCACCATCGTGATCATCACCATCATCATCATCATCATCATCACCATCATCATCATCGCCACCATCATCACCATCATCATCTTCATCACCACCATCATCATCACCACCATCATCGTCATTACCACCACCATCATCACCACCACCACTACTACCATCACCACCACTACCATCACCACCACCACTACTTCTATAGGCCATATCATCCTCGTAATCGGGACGAGTGTCTCTGAACGCCACGAATCAATTAAAGCTCTTCCAATAATAACCCATACATAATAATCACCCACGACTTTCGTCACATTATGCGCAGTCTAAGAAGTATTAGCATGATTAGAAAGTGTGATATCTAATGCTCTTCAGCAGCTGTATGTCTGATGTCCAAGGTTGTAATCCCGAAAAAAGGGGGTGGAAATCAGGTTAAATTGAATTCGAAATAAATCAAACACTTTTTTTTTCCTCCAGACAGCGCGTAAGCATAATTATTCCAACGTTGGTAATAATAAGCTTTCATCAGCCTAATATGCTTTGCAGTTTTACATGCCATTTTAAAAATAAGTTATTGAAATTATATTAGAATATATATTTACATTTCAAAAACAAAATTTTGACGTTATCAAATGTATTTTGATACAAGCATTAGTAGGCCTATATTGATAAGCAATGAAAAAAAAAAATTGGAAATATGATGTACAATCGGATTACTTTTATTTTGGACGTACTGATACGCACTATAATTTAGGCCGAAGAAGTAACTATTAAATACGATGTATGAATGAGATATTACTGCCAAAGCCAAAATGCAAACTTATCCCGTAGCAGAAAATGACAAGGCATTGAATTACAATTCATTAAAGAAATCATGATATGATGAATGAATACATGTCATATTAGACGTTGGACCAAAGTTAATTGAAAATTATACCATCACTGACTAAAAATAAAAAGGTATACTTCAGTTACGATTAATCAAGTCAATCAAATTTCGATGAATGAATAATGTAATGCAATGCGATGTACCTTATTCGGTAGACAGGATGTACAGTATAGACAAAGCAACAATCGACACATGGACTTCGAAACATAATTAATTAGAACCAAAAGTGAACCATGTTGGAAGTCCCTGTCATGACCTCGTGATTTTTAATTATCATGTTGTTTCATTAGATTAAACCAATGCATGTCTTAACAAAACGTAATGAATTTCGAAATGTTACAACGGAGGGTGATTTTGCATATTAATGTTCCATCATTTTCTTTTCATGTTTTGTTTTCCCGAACACATACTTTTAAATATATATATATATATTATCCCCATGTTATGAATTGGTCGAAAATTTATCCAAAATTTTTGTTTACCTAAATTAATTAATACATTGTAATATCAACATTTTAATTTTTAACGATGTTATTGTGCTTCCAACAGAATCTTTGCTTGTTTAAAATCCCTTATACATTATAATGTAAAAACCTTCTTTCATTTTTGACACTGACGCATACTTTAGAGGTAAAAAGTATATGATGGGTCAAAGCAAGGAGCTTCAAGCTAATTGGTCAAAGAAATATTACCGATATGTTTTTCTTAGCAGATGTGCTCATCACGAAAACATGCCTCGATGAACCCCTAGGGCTGTACCCCGTCTACTACCCCAGACAATTGGTCGTCTTAGGGGTACAAATTTACTTGAATCAGATCGTGACTTCGCGCGCAAAAATATCACAGTGGAGAAGAAAATTAGAACATGTTGATTTTCTTCCAATTAAAGGTAGGGTACATCCCATTTGCAACCCAACCTTCCCATTCATAGGCTTAACTTCATGGCTTGTCATATTGTAGAGGTAGACAAATAAGATATTCCCTCAAAATAGCAATTGCATTTTTTTTTTTTTTAAACGTGTCAATTAACTTTAAATTTAATTGATTTTAAACTGAGTTAATAACGCGCCTCCCAAGAAACCCAATAAAATACAGAAATTTGTAAAAGAAAATGGGGAATAGTGTTTCGATTCCTAATACAAAATCGTAAATTATAATTCTATGGTCCTACCCCAAAGTTGCAAATTTTTATTGTTATGACATTTTAAAACCAAACTAACAATATACGTTAGTTACAGCTCAACCCTCGTATAAGGTCCATCTGGTTTGCAAGTTGCCATGGGATCTTTACCCTTTTCTTGAGCCCCGATTCTTTTTCCTTGAAAAAAATGCATTCCAATATCATTTTTATCGTAGAGATCCCATCCATGTCTCCTATATATCGGCTAAGTGATTGGAAACAATAAATCTGGGTCTATACTTCTAGGAAGAAAGTGGCATCATTTGGTATGGATGTGTGCTATGGGCTGCGTTTATACCTGTCAATCAATGCGAGACACCGTGTGCGGATAATTACACGCTGGACAACTGTCCCTTGTACAATTGCCCCAAGGACAATCACCCCCTGGACAATCACCCCTAGGGCAACTATCAGCAGGGCAACTATTACTCAGGAATGGGTGTCCTGGCAGGCGCGGATCCAAGATATCCGAATTGAATGCAATTCTCGGGCCCAAAAGCGGCTCTATTATTTTTACGCATGGGCCCGATACTTTCATTGTGTGAAATCAGTCTGCGTCCGCTACGGCTGGAGTAGTTGTTGTCCCGTGAGGGTAGTTGTCCTGGGGGGAGTCGTCCCGTGGGAAGGTGCCTCAGGGTAGTTTTCTAAGGGGTAATTGTCCGATTGGGGAGGGGTAATTGTCTGGAGGGTAGTTGTGTTAGAATTGCAAAAATTAGGGACTAATATTTGAAACAGGTATTTATGGAATGCCAATGAGGGTACACCAACTGATGATGTACATACTTGGCGGTATGACGGCACCTCGTTAAGTTCAATGGTTTCTTAGGTTGCATTTCTACATGTAAAATATTATCAGAATTAGGTATTTGAATCAGTGTTTTGGATCGATGGTTTAACACATTTATTACGCCAAAACCTTATTCAAAAGCCCGATTTCAGTACCTGCTTCAAGTGGGCTATAAACAAATACCTCCTATGTATAAACACAACCTTATACTATCCCGGCTTACCAGATGACGAATGATCTGGATGTGAAAATTAATTCTTGCACAATCTCTGCGGTTTTTTTATCGAGTGGGGGAGAAGATCTATGCGAGAGTTTCTGCACATGTAAGCTGAGCTTTTGCAAGATAAAACCGATAACTTAGAAAATTAATATGTCAATATCCTTTCCACTTAATACGTAAATTAATTATTTAAAGGGGTCTCTGTAATGCTATAAATCATGGAACGATGAAAGTGACCTTTTTAAGAAAAAATGTGATAAGAGATTAGACTCCAATGTTCGACGTAACAATGTGACAAGCATACACTCTAAATAGGGTTGGGCAAATAATGACTTTTTTCTTAAAAGTTATTTCAAACAAGTTACTTCTATAGTCAAATTTGATGTAGAATCCAAAAATGACAATGATTTTTGCACGATGATGTCTGACGTCGCTAAAGTGCAAAAAAACAAAATAGTGTATTTTGCCCATTCATCACACACTTTATAGGTATAAACCGGTTTTATTTTGTTTCTTTATGGATTATGATGGTTTAAAAGCTCAAATCTGACAATTTTATCATGACCAAATGTACCTAGTATGGTTATAGGTGTTAATTAGTGATTTTGATATGAGGTGATTTTTGCTCGATATTGACTGAAACTAACTACCAAACTACACTAACAGTCAATTAAGGTAGGATTAATCATGTTGGATTAATCATGTTGGGTTTCCTGACACCCAAAAGCCATATAAAAACGCAATAAAAGTGTTTTATACGTATAAAAAGTGTGATAATTTGGCATAATACGCTATTTTGGCGGCCATTTTGGTTTTTTGCACTTTAGCGACGTAAGACGTCATCGTATGCAAAAATAATTGTCATTTTCAGTTTCTACGTCGAATTTTACTATAGAAACAACTTGTTTGAAAAAAAAAAGGTGAGATTCGCCCAACCCTACTCTAAAAACTGAAGTGCTAATTTCTGGGTGCTCGTATAGTGACTGCACTTGAAGTGCTATATCAGCACCTGAAGTGCTATTTTAGCACTTGCCCAAGTGTTGATTTATCAACTAAAAAATGTTCAATGTCGGTATCGGATTCGAACCGGGTTCCACCTAGATATGGAAGAGTACTGCTGACGTTACCAATAGACCAACGGAGATCTCGCTAACTGGCTTTAAATATGGCAGCATAGTAGATGATTATGGAAAATTTGAAGGAAGTTCGTCATGGGCAGTTCCAAGCAAAACAGGACATGGAGTTGAAATTTTAATGTGCCGCTGTGCCTTTGAAAATGCAAATTAGGATCTGAAATTACCACAAAGGCTTCTTTACAATACAACCTATCATTTAAGTTTTAAAAAATTGCGATTCACTATTCTTGCGCTGAATAATTGATCAAACCCAAATTTGCACGTATGGGACTATGGGGCTTTAAATGCCTCTAATTCTTATATCTATTCACTTTTTGCCAATTTTTTTGGCTTAATGTAATTATCATGGACTACTCCAACCAACTTTGGTATCAATATTTCTTTATAATGCATTTATCCTCACAAAAAAGACCGGGAAACCAGACGTCACTCCGTAACCGTCACTCCGTAACCGGACATGGGTTCAAGTTTTAGGTCATAATTAACAAAATATTCAACCATTTTTTTAATGCAAGGTGGCATATTATACCTAGAATAACATAGAATCCAATCAATAACTCAAAATTGTGATAGCCATTTAAATTTCACAGAGTTTAAGCAAAATGTTTTCTGCTCAAATATGCATGTCCATTTCGCGTCACTCCGTAACCATGATTATGAATATTCATATCTCATTAAAGGGATGCAGTAACATTGAATGATATTCAAATCACAATTTCTTGATTTAGCTCATTTTGTCAACATAAATATAAACTTATAGGTCAGTCTGGTATCTCTTCAAAATTACAAGTTAATTGCTTGCTTTACTTTCGAGATATCAATGATTTCATACTCAAACATTTAGTAAACCCACTCGTGGTGGAAAATCACAATTGCCCATTGCTTTCAGACACCCCACTTCCTGTCGTGTTCCCGCCCGACGCCTAGCGGGCTGGAGGGTTTTGCTTGCAAGAGGGGTTGAAAATTCACTCCGCGTTTGGCTGTTACACTGTTTTGTGGTCAGTAAATGACTTCAACTTTGATCTGAAATTTTCAGTAGTTTGTTTTTTACTATTAGAGCATATATAATTTATTCATCTTGATCTAATTGCTCTTGTTTTTTGAAAGTTACTGTTTCCCTTGCTTAACTTAAGAAGGATCACTATAAAAAAATTTTCATTTGTGAAAAGAGGGGTGTCATCACTTTTGTCATGAACCATTTATTAGTAATAAAGATTAAATTTGGATGGTAAACTTTTTGAATGTCTGAAATGTTGCTTCTGAATGTCACTCCGTTACTGGCACTGCCTCATGCAACAATATGATTCTGCTAGCAACCGTGAGATGTGAATGGTCCTACGTGCTCGTCGCGCTCTATGTAGGGGACCCAGGTTCGAATACCCAACGAAGTCAACGCGATCGGCCGTTTTTGCCCAATGTGTTGAAAGTTCAGCACGTGAAAGTGCTAACACACGCAGCTTTGAAGTGCAGCACTTATGCAAGCTCTTAAAAAAAGTGCTGCTTCAGCCTTTGAAAGAGGCTAAAAACAGCACTTCAACGTTTTTAGAGTTAATAGCCAACGTGGTTAACTGAAAACGAATACAACTGAAAAGTCACTTGAATAATGAATAACCTTTTCATGTTTGAGGAAAAATGAAATTGGCGGGGACTATACAAGTAGAGTACCTGCAATTTTCATATCAAACTATTCAAATATGAAACATAATATTTCGAAATTTGGATGGAAACAACCTATCCGAGCCACTTACCACATTCTTATACAAAAAGCAATAGAAAATCTGTCAAAAATTGACCGAAATCAAGTCAATCAAGTTTCAAAAAAGGCTATGGCAATAGACATGCCATTGTAAACATGAGTAAGCCCCCCTCCCCCATTTGACGCCCTGTTTGATTGATTTCTACATGGACAGACAAGACTGTCTACTTTGTCATTTGAACTTTTGGCGGGTTTGGACTTTGTTTAACAGGAGCCCCGTCCGCCTCATCTTGAACGTACGCCTTCTGACTATTATCTTGATTTTCAGGTTGTTTGTTGTATATTAACGTATTGATCATCATTATCATTTAGAATAGTTTATGATTGCTAAGTACTTTAGTTCGTTATTGATGGCAATCTTTTTGTGTTACCTATATCTAACTCTTTTGCGTTATTGTTAGTACAATGGTATTGTTATGTGTATTATTTGCTAATGATAGTAAGGTAACTGCAGATTATCCTTCAATTGACATGCATCTGTATTTTCATTCACTTCAAATACTTTAATCACTTGCAAGATATGTGATCTTGATTTCCATACTTTATGCGTAATTTATTTTCCGATGCCTATACGTTTCTACATTGATATTTCTGGATGTACAGTATGAATGTGATTTCTTTAGACTGTTGGCGCTTATTTGTGTTTCCCAAATGCCTAATGGATCTACACTTGACACGTCTGACTGTACAGTAAATCCTATAGTGGTATCCGATCAAACGTGCCTCTATGAGGAGTAACTGGCCTAGTTAATTTATTCATGATAATATGTTACATGTGCTTATCTTTTATTTACCCAGATGAGTGCATATAAACCAAAGAGTTTCTCAACAAGTAATAATATCATGGTTGAGTTTTTCCTATGCTTTTATTTGTTTTTCTCAGAAATTTCTTTACAATTTTACCTTATAACCTGTTTATGTAACTAATTGAACATGTGGATATTGTGTTATTGTTTTTGTTTTGGTGAGGAATATGTCTTATTACCATTTGGTATGTACATTTAATGATCAGATGTATGGAATTTACTTACAAGTTAAAGAAAGGCAATTTGTGTAATTTGATTAATTTTGTTAGTTTAGTAACTCTATGTTATTTTTCATCTGGCATCTATTGTAATTATAAACCTGTATACAGGGTTACTGATCTTGTTTATTGGCATTATTTTTATGGCTGTAACAAGTGATTTTTTCCACACCCCAACTTGACAGATTGGTTAATGTTGTAGGGTCAAGTTTTAAAAGGCTTGACTAGTCTGAAAAGAGTTAATTGGTGTAATTGATTTAATTGAGGAAAGGAATTTGCTTAGTGATATTTAGCTGGGTCTTATTTGTATTGTAGGTCTACCATGCACTGCCTACCTACAGGTACTTTTAATAAGTTTGAGAGATATATTTTATAGTTAAGGCTAGAGCATGGTTAAATCATATCCATTTCGCACAGTTATTTTAATGCCAAATTGTCATACTTCAAGGCTTAGTAAAATTAAGTATCATTGGTATTTATAAGAGTTTCATTGCTTTAGCGAGAAGTTAATCCATTTTGGTTGTTCTGTTATTTTTAGATATCAAAGTTTATGCACGTTTGCTATTGAAGCTACCTAAGTATACAGTTTCAGTTTCTTAGGTAGTGTATATTAAATTGGGGTCACACTTTGACATGCATGTTTACATTTAAAGAATCAGGGAAGGAGAAAAGTAGTCACGCCATTATGTATTAATTGTATGTATATCCTTGGCGTTCCAATTACTCACCAGTGTTTGTTGTCAACGTTCTGTGGATTAGATCTGACTCGGTCACGGCAATAAAACTAACCATTACCCTAACCTAAATCGTCGGTTTCCTTTAATTTACTGGCGAAGTAACAAGTACAATAAGAAGAACATGAGAAAAGAGGATGGGAACTGACTTGGCGTAACATTAGTCCCTCATCTTGTAATTACATAAGAAAAGAGGACTGGCGAAGCTAGACTTGGGTAACATTAGTCTCATCTTGTATTACATAAGAAAAGAGGACTGGGAATTAAGCTAGACTTGGGTAACTGTCCCATCATCTTGTGAATTACATAAGAAAAAAGAGGACTGGGATAAGCTAGACTTGGTAACATTAGTCCCTCATCTTTGTAATTACTCAAAGTAATAACGACGTAACAATATATATGTGAAAATTAATATATTTATATTCGAGTAATTATTAGTTGCAATGAATAGAACACATGAGAATGAAATCAAAACAAATGCCAAAAAAAAATCAGTAGAATACCCATAAGATGAGGAATGAACGTACGGAGAAAAAGAAAAAAAAATCAAGGAAAAAAAAGAAAAAAAAATATACGAGAAGAGGTGATACTACACTGTAGAAAAAATGTTTGTATTTTACAGGCAATACTGTTGTCCAGCATGAGTCGCCAATAAGGAAAAATGTAATTTAAAAAACAGTTTTAATTGTAAATTTTCCTGCTAATAATTACGTGAGAAACCAAAATAAAACATCAGGAGTAACACATTTTTTTCCCTGTTTTAACGCAAATATGTAAGCTATAGAACTCTAATTGATTTTTTTTCTTCTCTTTCATTAATTATTGAGAGGAGAAAATTTACAAGCAAAACTGCTAAATTTCAAAATTACATTTTCGATGGCGAACCTCTGCTGACATCACTCTTGCTGGTATTATTTTAACAGTTGTACACTGTAAAAAATATATGTATTTTAGCAGGAATCGCTGTCAGCAGAGTCGCCATAAAATGTAATTCAAAAAACAGTTTTGTTGTAATTTTCCCCTGCAATAATTACGTGAGATATTAAAAAATATACATCAAGGAGTAACACATTTTGTTCCGGTTTTAACCAAATACGTTGCTATAAAACTACCAATGAATTTTTCTTCTCACATTATTCTTTAAGGGGAAATTTACAGCAAAACTGATTTCA
>CALNVZ010003434.1:38739223-38774780 GCA_940671915.1 Paracentrotus lividus | reverse complement strand
GGGGGGGGGGGTGTTTTTGTCAGGCTAGATTCACTGCTGACAATTTTTGAAACATGAACTAATTGCAATGTGTTTAGATCTCATACACTATACATTTTTTATCCCAAAAAGATTTTAAAAACTCAATCTTTTAGCGACTTGATGTTACACTTCCTAAACAATTTGAATGTTCCTCTTTCTCAAGCTTCAAATTCAATTGTGATAAAATATTTCAATAGATTATAGAAGTGCGACAGTCTATTTGAATAATATAACACATTTATGACCGTCATAATATGAATGTATAAACAACATTGACACTACAAAGGCAACAAATGTATCAAATGAATGCTTGTAGTAGTCGGTGGAAGTGAATATTATAATGATGATAAATTATAATCAAGTGACTTCATATTTCAGACAATTTCAACATATTTCTTTCTTTGTATCTCGGTTACACTGCACAAGAGACTACCAGATGGACTCCAAAAGGAAAACAAACTTCCCACTTTAAAAAAAAAAATATGCAGAGCCTGCTTTACAGCATGTTTCTGGATACTTATCATGGCTCTTAGCACTTTACAGCATACTGTTATCCTTGTCAATGGATTAAAATACTAAAAGTATAATAATAATAATAATAATAATAATAGTAACTTATTTATAATAAATCCACTTAAGCTCTTAACCCATTCACACCATTGTCCCACATTTTGTGGTTTTGGTCAATAACTTTTGTTTTAGAGCTCTAAAAAATACACCAGGTATATCAGTAGAAAGAGAAAAAAAAATTCTGCATACATTGTGCCCATTGTTGTTGCATGACCATACTGCATTTGATGTCAGGAATTTAATTAATAAGAATAATCTGTAAAATCCCTAACTTGGCAACACATTGGGAAGGTAAAGATCACCGTTTTTCATCAAAATTGGCAATTAAATTTTTTTTTTTGAAGTTCCTAACTGTATGTGTTGGTTTCAAAGACATCACATTCAATTAGAAGCATGTAGCATTAAAATAAAAATATTGCTGTTGCCAATTTGAGGAATAAAATGTGATCAATTTAGCCCTCAAATAATCTCTGTCCTGAATGAGAACTTGTCTCCTCTCCATCCCCAAATACCGAGCGCCTGGCTATTAGGGAGAGGGGCCCATTATTAGCTTGGCTTACACATCCACAACAACGGGCATATCCTACCAAGTATCTTATCCCTACAAGTTCAATAGGATGGGAGAAGCAATGCACATAAAATGATTCCATGAAAATTGCTCCGGCAACAATTGCTCCGCTGGAACCGTTGTACCGATGTGTCGGCACGGTGGATAGAGCGTTCGCCCCCTAATCGGGAGGCCGTTGGTTCGAACCCCGGCCGCTCATACCAAAAGACGTTAAAAAATGGTAGTTGCTCCTACCCTGTTTGGCGTTCAACAAGAGGGGGATAGAGCAAGGTCCTTCTGGCGCTGCTCAGCGGCTGCCGGGCCCACGAGAAAAGGGGCAAAATAAATATCCGGTCATCCTTGTTTCGGACAATAAAATTTGGAGCATTGGAGCATTGGAAATTTCATACACAAATCGAATGACCGACTTCAACCCTGGACTTAACACTATACCCTACCCTAAACCTAACCCATAATTGCAAACCTAACCCTTACCCTGTATCTAAGTCGAAATAAAGCCCAGAGCAATTGAAGATGCTAGTACTAGAAGTTCCTATGTAACATCAAATCAGTTTTGAGAAACAGAGGGTAAAAATGTAACATACGAACATCTTAGTACTAGCATCTTCAATTATTTTACATATTCCGAAAGAGTAACTCCTCCCGCATCTTTTGGTACCATTTTTGTGTGGTATGTCTTTACGCTTGGATGAACATGACACGTTGTTACATAAATGTAACAGAGGGCCAAAATGTAACATACGAACTTCTAGTACGAGCATCTTCAATTGTACAAGTAACAAATGTTTTGTCACCGATAAAAAGCCGTTTTTACAGACCCGTATGACATGATGGGGATCGTACCCATAACATTCGAATCCCAAGTAAAGTAATCTGTTTTAGCGACCATGTGTTATGAAAGTTAAATAGCCTATATGAAGATACATGCTAATTTGCTAGTGAACATGAATTCTCTGAACTGGCTCGAATTCTAAAATATAACCACTGAAGTTCATTATATTCTTTAGAAAAATGCTGCACATCTAACCATACAAAAATAGACTTCCAAACAGCTCTGTGATTCGTGTCCACTTTGCAAGAAGAAAAGCAATACTTTATGTGATTAGAATAGACATATATTTTCAATTTTTGTTACAAATCATTTTTTTCTTCACTCTCTATATAATACATGCTTTCTGTTGCATGATATGGTGACAATAAATGCCTATTTACAAGATATACCTGTTTTAAGTAACACACACTGGTTTTCTTGATACCCCAGAGTCCAACACTTGTTTCTACTGTACAGTGCGTCCCAGAAAAAAGTATACCTAACTTTGAGAGCCTCATATTAAGATATTATAGCTTGTGTGACCTTGAAATATATATCATGATAGAGAGTAACTCATATTCTGTTCAACAATACCAAACTTATACCTGTGTTGTGACGGATGAATAAGCAGTTGGGCTTTAAAAAACAAGCGTAAAAAGTGTCCTGTCCCAAGTTTGAGCAAAAGCAGCCCTTGCATTTTAATGGATCAAGTACTCCTTTGTGCCTAATGAATGGACTCAGGAAGGCTGATCCCAAACAAGCAATGAATGATCAGAAAGCCAGGGCTGCTTCTCAGACAACTTGGTACAGGTCACTTTTGACCAAGATTTTTAAACACTCAAGTGTTCAGTCATCCATGACAGTATCACTATGATTTTGTTATCATTAAATAGAATATGAATTACTCTTCGTCATTAAATTAAAATTAGTTGCACATAAGTTATACAATTTTAATATGAGGCTCTCAAAGTTGGGTATACTTTTATCTGGGACGCACTGTATTGTGGCAAAAAAGAGAGAAAAGAATGCACAATGCACAAGGCTATACCAAACATAGAGAATCATAACAACTACAGTCAACCTGTCTTAGTGATCACCTCTCTGTAAAGATCGCAAGTCAATAGTGGTCACCTACATGTACATCACTCATGCAAGGAAGAAATGCATATTTTAGAACCTGTCTATAAAGGCCACATATCTAGATCCCTAGATCTCTTTTCTTTTTTTTTTCCCCTTTGGGTGGACTTAATAGACAGGTTGACTTGTAGTTACTACAAAATCTTGTCTAAACGGCAAAGTTTTACTTTTAGCTGTATCAGCAGAGGTTAAAAGGCTACTATCTGGTGCTCTCAATTAAAAGTTGAATTTATTTTTACAATGCAGTTCACAACAATCATTCATACCATCATCATGTGTTGCAGTGAATAACAAAATAAATTACAAGCCACCACGGCAGGCATGATGTGTACATGAAAACACACATAATCTGAATAAAGTAAACATAATTATACATTTAAATATTTTGCTATTTCAAATATAGCACAAGATAGATATACATGTATTTGATCATTGATCAGAATAAGCACCACGCATGAGGAATGCTTGATGGTTTTTCCTTCACAAAATAAACCTCAGATCCAACAATCACTTACCACAATTTTTACCCTTCATTGAATCTGAAATGAGATCCCATAGGAAAATGACAGTATGCGGCAGGTCTGCGGTAGACCTGCCGCATACTAAAAGTATGCGGCAAAGAGTATGCAGGAGTATGCTGCAGACTGTTTTCCGGCATACTAGTATGCGGTAAGTCTGCGGCAAGAAAAAGATGAATCTTTCTGTCAGCTTTAAATGTTTTTGAACCTGTCTATAATTGTACTTGCAGGAGCTTCTGAATATGTATGTAATTACGCAAATAAAAAATTTAAATAAGAAAGAAATCAGTATAGGTGTTACTTTTGACTAACTGTGACCAAAATGTTTTAGATTTAGGTGGTGTATACAAGCAGGGAGTGTTCTGTGATAGAGTGTGGCAGGGATGCGACAGTTAGGGCCAGTGTACAGAAAATAATATTCTGCCGCAGAATGATAAAGTGTATGCCGCAGACCTGCCACAAACTTTTTATCATGCTGAAAGAGTATGCGGCAAGTCTGCGACAAGGAAGTAGCATATGAATATTCATGATAAAAGGTTATGCCGAAGACCTGCCGCAGACTTTTCATCATGCTGAAAGAGTATGCGGCAAGTCTACGACAAGGTAGTAGAAAATGAATATTCATGAAAAAGAGTATGCCGCAGATCTGCCGCAGACTTTTCATTGGACTAAAAGAGTATGCGGCAGGTCTGCGACATGATCTAATTTGCATGTGAAAACCTGCGGCAGGTCTGCCGCAGACCTGTAACAAGTATGCGGCAGGAGTATGCCGGAGGCCCAAAATGGGATATCACAAACTTTTGCTTACATCAAACACTTGAAATCGATTTCCTGCTTTACTTTAATTCTATATTAAGAGCATGTTAAAAAATTGATTCAGAGGAGCCCCTTCCTTCCCAATATACATGTAGGTGGCTTTAAAACTGGGGTACAGTGTACGGACCTTGAGTGAGGATGGTTAAATCTATAGATCGCAGCTACTGAAATATTTCTATTTCCCGAAGGGCTTTAGCCTTGAAGGAAATGGGGATATTCAAGTCGCTACGATCGTGTAGATTTAACCATTCTTGCGAATATAAAGAACGAATATTTGTTTTATATCCCTCATCAAAAAATAAAATGAAATAAATAAATACATAAAGAGGTTAAACACTAAGATTTAAGAGAGATCAAACTAAATTATGAGGGCCTACTGTCATTCAGTGATCTTTTCTTGATTTGACTTAATTTTACAGCGCATGTGCCAAATCATAATAGCAGTGCGCATAAAATGTATGCGTTTTCCATGCTGCGCGCATATATTATGCAGATTAAATAGTAATCCCAACTACATGTATACTCGGGTAAATGGGAAAATTTTCTTTTCTAGAAGAATTATTTCAAATCATGTGAAATGCTCCTAACCAATCAGTGATCGACAAACTTTCAATGATGGATATAATTTTTGTTAGATTCAATAATACCAATTCTATCAATAACCTTTTCTTTCAACATAAACATGTTTCTGAAAATAAATTCATACTTGGAAAGTAAAAAATGTATATTTTGATTTAGCAAAAGTATACCCCACATTCCAGGCCCTTGCAAACCTGTGTCATCTCCTCATCTGGAGTTTCACAGCAAGCTCTATCTCTGGGATTCACAGCTATCCCATTTTCTCAAAAGGCATTTCTCGCAATGATACATGCTTCAGCAATAACAAGACTTTCCACAGGTTGAATCGCTAGGCACTAGAGGGGAAGCAATATTAATCCAAACTGCCTTTCTCAACGATCTGACTGTATACTTCTACTTATGAATGCCATAGGAGCGACAAATTCAACAAAAATAATCATTTTGATAGTGAAACAATGTTTAACAGATCATTGTACAGTGCTTCCCAGAAAAAGCGGAACAATAATAATAATAATAATATTGTTTTATTTACCCAGGGTAGCCACTTTAGTTCTGACAACTGTTCTCCCAGCAGGCCCTGCATGATGTTATCACTACCCCCATATGGTCTGTCATATTTCTCAGATAAATCAAACAATTAACAAAATACTAAATGCAAAGTTTTAAAGTTTGCCTTTTCTCATTTCTTTTTGATACCCATTACAAAAAGAGCCACAAGTAGATAAGCAAGTGAAATATAGATGTCAAAATCAAGTAGCGCAGATAAGCTCCCTCATTCTGTAACTGCTTATCGCCAAGTAATAGAGCACAATTATTCCACAAGAGGGAAAGAAAAAAATAAATTGTATATGCCTAGGTGTAGAGCAACACAGGGCCAATTCTCCATATCATTTGTGGGAACAAAGTTATGGAATGGCTTACCAGATTATATAACAGAGAAAAAAAAGCAGAAATTCATTTCGTAATCTCCTGTCGAGTTATTTACTGCTAAATTAAGCTTATGTAATCATGTGTTGACTTGTTTTTTTGTTATTATTATTATAATGCATCTAATAATTCATTCTAGTCTATAAACTTTAGAGAAGTAGTTTTAGATTAATTTGTACATAATAGTTTTGTTTGTTTGTTTTTTGCCCAAATAATACTTATACTGGGGGCCAGGCTCGACTAGCACATGTGCTACCTTCTGGTTCCTATTAACAACTATATTCTTTTATATCTACCTATTTTATATCTCCAACACTTTGTATTATAATTATTGTATCCATGCCAATGTATTCTGTACCTGTATTCACCATTGTGTGAAGATATTGTTCTTGTTATTGTTGTTGTTAATGAATAAATTCAATTCAATTCAATTAAAAAAAGAGCAATGGAAAATACACTGGATTTCTGCAGCAAGGGAAGAAAGCTCTGTACTCCCTGTCACTGAGAGATTCGATGATACAAAGAAGAACTCAACAAAGAACACAAAAGAAATGCTGATAAACATTCCCTTTCTTGGCAAGGCTGTTGCATCCTGCCTACTCTTCTGTGCAGTTTCATTTTTACCAATGATTTTCAAACACTTCTTGGTAATTTACGCATGGCTCTTTTTGCACTAGCTTTCAAATGAAGAAAAAAAGAAAGTTTGAACTTTAACACTTTAGCACCTAAACCGCCCGGGACCGCCCCTCAGCTTACTCACTAAACCGCCCCAAACCGCCCCGGTCTTAAGCACGCTATACTAAAGATAGTATCAAAAATATGTGATGAAACATGCCCATACCTGTTGTGGATTAACCATTGGATGTGTGCTGTCCGATTCTGCACAAAAAATGTATTTTATAAGTAATTCTTATTGAAAAAACCTGATTGAAACACAGCATAACCCTTTCTGCTAGTGAGTAAACTGACACTTTTCACGTAGTCTCTAGGTGCTAAAGGGTTAAAATGATGCACTCATTATTTCATAAATTGCTTGCATTCACCAAGAAAAATGAATAACCAATCGGTTTCCGCCTTATCTGGGAAGTACTGTGTAGGATCAGCCATTTCATTTCTTCCATGGGCAATGGCATTCTAACACTATCGAACCAACTCTCTGTCCAGTGACCTGTAACAAAGAGTTGTGATCAACTGCAAATGTGAATCAATCGTTCTGATTGGTTCAAAGTGAGACTTTCATGCAAGAAGTCTATGCAACAAGCATCCTGATTGGTTATTATCAATTTGCAAATGATTACACTGGAACTGGAATGTACTGTTCATCTCTTTTGAAACCCTACATGTATCTCAGTTATGTCCTTGATAGTTTTCTGTTCTTCCCAACGCCAGCTTTTGGTAATCATGAATTTCTTTCATAGGTAAAGGCCCTTTCGGCACCATCCCTGGAAATGTCCTTGATTTCACTATTCATCTCCTTGGCAAACCTTTGTATTTCAGTAATTTCTGTTTCTCCTTCAAATGCCAGCTTTCAGTAATGCTCAAGGAAGTCTTTCATTACTACTTGTGATGACTAATTTAACAAAAAAAAACAAACAATCATGTGCCTTTAAACACCATCAAGGATACTCTCTGCAGATGTTTGAGTGGACTGTTCAGCTCTCAGCTATGTTGCAAACAGTCTTCCATTGATGATGCTAGCATTCAGTAATCGTCAAGGCAGTCTTTCGTCACTCATTGTAACGCCCCATTTCAGAAAAAAGAAAAATCATATGACTTAAAACATCATCAAGGTTACTCCCTGCAGATGTCTTCAGCTCTCACCTACAAGTATGTTGCAAACAGTCTTTCCTTTAATTTTATGATGCCAAGTTTCAGTAATCTTCAAGGCATTCTTCCGTCACTCCTTGCGATGCCAGTTCTCCTAGGATGTTGGTGAAGTAGTTAGGGTCCGGGAAGCCATGACCTGTCACGTTGGAACCAAACTCAGTCTTGTGATGGATCTCGTTCCAGACGACCGTGTTCGGTTCTCCCGTCGTGACCGACGTCCCAATGGTGAAGATGAGACGCCGTTCCCAAGCGATGATCAAAAGCTGAAGAATCTGTTAGAATAAACAAGAAATAAATCTTATAACCTTACATAATTAAATAATTCAAAGTCACTGGATTACAGAGCTTTTTTTGTTTTTGCTTTTTGTTATAGTTTTTTTGTTGTTACAAGAACGTGATGTGCACTTGCAAAAAAATCCATTTGTGCCTGTAAATTCATTATACAATTAAAAGAAAATATAGTTAATTTTCCAGGGACCCCATAATTTAAAGGTCAAATATAGTTCATGTTGGGAGGTGGTGCCCCACTTCTCCCATGTCCAAGAGCCAAATGCAGTGTTGCCATAGTGTTGACATGATATGATTGATGCCCTTTCACAATTTAATAGCCAATTTTAATGCCCCTTTTATTGCTACTAACATGTAGGTTTTAATAAACCTACATGTTCATGTAGTTGTAGCAATAGTTTTAATGGGACTCTTAAAAGGCAATTTTATAGTCAGAAAACAGACAGTGCTGTTTCATTGCTAATGAATACATCAAAACTATATTTCATGTTAGAAATAATTGTACTTCCCACAATTTGCTAACACATTTTTCTTTCTTTTTTTTATTGGTGTGAATAAAACTGGGGGGGGGGGGGAGCAATGAAAGAAAAGCAAACAGGCGGCATGTTTTATGGCTTGGTTTTAAAAGTATTACTAGGCATAAAGAGTTGTAGTTCTTCAATTTGTAAGCCCTCATAAAGAACAAGACCTTCTTTGTTTTACAAATACAAGTACACCCAAGTATAATTTAACCAAATTTATAACATCTCAGCATGCCATTAGATTTGTGTATGGAAACATTGCATACTTGTAGGACAATATTAATGATGATGTGCTACATTAGTGGGCTGGTAAATTTAGTTATGTATTAAACCAGATTCTATTATCCTTTGATTTTCAGCTCAACTCAAGAGAGTATCTCAAATGATAATTATTTAATTAAATGTTTTACTGTTTCAAAATGATAATTGACCTATAAACAATTAAAATCGTTTTACATGCATAGCAATATTGTAAAATATCACAATGTGTTGAAAGTGACGGAAATTTCAACCAATAAATTAGAAATATGAACATACAGCAAAGGTACATTCACTTTTTATTTTACTTCCATTTTAGCTACATTTCTGTTATTGCCTGCCTCGTTGGGCGATAGTTTCGACTGCAAACCACTTCTTCAGGTTGGAAAAGAGGTTCCACAAAAGTCTGCCTACAAGATTGACAATAAACGCTCCTATGGAAAGCCTGGAAATGGGTCTAACCCAGTTAGACAAAAGCAGTGCGAAATAGGTAAATTGTACTCATGAAAAGACAACTCAATCTAAATTTTGGTGAATAGGGTCTTCATTTATTTCTAGCCACAGGCATAATAATAATAATAATAATAATACCGGTTTCTTATAAAGCGCTTTACCTGTTAAGACCAAATCGCTTACAGTATATTATTACCCCTCGTCATTGGATTCATGCCTTAATTCTTTTGTTAGTGGGGGGGGGGGAGGGGGGATGATGTATTCATAATCGGTAGAGCAGGACGCACTTCCTTTTGTTAGGGGGGGGAGGGTTGGGCTCGCCAGTATTTATAGCAAATTCGGGATAGCACTCAACATCAAAAGCTCAGATATCGAACTTGAACATTTTCCATGAAGAAAAGGTCAACATAGTCTTTTTTAAAGATTTCTACAGTAAAGTTAGGACTTGTACAGGTATATGTGTAAATGTTTGAACAGAAATAAAGATGAAAATACATACACAAACCTAAGAAAGGGTGGAGTACATGTACCATCCTCCCCAAAATTTGGAATATAAATCAGTTAGAGTGTGTTCAATGTCCAGTTTCAAATCATTTTGAATCATGATACAAAACGCAATTACAAAACACAAACACAAACGCGATCATCGGTGCACCGTTCAGTTTAAAAAATTTAAAGCTGATTATATTTCCATCATCTTTAAATTCCCCGCTCTCAAAAACCAAACATCTTCTCCTTTTTTCACTTGCACTGGAAGCTTCCACTGCGAGAGCACATTTAAACACGTTTGAAAACTCAATCCTGTTCAGTGTCGCATTTCGTTACAATCGCGATGCTATAGGTCGTAAAATTGAGGCTGATTGTGTTTCACAATGCATCTTTTTCGGCGTTTCAATTTTCCTCCGGATTGAGATATGAAACACATTTACTTTTACGACCGGGAATGGGGACAATGAACGCCCACTTTGTTTCTCTTTATATCAGCGTTCTGTAATTGCGTTTTGTATCATGATTCATGTTGGCGTATAAATTTGAAACTGGACATTGAACACACTCTTAGAATAGTAAAGTCATGACTTCATCTATTCTATTCCATAACGTTATCTTTTAATTTAATTGTAGGAAAACATATCCATTTCCATTATATTTCTGATTTTATGATGAAATAGCGGAAACTCCCTCACTGTTCCACGGTAAACCCAATGATTGTGCAGACATCCATGCAAGTGGGGTGAATGTCAGTGGTGTCTATGAGATCTATCTTAGCGGGATTGGTTACCCGCTCAACGTCTACTGTGACATGGAGACCAATGGTGGCGGATGGACGGTAAGGAAAGTTGCAAAATGCCTAATTACAGTCTTGTTTTTTTATTTATTTTATTTTTATTTATTCAATATTTCAACAGGGTGGCCCATTCAACACAATTTGTTCTTCTATGGGGCCCTGCAAACAAATATATACAATTAAAAATGAATACAATTTTCAGTGATAAGCTTTTTGAAGCCCCTACGGTACATGTAATAATATCATGGGCGCATTCTGGGGGGGGGGGGGCCCAGGCCTCCCGGGTAGGCATCCAAGGGGTGCCAAACTGACCTTAAAGTAAGGGGATGCCAAATTAACCTTTTACTTAGGGGTGCCAAATTGATCCAAAAGCAAAAAAAAATAAAAAAAAAAAAGGAAGAGAGAGAGAGAGAGAGAGAGAGAGAGAAAAACCCTTGATAGACTGACTTAACCCTACCGCTATGGCTGATACATGACCTTTGGGGGGAAAAATTGGGTGTACCGCTGAGGGTGCCATAATCCCGTCAGGCCCCCCGCGTGCCAAATCCTGGATACACCCCTGAATATCAACATACAGTTGTAGAAGTATGCACACAAAATATAACCATAAAGGCCCCTATTCACAAAGGTATTCAAAGTTAAGCCATAGCTTAAATCTGAGGTTTAAGTATGGGTAGCAAAATGTGACACAATCTTGAACAGTAAGATGTTCGATTCATCATAATTTTTGGTACTGAAACTATTACAAACTGCCTGGGAGTGGTCAGCGTGAAAGTTTTTGTAACCTTTCAAGAATCCAGAAAACATTAAAGGAACATAACACTGTAGACAGATTTCTTTAAATTGGGTTAACCATAGTTAAAGTACAGATTAAAGCTATGGCTTATTTAACTTAGTACGCCTGTATGAATACAGCCCAGTGTAAACTTCGCTCCCTTGCCAGCTTGTTAAAACGGTCTTCTCTCGACCTATTGAAAGACCGATTTAAATAGAAAATGGAAAAAGGAAAAATAGGAGATCTTAGTTTTTATAAGTGTCTGGACATCCAAGTTTTAATTCTAGTACAGCCTAAACAAATTTTCTATTCCAATGTCTATCTCCAAAGAATTTAAACCCTATTGTCTGAAGTTTATTAGAAAAGCGCAATCCTCTTTTTTGTTTTTTGAAACAACATTACACCGCTGCACCAATGGCTAAATTTAACCTGTATATGCCGTAACCTTCTTTATTCAAATCTGTCTGTTAACCCTCTCATTACCATTCTCGCCTTTTGGCACCATAGAACACCGGTGACAACGGAAACTGATTTTACTGCTGTATTACAAGAAAAAACCCTCTCTAGATGAGTTATATACTGTTGGAAAGCTGGAAACGATAGTTTTCGCATGAACGCAAACACTAGGGGTATTGCTTGAGTTATCTTTTTGAAAATTTGAAATGAAGGGAGAGAATTCAGTTTTTGAGAAAAAGTGCCCGGTAATGAGAGGGTTAAGGTCTTCCAGCGGAGAATGGACTGTTCTGTTAAATTCTATTGAAATTGGTTGGACTACGCAAATGGGTTTGGAAGCGTGTCTTCTGAACATTGGCTAGGCAACAAGAAGATTCATCGCCTCACAACCCAGAAGCCTTATGAATTATGGGTTGATCTTGAAGAATTTTCAGGGTTAACCCGCTACGCCAACTTCAAATACTTCAAACTGGGCAATGAAGCTGGAAATTATACGCTGTCAGGTCGTTATTATCACGGTACTGCAGGTAAATTTTCTTGTGAAGTCTGACAACCTGTCTTCTTTAAACTGGTTATAATACTTCATGTACGATGAATAGGATTGTGTTCAATGATGTGACACCACTGAAAGCATTCACTCAAGTCTTTCACCTAATTATGAGAAAAACTTGCAAAAAATGGATTTGTACATATGAATTAAGCCTGTCATCTTATTTGCGAGTAAGGAAATTACATCTAATAAGGTTAATTTTTTTAATTAATGAAGTTACAATGTACATTGTACAGTCTGTGTAAAAAAAAATGGTACAGTCGGGGAAAAAATCATTTAGGTGTGAAATCTTTTCATCTAATGTGTGTCTCTGGTGCCAAATTAAAGCCAAAAGATTTTTCTTGCTGATGCGCTTTGTCCTGTGTAATTTGCTTTTGTAAAACCAAAGTTATGCTAAGTTTTGTGTGACGAGGAACAAATCGAAATTACGCACTTCTATTGTTCTGGAGCGCCGAATTTACGGTCATTATGCGAAATCATACACAAAGGCATGGGACGGCTTGCGAAAAAGGGATTGTAGAAAATTAGTCATATCTCAAAAAATACTGCACCAAATGTGATGAAAAAAATTGCAGAAGAAAGTCTAATTTCCCTGCTTAATGAAAATACCAAACAATATCAGGTTGTTATTTATCTTCATACTATAAAAAAATGTTTTCCACTTGTACCATTTTATTTGACACAGACTGTATATTGCCAAAATAGACGAGCTTCAAATATCGCCCCTCTAAAAATGGACTACCTTTACTTTTGATATGCAAAATGTATTATGAATATGAAACATCTACGATATATTTTTAGATACATGTAACTATGCAACACACATCAATGAAATTCAAATCAATATTTTGAGTCTTTTTCCACTTTTCCTTCATCATGTAGGCGTTAAACTGAGCTACCATTTTGGGATAGAATTCAGTACCAAAGACAGGGCCCGTGATCGTTTCCCGGGGAGATCCGGATCCTGTGCCAGATACTTTTCAAGTGGTTGGTGGTTTAACCAGTGCCTGCTTTCCAACCTAAATGGGATCTACCGTGACAATAATACAATCATCAAGAACAATAGATGTATTGTATGGGGTCCAGGTAGTACAAAGAACATAAAAAGAACAGAAATTAAGATTCGCCCGGTGAACAGAGATAGGGTTTCTACCTGACCGATTTCACTGATATCAATCAATGTGACTGGTTGGCATTTCAACAGTGTTAATTGCTCTATTTTAAAGGCCTTGTCACACCGAGTCCGGTCCGGGTCATGGCACGGGCCCGTTCCGGTTCAACAATGAACAAAAACGGTCAAAATGAATCGGCCGTGTACTATTGCAATGAGACTGGTCACAACAAACACGGGCTATGCCGTACTAGCCGGAACGGCAACCGGTAAGGTTTTTATGGGATCGCTCATGGAGCGATTTGAGACGGTTTGCCGTACCGGTCACCGGACCGGACTCGGTGTGACGAGGCCTTAAAGAGCTTGGGTCTTGGGCTTTCCTGGGGAGTGGATCATAATTTGCTGCCCCAGATTTTGTGAAAAGCATAGGATAATTTCTGGACCATAGAAAAAACAAGTTCTCTCACTATAGAAATTCTATGGCCTGCCTCAGGCATCATGGACAAGGGTATACAGAAATTTTTCTTGCAGAATATATTGATATCTAAGTTAATGTAATTGTAAATACAACTTATTAATATCATAAAGCTAAAAATAAGATAGAATTATCATATTCTATTGTGTTACTAGTGTTAGCATAATTATGTATATATATGTGTAGGCCTGTCTGTTCTATTTCCACTAAATGTATAAATTTACTCATTGACTCATCGATAAGCTTTGGTATGTGTATGTATATTATAATATTTTGATATCAAATATTTACGTTAAAATGCAAAGTTAGCTTACAAATTTTCATTGTATGGTCAATTCCACCAAAAATGATCACTAAGTTGTAAAAAAAAAAGTTCACAATGGAATGTAATATCTTATCTATTCTTAACAGAGTAATGTCTGAATTTTCACTTGCCACAAAATTTTACCACTAATTTATTTTCCTTTTTATCCATGTACCAATATAGATATTCCATTAAATGGTGAATGAAATATGAAATTGTGGCTATTTTTAAAGATATACTACAGTCTGTATGAAGTGAAACAGTACAAGTGGGAAACTTTTTTTTAATAGTATGAAGATTAATCACAACCAGGTAGTGTATGGTATTTCCATAAAGCAGGAAAAACATCCTTTCTTCTGTATTTTTTTTTTTTTCATCTCATTTGGTGCTGAAGATCTTGAGATGTACATGAAATTAGTTATCTACAATCATGAAAAAAAACAATTTTGTGCAGGCTTTTGTGTAGGCTTAGAACATGAGCAAAGTTGACTGGAGCGAGCTGTAATACGAACAAAGTTGTTTGTGTAATTCTGATTTTCTCCTAGTCGGTCGCACAAAATTATAGAAAACACAGTCTAACAACAAGAAAAAACTTTTGGTTTGAAAACCACATACATGTACACATATTGTTTGGCAGTATTAAATAATTTTTTTCCCTGATTAAACCATTTTCTCTTTATACAGTCTTTAATTCATAATCCCACTTGTCTCTACAGATGTATTAAAGAGAATGTAGTGTAGTGGGCCACGGCAAACCATGGGTCAACAAAATGATTATGAGCTTTCAGGCTATTTTCAAGGTTTTTAGGAAGACTTTTATCATTGAAAGTTCCACTGAAAAGGTTGCTCTTTACATGCCCCCATAGTGATAATATGACAAAGAAAGCTGATATGTTCCGGTCCCGAACATGTGAGCACATGTTCATGTAGTCCCATGCATGCATTTTTGAGTGCAGTGCATGCTACTCTCAGAAGAAATTGGTAAATTTCTTATCATTTTCTTGATTCCAAAACCTCACATCAATAAACAATTCTTAGGTGCATTGTTATCAACCTTTCCCATCACTTTGAGACAGTTTCTTCCGCAGTTTAATCTCATGACTACAACACTAGATTAGCTTTAGATACTCCTGGGGTGTTTCACAAAGAGTTAAGTAGACTTAAGTCGCACTTAACTTCTACGCGCATCTTTGTTTATAACGCGCAATCTAATTGATAGATTTCACAATGGCGCGCATCCCCTGAACATGGTCAGTCCAATGAGGTAATGCGTAATATAACGCACGGAACTCACGATTTAAGTGCGATTTTTAAGTCTACTTAAAAAAATGTAACTCTTTGTGAAACACCCCCCTGGTGGTTTTCCTGTTTTGTGTACACACAGTTTGGACGATATATAAAAATAATGATGAGTAACATCTGGTAGTTTTCATTATATTGCTTCTAAAAAGTTCTTACATGGCCAATTGTTGTTTTTCATCAAACACTTCTGTAATTGAACTGAAAATTGGAGGAAATGAATGGAAATTCATTTTCAAATAAAATTTTATATCCCCTTCCACATGCAGTGACCCTTTCCTTTATCAGGTTGCCAAAGGCAGTGAATTGCCAGGTTCAATAAAGAAAATTCTCTGTTTTCTTGTGCTTACAAATAGTTTGTTTGCATGTGAGTAATGGGGGTCGACAAAATCTTATTTGCCCGATTTGCAGCAAGCTAGCTGAATACAACTGGTGCATTGTACATGTAGCTCCCTCACCCTATCTTGACCAGACGATATGGAAATTGACACGGCTGACTCTGTGACTTTAAAGACATAGTGGATCGAGCTTTCACGGATAGTAGATCATAATTTGCTGACCCCAGACTTTGTGAAAAGCACTGGAAATACCTGTCTTGAAGCTAAATTTCTGGACCACAGAAAAACAATCTGTCCCAACCGGACAGCTTTGGGCATTCTCAGGCTAGGGAAAGTAAGAATGACTTTATAATGGAGTGATGGGTGGAATAATAAGGCATTGCATAAGGTGATCAAAATCCGGTGACACAAAACACCTGTTACTGGGTAAGCATCCATGGTGTCAAATTACCAATGGGAGCTCACGTCCTACATGTACTGTCCTAAAAGCGAGAACGAACTAACTTTGCTACTTGGTAACATAATTATTGTGGTATGAATGCATTGACTAGTGAATCAGTCTGTTCTCACTCAAATATGGGTCTTTCTCTCTCTCTTTCTCCCTCTCTTTCAATTTCGCTTTATTTCATTCTCTTTAATTCCACCATTTCATTATTTCTCCCCTATTTCATTAACGTCTACTTTTACCCCCCAAAATATCCTTTTATCCTTTATTTTCCCTATCCTCATCTTGCAGATACAATCTATCTTTAAAATATGTACTTATATTGATTATGGGTAACTTTGTTGTTTGCACAAGCATACAAATCATTGTACTAGTTATTATTTAACTTGGGGCACGCAAAATACAAGCATTGCTTTTTAGCATGTCCTTCTGTTATCATTTATCCTTATCTTACAATGGACTATATTTCATGTTGATTACTAGAATTTGATATATCTTTTGTATGAATTTACTCTATATGTAAATGTGAAATTATATCTGAAATTATCTGATGTGATGATGATATGGAAAATAATAAAATTCAATTCAATTCAAAATATATCATAAGACTACACTGCTCATTATGCATTATGGTTATGAATCAGGGCAGACTTGAGTAGGACTTGAGTCGGACTTGAGTTGTTGCTATACAAGGCTGTTGGTTTGTATTGGCATTAAATATGAGGGACAAAGAACAATGATGAAAGTGGGCAATGATCCAACCTACCTTTCTGCATATTTCATTGTCTGGTAGATAACACATTCTGGGGAATCCCCTAGATGAATATCTTCTGCCTGGACTGGGATGTTCCGGACCCTGGAGAGTAAATGACAAAAAGATGACGATGATGAACAGCATTTGTAAAGCGCCATATATCTGCCAAAACATTGAAAGGCACATGGCTCCACAAATATGTACATTATTCACAGAATTGCCGGAAAAAGATGGGTTTTGAGTTCAGATTTGAAGGTGCCAATGTTGTTTAAATTTCTAAGTTGGATAGGTAGAGAGTTCCAAAGACGTGAAGCAACTGCAGAGAAAGCTTTTAGACAGGTACTGGGTACACAAGTCCTGCACAGCATCATCCTGGGCACAGATGACAAACACGATGAGTGTTGATACGTAGCTCTGGGACAGGTTATGTAGAGCCTTAAAATCAGGAATAAAACCTTGAGGTCGAGTTTGTACCATCAAGTTCATATGCACCAATTCAAGTCCTTCTGTTATTGTATTCTGGGCTTGACCAGTAATTTCATTTAACTACCAGATCTAACCCCAAAAAGAGTCATTTATACTATTTCTATTCTTAGCCTGGACTGGAAATCCCTCTGAAGACCTTGAAGAAATACCAACAATTGATCAGCATGTGCCTTTGACTGACCTGTGTTCCTAGAGCGATGTTGTAGATGATACGTATAGTCCCACATGAAGGGAAACATGGGAGGGAATGTGGTACGACATGGTAATCCTGGCTGATCGCCACAGTATTTTCATTTAATTACCCGTACTTAACCCCCAAAGGAGTCATTTAACCCTATTCAGACTGGGGGGGGGGGGTCAATTTGACCCCCCCCTGTACGAAATCCGCGACTGCCGCGCAACCGCTGCGAATCGCAACCCGGCGCTTTATGACTTTTTTCTTTCAAGTGTCTCGCAAATTTTGACACCAAGTTCGAAAAAATCGGATACTCCGTTGTCGCGTTACGCAACATTACGTAATCGCATGTCAGGCCTAAATTGAACGAAAATCATCATTTTGCATGCGTTTGTGTACAAAATACTGCTTTTTTCTAAATTTCTTTAACACTGATAATAGTGCCTTCTGAGCCTTTTGATTGATTAAATTTATCTTTATATTGATCAAAATACATTACTAAGCATAAAAAATTACAAAAACAAAGAAATACATAAGAAATAAAAACAATAGAATACATAAGAAATTCATAAAACAATAGATATACAAAAGAATTAATTTGAAATTCTGAATTGTCTATTCAATACTTTGTCTTTGCTACTCAGCAACTTTTAGAAAAAATTTGGCTTCATAACTATATTTATTAATGAAATTTAACGATTTCCATAAAAAACATCTATTTGCATACATGAGTATGCATAAATTAGCATAAATTAAATACGTGAAATTTTTTTCAAAAAAAACATACAGCGACACCCTTTACATGTGCAGCGACGTTCGTGCAAAATTTCGCCGCGAGCGAACTATCCGCGGCCGAGATCTCGGGGGGGGGGTCAAATTGACCCCCCCCCCCAGTCAAAATCTCCTCTTGAAAATCCAGTCTGAATAGGGTTAAACTATTTTAATTCTAGCCTTGACTGAAATCCCTTTGACTGACCTGTGTCCTGAGGGATGTTGTAGATGATACGTATAGTCCCACATGTAGGGAAACCTGGTAGGGAATGTGGTATGACATGTAGTCCATAGACCCTGGAGGTTGGTTACCACACTTGACACCATAGATGGCTTTACATGTAGGACACTGTATACTGCCATCCTAATGAAGTCATAAGAAAAAAAAATAATACATGTATATAAGTAATAATAAGTAATAAGAAAATCTGTCACAACCAGTTAGGTTCTTGCTTACCTTGATGGTTTTGTTGTCTATGGTCCAAAAATCTTCCTCAGAATTGAGGCATGAAAGTTAAATCTTGCCTGTTCTCTCGGAAATTGAACTTGACTGCAAATAGATGACGCTGTTGCAATAAAGCTGTTGTATAGAGCGTTCCCAGCGACGTCATCATTTCATCCATGTTGGTGGGCAGAACAATAGAAACATGTCCATCAAACCGTGTAACATCATTGTTTTTAAGGTCTGGTGCATCGGTACCTTATTGTCCTGCCCACCACGTTACGTCACGTGAAATCGCTCTATAGGCAAGATTCAATTTCCCTGCCGTTATTCTAAAGATAATGTCTGGATCATAAACATCGAAACCATCAAGGAAAGAAGAACTTAATCTGTTGTGTTATGAAAGACATAATGCATCTATTCAATCAATAAAGGGATTTATTAACTTCCCAAAACAAGTACAAAATTGACCAAAATGATTTAAATCCTATTGCTCTGACTGTAAAACAAACTAATAAAAGTTTCAGAGCAAATGGAAGTCATTTACTAGCATAAAAGAGTGAAAAAAAAAACTAGGTTTACGGCCTTGCGCAATCAAATAACCACCTTAGTGGACAGGACGGCTAGTAGGATAAGGTTTGACTTTATTACCCAGAATACACTGTACGTTTAAGCGTGGCAGAAGAATACTGTTTGAAAAGCATTACAGTAATTTTTCAACATCTGGTTATGAAATTGTAATATCTGGATGGTTAAGCAAGCATTTGGTTGGTAAATTTATGGGATTCCCAACTGAACTATATGTTTATAGTGACCTATTACAATTTGAATTCTTGTAAAATATTACTTTTATATTACCTTTTAATCTTGTTATTTGTATTAAAAGCAATCTCAAATCTTTTATCAAGCTCGCTGGACATTTACCAGACAATTTTCTTACTTTGGTCCACTATTGTACATGGCATGAAGACAGCTTTGATGAAAGAGATGACCACATCTATCCAGCTTCAGAACGCTATCTCCCTCCTCCTCATCCTCATTATAATGGGATACATTGCACAGCTTCTCAAAACATATAGGACATTCCTGCATGGTATATTAATGGTATGAGGATTTCAAACTGCAATTTTCTTGTGCAGGGTTCCCAGCATTCAACAAATTCCCTGATTTTTCCCTGATGAAATTTAAAATCCCTGATAATTATTTAAACCCATTTTTAGTTTTGCGTGTTTTCTTGTGTTGCCGTGAACTATTTGCAGTATAAAACACTAGTCTGACCGACTACCGAACTTTTGACTTTTGGGCCAATCAAAATTCCCTGACTTTTTCCTGATTTTGAAGCATTATTATCAAATTCCCTGACTGGAAAAGTGAAACAATTTCCCTGATATCCCTGATGGCGGGGAACCCTGTTGTGTTTCGCCATTATGATGTACTTGAGTGTGTATCCATTGTTAGCTTGTGCGCATAATCTTAAATAAATCATATTAATGCACAAGCGGGTTGGACAAGTAACTTATCCCCATTAATTCAACATGTGTAACTCAGGATTCCAAATGAAATGAATCCAAGAAATGTTTCACCATCATGCAACATACCAAAATGTTTAATGACACGTGACCAATCACAGTCTCCCTACAATACCGACTACTATAAGCGAATGAGGATAAAACATTGTAATTTTTTCTGGATCCCCTCACACTAGGCCCTTGTAGGGTTCAGACCTACACATTTACAGCTATAGGATTTTATCCTGTATTTAATACTTCAATCAACTCAATTTTTATTGAAGTGTTCTCAGGCTTTGACTGCAGGCGCGGATCCGAATTGAATGCAATTCTCGGGCCCAATTGTCTGGGGACAAAAGCGGCTCTATTATATTAAAGCATGGGCCCAATACTTTTATTGTATGAAATCGGTCTGCGTCCGCTACTGTGGAATCATGACAAAAAGAATATCATAAGCACCTTAACGCAAAAGATTGGTAATAAAAAATGTGTAGGGAATCAAAATGGGATGACTATTAACCTAAATTAATGATGTAGATTGTTGGTAAGTTTTTCTGAATTAATATCCACTCCATTGCGCTACTTACTGTGGCAGATCCAGGCAGGGGGATGTGCGCATATGAAAACTACTCATTGACTGTACATGTTAAAATCTGAAAATGTTGGCGATGCCCCCTTATCTGGTCTGGCGCCCCCCCCCCCCATTCTGAAATCCTGGATACGCCACTGTAAGATCATGTTCAGATTCTTACCTCATCAGGTGGGTTCTCTTCCTTTTCCACATATTTGCCTATGACCTCTTCCGCAGTTTGACCTGAGAGGCGAAAACATAAAGCAATAATAATTAAAGTTACATTAATATATATCCACCTTGGTGTTTCTAACCGCTTATACATGTACATGTAGTGTTAACTAATTAGTACCCACGGCTTAGCTAGGCTACCCCGAAAGGCGCTCACAGCATTCAAGGAATTGCTTCCTACCGGTACCCATTCACCTCACTTGCGAGTGGAATGGACGGGATTCAAACCGTGTACCTTGTGATCGTCAGTCTGCTGACTTATCCACTCGACCACACCACTTCTGGCAATCAATCATTATGTAAAATAAATATAATTTTGTATTGACAATTAATCATCAGTGAAATTCAGGGCAAATTACATATAAAATGGAAAATATGATAGTGGCTAAGACCTTTTCAGGACCACTTATAACCTCAAGAAAGAATACCTTGGTTTTGGAAATATATAACTATGAATCAATGGTACAATTTTCTAATAGGTTGTGTTTTAATTAATCTAAAATTAATGCTTAAAATACATAATATTTACTTCACAGAGGTCGAATGGTAACACTGTACATGTTTGGAGAGTAAATGCATCTACATGTATGTACATTTAGTACAGTGTATATCCAAAATGAATGATCATTTTTATCGGCTCTGATTATAATTATAAAACAAGAAATTACTTTACAGTTACCTACAAAACTATTTTGGGGATAGAGATAGATAGAGAGAAAATGGACCAAGACGCAGAGAAAGTCAAACACCTCTTTTAAACACATCAATACAAGCACACATCCAGAAAGAGAAAGAGAGTGAGAGATCTATATTGAAAAATGCCAATTCAAAATGGCCTCCTACCCATGCGTGATATCTTCCTCTTCTTCTTGCGAGGCTTGACGCCTTCCACGGGACGGATGCCTCCGGAGTTTGGCGGGCAGTAGACGGGCGCCCTCACAGGTACGAGCTTGACAGGCAAGGCTGTGGAGAGCAAAATGCTCGTCATAGCTAGGAGGGAGGAAGGGACAGGACAGACAGATGGACAGACTTTGATGATGCTATGGTGTCAGTCATGAAAGAAGGCATACCCCAATCGCACCACCAAACCAAATTCAAACCGACCAATAGCATACATGTAGCCAATTACATGTATGAGTAGATTAATCAATAGCAGTGCAGCATTTTCCACAGGTCGAAATTAATTCATTTTTCCAGCTCAAATCGGCACTAATTATATTTTTCATTTTTCTTGAGAAGCTTTTGCAAAAATAAAATCCATATTTAATGACACTGGATAAATGAAATTGACAAAGTGCATTTAATTATTTTTAATGGTTATTCCTGCATGAAAATGGTGATTATAACTTGTTGCCAATTTAGAAATTTCAATCTGTATTTATATTCAAACTGTGACCTAATTCACTGCATTCCATCAGAAATAATTCCAAACTTGTGAATTTTGCTCTAGGTAGCAATTCAAAACTTCTTTTTGGTGTATTGTTTGTTTGATATTGGTCGAGTTTATGCGAGTAGGGTATGGATGAAATTAGTGTATTACTCAAGCATGGCAAAGGGCTTCACTTCAAAAGGGATTAAATCAAATTTTGTTACCTCAGAGAAAATTTGTATTCAGGCACTTACAAAGAGAGATATTAATAGGTGCATTTTGTTAGAAATTGATCTCAAAATTTAGGTTAATACATGTACTTTGTGCAAAGGCAGGTTCCTGCATGTACATTTAACTGAACAATGGATATCAATAACCTAATTTTAACTAAAAGTAGATTTAGTCCCTTTTGAAATGAAACTCTCATTCAGGACAGAGATTATTTTAGGACTAAATTGATCATATTTTATTCCTCAAATTGGCAACAGCAATAGTTATTTTATTGCTACATGCTTCTAATTGAATGTGATGTCTTTAAACCAACACATGGTTAGGAACTTCAACAATTTTTTTTTTAATAGCCAATTTTAATGAAAAACAGCGATCTTCAAATTCCCAATTTGTTGCCAATTTAGGGATTTTAAAGATTATTCTTATTTAAAAAATTCCTGGCATCAAATGCAGTACGGTAATGCAACAAAAATGGACACAATTTATGCAGAATTTTTTCTCTTTCTACTGATATACCTGGTATATTTCTTAGAGCTCTGAAACAAAAGTTATAAGACCACAAAACGTGGGTGAATGACGCGAATGGGTTAAGTATCATACATGTAGGACCCCGTGAAAGAACAGTGAAATTATATAAATTCAAATGAAATGGGCCGTCTGTCATACATAGTATATAAATTATGAAATGTTGCTAAATCTATTTAACTGTCTGATACAGAATAATAACAAACAGGCCAAGTACACTTAAATACGTATAGAGCACCCCTGGTTAAATGACTATATAACAATGATTAGAGAATGAGGACTAGTGATATACAGTCTATGTCAAATAAAATGGTACAAGTGGAAAACATTTTACATCAGTAAAGTGGACGTGTCGTAGTCTAGTTGTCACAACACTTGACTGTGAATGCAAAGATCGTGAGTTCGATTCACGGCATCGGCACTTCTACATTGCTGAACACTCCACCCAGGTGTAAATGGGTACCCGGGAGGATAAATTCATGAAAGCGCCGGTGTATGGCAGCTGGAATTTAATCCAGTGAACGGGGTAATAATACAATGTAAGCGCTTTGAGCCTGGGAAAAGTGCATTATAAAAAATTGGTATTATTATTATTATTATTATTATTATAAGTATAAAAATTAATCACATTCTAAATGTGTTTGATATTTCCATTAAGTAGGAAAATAGATGGATGCTTACTTATTATGCTAAGCTCCTTAAATTAGATAATTTATACAAAATGTAGCAGCAAATGGGAGACTGCAACAAACAAACAAAAAAATCAGCTGAATAGACTCAATTACTTTATAAAATGCAAAATAGCACAAATTGTTATAATCATTTCTATGAAAGGTTTCATTCCAATATCACAATGCAGAATACTTCTGATTAAGGTAACGACCCCTGTCCTTAACAAAGACATTTAATCAATATGAAGGTCAAAGGCTTTTGGAGAAATTTAAACTTTTCTCTGGAAAGAATATTTCCGTTCATTATTTTCTTAGCAAAACTTGATATTAGGTCTACAGAAATGACAGATTGTCATTAAACCAAAAAGCCCACAACTTTTGCTAAAAATATAGCATTCTTGTGCCCTGTAACATAAAGAGTCATGATCAATTGCAAATTTTAAAACAACCATTCTGATTGGTTCAAAGTATAAAATTTATGGATGAAGTCTATGCAACAAGGATCCCGATTGGCTACTACCGAGTTGCAATTGATCTTAACCTATTATAATTACAGAGCATTGATCTGATTGATTTTAGAGCTGCAATTAATATTGGATACACACTCTTTTCTTTTTCTTTTTTTTTGCTTGACCATTTTTAAAGGGAAGTCAGCCACACACATCAGAACTGTTAAAGTAAGCCAAAAACTACATGGTTTTTGCTATAAAATTAGATGTCAAATCATAAACTGTTAAATGCAACAGAATTAATCTCTTCAAGCCACCCTTGATATAATGGTTCTAGATTGATATTAGATGGTTAAAACAAACAAAAGAAAATAATAGTAATAACAACCAAAGAGAATGCTGTTTATTTTGTATAGCCTTTAAAAAGGAAAGATCATGATAAGCACAGTGCAAACACAACTAGATGTAGTATAAAATTCCCAATCCACCTCATCCCCCACCCTAAAATAACATTTAACCTGCTAACAAATATTTTTACATCATTCTTAACATACACTGTACTTCTTTTCCCCATTCTTCATAACTTTACCACTCCCTAAAATATATTTACCCCTCCATTAAGTCTTTTGATCCTTCCTGGGTGGTGTTTCACTATTAAAGTCCTTAAAGCTGGTGTATAGTGTTGGGAGAAGGAAAAATTTAATTTGGATTCACAGTTAGATAATATGAAAGCCTGAATCCTATAACTGTAACAAAGAAAGTTATATTACATGGAATCTCGTTTTAATGTCTTTATTTCACGATATTATAGTATAAAAAAGATAAGACGGGGACCCGACTCAGCTTTGTGTGCACTAGGCGTTCACATGGAAAACCAATGGGGATTCTCTTGTGTGGGTGATACACACAGATCGCTACGGTCCATTCACATGATTCATGCGGGAAGTTCGGGGGACAGGACAACCCAGCAAAGGTCTCAAAACCGTTACAAATTGTGTTTGGATTCAAACATTTCACTGAAATTCACCGGAAATCGTGAAAGGAATATCACAAAATCTCTCACACATGGTCATATTCAGACTAAGTGGGACATTTAGCTGAAATTTCAATGTGGCGCTGTGCCTTTGAAAATGCAAATTAGGATCTGAAATCAACACAAAGGCTTCTTTACAATACAAACAATTATTTAAGTTCAAACATTATGTGATCCAGTTTTCTTGCGCTGAATAATTGAGCAAACAGGAATTTGCACATATGGGACTATGGTGCTTTAAATGCCTCTTTTTCTTATAACTAATCACTTTTGCAAGATTTTTTTTGCATAAAGTAATTTTCATGGACTACTCTAACATGGCATATAAATACAGGCAATTTGGATTTAGTTATTTACTTGAAATGTTGAATTTAAGGCACTGGTCGTGTCACTCACGTTTGAATATGACCACATGTCTTTTAGCGCAATGTGAACAACATGAGACTATATTTAATCGGTTTTATGCCGATTTTTTTTTTTGTTACCAAAACTATACACCAGGTTTAAAGTTATGAACAACTTTACAAACAACTGGTGATCAGTTCTTGTGCTCGATCATTGAGAATGTGATTGGTATAGCACCCAAGAACATGTTCCAGACATTCGTAAAATCATTTGTAAACGACTAAATGAAACACCAAATAGTACCCCCATCTGAAACTTTCATTCCTTGTTTCTGCCCTCTATTTGCCCCTTGATCAACACCATACCTGTCATAACCGGACTGAGTCTGGCCCCTGCTGCATTAGCTGTTCTTGTCTGGATGGTACAGGGTGTAGAGTGAGATCTAAAGGGACAACAATTTCAAAAGGTCTTGAATAGAAAAATCAGATTCCTCAACACTAATATATTAATAAATTGCAAATAAGAAAATTCAATACATAGTATATTTTTCATTACCTGCCCCCTTTTAGTTGCAAATTTAAATATTTTCATGATTGTTTCTGCTCTTTTTCATGAACAACATGATGATGTCCAGGAAAAATATTTTCCCTTTTTCCTTCCCTGTTACACAAAGATCTGTGATCCATTGCAATTATGGGAAAAAATAATTCTAATTATCCAAAAGGCCAATCTTTTGAGAAAAAAAAGAAGGCACAATCAACAATGATTTTGATCAGCCATTGCAAACCCCTGGGTTATGGTGGTAGCTCACTTCCAAATTGTCTCAGAGATATCTGCAACTTTTCATGAGTCGTGGGAAAATCGAACATGCAGAGACATCTCCACAAAGTGAGATACCAACTTAAGGTAGCTGCTCAGAAAGTGTTTTGCCTTAACTTATCAATAGATAAAAGATAATCCAAGTACATGATTGGTGGGGTTAACTTCAATGAACAAACATTTGTAAAGCAGGACTGTCTCACTTTCTCATTCTGGAGGTGGTGGCAGCAGCAGCGACGGCAAGCTGTGACATGGTTGCACTCTGGGTAAGAGGTGGCATGGTGATACCGGAGGTTGGGTCTGGACTCGCCGTCGTATGATGTTTGCTGCCCTCGGTTGACTGACCAGCAGCCATCGATGCTGGCACACTTACTGATCTAATAATGATGAAGTTTATCGAAGATTAGATAATTGAGTAGAGAGAATCTTCATTAAAATGTTCTCTTAATGGCAGTTTCACTCAAATGATGTTTAAACTTTAGTTTATCAATCACTTAAAGAAAATAATGATATGGTCAGCATGATGTTTTAGTTATGATAGTTTTGATATAATCTTTGACATACATTTACAGAGCTAAGAGGTTCATGACTTAAATCAAGAAAATCTTAGCATGCTGCTCCTGAAGGAAAACAAAGGTAAATCTTTTAGGATCTTGTTACAACAGAAATTATATGATCTTGACACTAAATTTAGGTGAATTGTCACTTGGACTACAACCAATTTGCCTAATGCCTGTTTGGTCATCACCCATCCCGCATGGTTTAATCCCTGTCCTCTACAACAAGTTTGTTGGCTTAATTTGATCTATTTACCATTTTGTCTAATTTTCTAGGCTATACCCATTTTGTCTAATATCTACTTTGTTTAACATCACTTGTCATCTTTGACCCAAGTTTTTAATTGACAAAACAGGGAAAAGTAAGTAGATGAAAGGACAATCAAAACATCCAAACATTAGACTAAATGATAATTAAACCTTGTGACTATCAGACCAAGTAACAATTTGGCCTAACAGTAATTGGATGTAATTGATAGTAGACCAAATAGGTTTAGCAGACATGGTACTAGACAATCAGAGAATAAGACCATACTGGACCAAGAGGAAGTTTATAGATCAATCAAACCTTGGTAGAGTACTCCTTCCAGTACTTCCTGTAGATGATCCTGCAGAACTCGTACTAGCAACATCCACATCACCAGGGCTCGTCCATGCTTTAGTTGCCTGCACATCTCGTGTTGCTGCAACTGCTTTACGAGAGGACGATCTCTTTCCGTGAGTTCTTTTCCCTGCTCTCTGTGATCCTGTTGAGGCAGGCTCAACCACCTGAGGCACATTCAGTGTTGGTGTCGTCGTGGCAGGGCTCGGCGAGTTTGCATCGTCCGTTTCCTGGATAGTTTCCGATATCGACAAAGATGTTGGACGCAACAGCTCCACGCCCTCTGAAGGGGGTTCCTCTGTAACAGCCTCCACAACCATTTCAATTTGGCACGATTCCAACGTCACATTTGCATTATCATCCTCCTGTACGCTACTAGCACCAGCATCGCATCCTCCCGGTTCCACTTCCACAACAGCGGTTAATTCTGGAGGAGTCCCGCTGCTCTCGGAAACCTCGCCTAACGAAGGAATACTGTTCACCTTTGGATAAGCCTCAGCCAGCACCACTCTTCGAAGCTTCCTCTTAAACCCTGAAGTCCTACGTACCTGCATCATCTGTGTGTAGTCAATGATGTAGGGTAAGTGACATTTGGTCTTTGATAGGTCTATGGATGGTAGGTTCTTGCTAAAGGCATCTTCTACGATGGTGCTGGTGTCCAAGTCATATTGGATCCAGCCGCTGTTGTCTTCCCACTGCCACTCCACGCCTTGGCCTGCCGGTGAGGTTCCAGGTAGCTGACGTCTCCTGATAGGTCTGGCGTTACCTAAAACAAGAGCAAAGTAAAGATATCTGTCAAGCCATCATCAAGATCAGGGTTACAAATTGGCTACTGCACGAACTAACCCGTATGTACAGTACTTAGTAGACAATTACCTCCAGGACAACTACCCCTCAGAAATAGGGTTAGGGTTAGGTGTAGAGTTTAAGGGGGTAGATGTTAAGTGGGGGTGGTTGTTTGGGAGGTAATTGCCCAGGGGGTAGTTGTCCAAGAACCTTTGGCAAAACATAAAAGCAAAACTTGACATTGCCACAATGTTCACATGGCCCTTAAATTTTCTAGTCCTCCCCCTCTCAGGTTCTAGATAATTCACATGTAATTTGTGCAGTTTATTGCAAACAGATTTCTACATTGTCCAACTGACAATCTGCCTGTAAAACACTGAAGAAAGCTGCTGGGGAAATAAAAACCATTAATAACCAAAATGTAAGTGAATGGATGAATGGTTGCCCGGCTGGAATAAGCAAAAGCTATTTCCATTAATAATTAAATTTTGTTGCAGCTCCATATGACACATTACAATCCTCAGGCTTTCAAGATATGCATTGTCATCTTGAATCGGTATTGCTTACTAAAGATACACAAAATGATTGTTTGTGGGGCTTGCAAAGCAAATAAAATTCTACATTATTCCATTTTTAGAAAACAAACAACACTACTTCCAGGCAGTTAAATGTACACTGTACATCATACTGTACAATGTTAATTTGTACATATTTGCACCATGCAAACGTAATGTAACCACTTCAATGTACTTTTAAATGAATGACATGCACCCAAAGATAGATCTACAGGTACATGTAGCTTGTTTGTAATTGAAGGCAAACCAAATCAATGCATTAGTGGCCTTCATAGGGCATTAAATCCACATTAACTAAATCTCACTGAAACACTTAAAGGTAGTGTCATCCTTTTTCACAAATTGCGAAAACTAATGCAACTTGGCATAACTTTAGAATATTATCAGCCTATATTGTCTATTCAATCTTACTGTTAAGGGGAGATCCAAACCTGAAAAAGAGGCCTAGTTAGTGATTTTGATGTTGTTTCTGTACAAACTAAGCACACCTTGTCTATTCTAAAGAAAATATTATAGGGCACAATATTTCAGAGGTGTGCTCTTCAAAATTTGTTGCGATCACCTCTAAATTCAAGGGGGCGTCCAAAATTGTTGCCCTTTTTACGACAAATAGTGTTTTAGAGATAGCATTTTAAGGAAATATCAAATTGCTCCAAAATGCGGATCATATAAAAGAGAAATAAATTGCATACAGGCTGAAACCAACTTTGATGGAATTCAAATACGTAAAAATGAATAATTAGCCCAAACAAGTTCATTTTTCATATTTTTTTCAAGAAAATTGAATGTAATCTAGATTTATACTTCGGACATATCAAAACTGCGAACGAAATTTTTAATTGTATCTATTTAGAAAATTGTTGAAATGTATGCACTAAATCTTGTGAGAACTGCAGGTTCGTATATTATTTCAACAAAAAGTTATATCATCCTGAAGTCGTGATCTTGATTTTGCCGAAAATAACATTCTGGTCAATATCTCTGAAAGCTCCGTACACGTACGTGTATTACTCTATTGGAATGGGTATGGTGTCTTATATTAACAAACCATCTTTCAGTCTAAACCCTAACTTCATTGTATCAAACGAAATGATAATGAATCAGGTATCAGTCAAGGCCCTATGTAGAAAAATTCGGATTATAAGCATCGACTTTAAATCGCTAGTATCAACTTAATAGTAATATTACTTAAGAAATCAAAGGGGAAAATCTTTAAACTGATAACGAATAATGAGTCTGCACTCTCCATTCCTCTGAGGTGCAACTATTTCCTTTATTCTGTGAGCCCTACGTATTTGTTTATTTTTTTTAACAATGCATTTTAATATTGTATAACTTATGTAGGAATTTAATGATGCAAGAGTTTTTGAAAAATATGGACTCAGATCCCTAAACTGCTTGTTGCCAGCTAGGATTTTTATGGGGGGGGGGGGGGGGGGGGGGGTCGGAAATTGAAAAGTGGACCTTTTCAGAAGGAGTAAACATTTCGAGCGCGAGCCAAAAATTTTGCCTTATAACAGTATATTCTACCTTATAATTTTTTAAAAATTCTTTTACGAGGTGATGATCACCTCCCTTTTAGCTAAATAAATTGTGAGCACGAAGCGTGAACGGTAAATTAATTTACATTTTCATAACTTGACTTGTGGAGTCAGGAATCAGTCAATGGGCCTTTTTATGATAACTCTATAGGAGCGCAAAGATCGAGCCGAAAATTTTGACTCATAATGACCTGAAGGTAGTGTATTTTCTGACTTATTCTGCCTCTTATACTTACGGATCCGTAATAAGGACTGATAAACTTACGGGGTGCGCCCGCACCTTCCGCCACCCCCCCCCCCCCTGGATCCGCGCCTGGTGTTTTGAAAATTGAAAAGTGGAGTTTTTGCCAGATTTGAACTTGCGAGCGCAAAGCGCGAGCCAGAAATTTTTGGTTATAATGAATTAAAGGTAGTGTATTTTCTAACACATTTTGCCTCTTATGCTCACAGACCCGTAATTAGGATTTGTATAAGGTTTAGACATTCGAAAAGTAAACATTTTGCAAGGATTGAACTTGCGAGAAACGCGAGCCGGAAATTCTGCTGTTTAATGTCCTGAATACGGTATGTTATATGTACAGTTTGTCTCTTACATCTTTCTGTTTTCTTTTAATTCTTTCACAAGTTGATGATCACGTCGCTTTGTAAAAAAAAAAGTGAACCTTGCCAGTGCAAAGAGCACTTTGCCTTGTATTTCAGACGTATTGGGCCTCATATCTATTTTTAATAGTCCTTCACAGACGGATGACAAAATTCCAAAAGATACGAACGCGAAACGCGAGTGAAAGAAAATTACACAAAATCTCATGAATGCTGTGCATTATTTTGAAGCACATTTCTTTTTGACCTATAATTCAGCTTTTCGAACGGGAGTGAACATGGTGAGCGCGAAGCGCAAGCCGAAAACTTTGGTTATGATGACATTGAGGCTGCACATTTGCCATGTTTGCTTTTCTTTTCTTTTTTTTTTAGACTCCTAAAAAAACAAGATGACCATCACCTACCTTGAAAAACTGAAATGTGAGCATGAAGTAGAGAGGAAAAACTTTTATTAAATGACTCGTATTTCAATTCTTTATTGTAATATTTCCTGAAAACCAGGGATGAAGGATGGGGGAGGGGGGGGGATGCTGCAGCCCCTCCAATTTTTCCAGTAGATATTTAAAAAAAAAAAGCTTATATACTTTTCCTCGTGTTCAGCCCATCAACTTTTTAATCACCCCACCCCCTCAAGTCCTTTCAAAAAGGCTCCGCGATCTCTGAAAATAATGATTTATGCGAGAGCCAGCGAAAATATTGGACATACCTATCTAAAAAAGGGCGATTTTAAGCACTATTTTTTTTATTAATAATTTAGCTCATGAACATTTTGAAAATTAAGTATATAAGTAGGTCAATTCAAGAATCCGTTTCACACCCTGTTTTCTTCTTCCTTTCTCTTTCTCTCTCTCTCTCTCTCTAGTATTACCATCTAAACGCTAAATGGCAATTCAGATTGAACAAGACTGAAATTACACTATTGTTTACTCTATTTTCATAAATGTATAAACGAATTGGCCCCAAACTATCAAAATCACTTATTACTCATCGCACATTTCCAACTATTGTACCCGCTATCTTTAATTCTCGTCCTCGACATATCCATTCCCTAAACTGAATTTAAATAAAAGAATCATCTTGATATTAGCACCTTTCACACTTCCTTTCTCAAGTTCAGTAGACACCAACCCATAACAAATATCAATATCTATACTTTTACGAACAAGCTTGACTTTCAACTAAGCCAAACTATTAAACATAAACCTTCATGTTCTAGTATCTTCTTTCTAAGATTTTGACCATTTCTATGTTACTTTGATAATCTGACTGTATTTACGTCAGAACAATTAGAGTTATTATTGTAATATTCCATTTAGATGCATCGCAAATTGATATAATTTGTAATATCATATAGTTTATGGTAGTGTAATTATAAAAGATCAGTTTTATTTCCCTGATTATTGATTCGCTATTATACTTATTTTATGTCCTGTATCCAGCGTGGAGGCAATTTGTAAAGCAGTTTTATAATCTGAATCCGAAATACGCCTCCACCGTGTTTTATTCATTTGTATTAAATAATAAACTATGAATAAAATAATAATAAAATAAACATTATTAGTTTTTTCTCTAGGCGGACGCCTACTCCGCCACGCCGGGGGAAAGGGGGGGGGGGGTTCATTCGATCCCCCGACTCCCCCTCTAGTTACAGGCCTGGAAAAGGAATGATATTGTCTTCTCAAAATTCACTTTGCACTCACTTTTATTTGCTTTACTACTTTGCATGTATCAGGCCCGCTACTAGTGGGGGGGGGTGGAACAACCCCCCCCCCCCCACCCACCCCCAGTTAATGTCGGCAGAGTATTAAGGCCCGCTATGGTCCCACAATGGTGAAGTTATAGTATTCTATTCTCATCCTACTCCCCTTCTTATTTTATTCGTTTAACTAAGTCATTATAATTTCATATATAACCTCCTTTCAAGATTCTTGAAAAAAAATAAATGTCACGATCTTTCTCACGACCTTTCAAGACAATGGAAGCAAGAGACACTGCAGTCCATATTCACGTGTTTTCCTAGTGTAACCAACACTTACGTCCTTCAACTTAATACTATACCAACAATCTTTCCCCCAACAATATCTTTTATATTATGTTACAAACAATGATCCACAGATCCTGGTACAACAAAAAATAAATAAATAAAAAATTAAAAAATGATAATGTTTATTTTTTATTTTTTTTATTTTTTTTTGCTTATCATTTTTTTGTGGGGGAGGGCGCAATCGAAACGACCAAGCTACCACCTACTGCTAGATAATTTTTTTGAACTCCTAACCTACCCCCCCCCCCCCCCCACCTCGCTTTTCTTAGCGCTACCGGCAAGATAGCGGTGATCTGTGAAATTTTTTGTGAATGTACCTTTTACTCGCCCGGCTTATGATGTGAAAAGACTAATATTGACAGATTTACGCTATGTCACTTTTGCACGATTTTCTGGAATCCAACATCTCCCAGACTAAAAAAATCAATTATATTATTTACGTGTCTTGTCTATTGTATATCATCCTCAGCAACATAACATCAGGATAAAGGGTCACACCATAATTGCACCTCTTAAGCAACTTTTGGGATGTATTTTGGAAAATGCTAAGTACCCGTATGTTTATATACATACAAACAATCAAAATAATATTTCTTTACTTGTAGATCATTTAATGTTATCAAATTTTACTGCAGAAACTGGTTGATTTGGGGTTTAAAAAGTCAAAGACATTTTAGAAGACACCATACCTTTTCCCATACGTCCGTGTACGGAGCTTTTAGAGATATTGACAGAATGCCGTTTTCAGCGAAATCAAGATCACGACTTTAAGATGATATAACTTTTTGTTAAAATAGTAAACGAACCTGCATTTCTCACAAGATGTCGTGCACATATTGGAACAATTTTCTAAATAGTTACACTTGAATTTTCTTTACGCAGTTTTGACAAATGCGAAGTATAAATTTTGATTACATTCCATTTTTTGAAAAATATTTTATAAAATGAACTTCTTTGGGCTGAATATTCATTTTTACCCCTCTAAATTCCATCAAAATTGGTTTCAGCTTGTAGGCAATTTATTTCTCTTTTATATGATCTGAAATTCGGGGCGATGTGATAGTTCCTCCTAGTGATATCCCCCCAAAATTATTTGTCATAAAAAGGGCAACAATTTGGACGCCCCCTTAAATTAAGAGGTGATCGCAACAACTTTCGAAGAGCACACCTCTGAAATATTGTGTCCAAGGATATTTTCTTTCGAAAAAACAAGGTGTGTTTAGTTTGTACAGTAACAACATTTGAACCTTCAATTTACGGGTTGGATCTCCCCTTATGTCATAGGTTGCCTAGATCAGTAATATGAAACGAAAATCTGACTACCAATCTAGACCAGCTCTCCATCAACAATGTTGATATTACAGCGCGTGCAGCACGGACCACACGCAGCAATATACACACGGCGCATCAGCATGCATTATTCTCTGCGCTAACGGTCAACGGTTCGCACCGCATGGTATATTTTTTGAGGTTCGAAAAATAGAATGAATTTTGATAATCGCAATATAATGACAAACATACACATTTGAGCTTAATCATGTTGTGGGAAGATATAATCATTGATATACTACTATATCCTCTAAAAAACTAGAAATGTAATATTTTTGTCTGCAAAAGGATGACACTACATTTAACAGCCACAACAGATCCCCTGATCACTTCAATAGTATTATGCACGTACATCTCCAATGTGTGTCTATTAAAGCATTGTGTTTATTTTCTTTAGTACATGTATGATGTCGTCAGGTAAAAATGAATTATTTCTAGCAGCATCAACCATTCCATCAATATTATTATAATTTATCCTAATCCCATTTATAGATCATCAGACAGAAAAGGAAATATATATGGTACAATTGATGCTTCCAACCGGTATCATTTTCAGATGTGTATGTAAAATTACTATGGCCACTTGAGGTATAGGCGAGTATAATTGTGAGTACTTTCTCCATAACAATATCTCTGCAGCTATCACATCACGTTTGAGTACACACGTTGAGGCTAGGTAATTTCAAGCCATGTCTGCTCCCCGAAGGCATTGACTTATCGTTGAATAACAATGACATGTAGGTGGGGTGGGGGGGGGGCGGGTGTGGGGGCTCTGTTCAGATGCAGCCTGAAAGCCATTTCCAAGAAAAAAAATG
>CALNVZ010003434.1:38716664-38731391 GCA_940671915.1 Paracentrotus lividus | reverse complement strand
AATTCTGTGAAGAAGTTTTGTAGCTATCACCTAGTGCTATCATATAAAGCAAACGGAATCGAAATCGGATGAAAAATGGCGAAGGAGTAGAAAATTGAAGATTTTGGTCACATACGGACGGACGGACGGACGGACGGACGGACGGACGGACGGACGGATGGACGGACGGACACACATACACACGTACGGAGCCCGTTTCATAGTCCCCTGCTCGAACTCGTTCGGCGGGGACAATAATATGAACTTCTTACATTGTATATAGCGCATAATACATTTAACTATGTCTCAATAGTGCGAAAGGGACCAAAATGAATAAAATCCTATTGCTCTAACTGTAAAATCAAACTACTGAAAGTTTAAGACTAAATGAAAGTCATTTCCAATCTAAAACAGTGAAAACAAACAAGGCTACATGTAGGTCTATGGCCTTCATAACTCAGAATACGTTGTACGTTCTGAGCGACAATTTTTACTTATTCAATTCTCGGTGACATTTCCCTTTTTGATTCCCCTAAAAATTTCCTTTCAAGGAAATCCTACTTGTCACACTCTAGAATTGTGCTGATATTTGTATAACTGGTAAAATGGTTCAATTTCTGAATACTCTCATCATTCAGACAAAAAACAAAAACCCAAACGGCTCCCCACCTCAAGAGCGAATTTGAATACGACTCTGTGATGGGACACCCCCGCCCCGTCGTCCCTCTCTACAAAAAACCTACGAATATGCGAAAGCTCTGCGTCTGGGTTCTCTTAACCAATATTGATTTAAAAGACTACATCTGCCCATGTGCCTGGCATGAGAACCCAGAAGACGTCGAGAGGGGCCGGGGAAGAAAAACACTATGACGACCCCTCCAGGCTTTGTCTTATTGTGTGGCGTCACGGAGAGGAGAAGAGCGTCTAGGGTATGAATGTCAAAGGATGGTTACATGAATTGTCCCTCATCCTCCCTCCACTTAAAAATCTCTCTCTCTTGGAGAGGAATCTAGAGAATTGCTGAGGAAATGCCATAATCAACATTTCAATATACTGTGAAAATAAATTCCAAGGAAAAATTGTGTAGAAATTAACAAACTACTTCAGAATGATGTTTACAAACAGTATCATAATTTGCAATCAATGGAACTACATGTACCATGTTTATGTTGAGAACCATAAGGGCGCATTATCATCAGATAATACCTTTCAACTCTCAACAGATGTAACCTTCAACCATACATGTACTCTTTCCAAAAGGTAATGGCTGAAGACTTGAATATGAATGTCCAAATGGAGTAAAACATGGGAATTATATTGTTTAATGAGCCGATCCTGTGTTTAATTGAAGATGCTAGTACTAGATGTTCCTATGTTACATCAAATCATTTGAAAACAGAGGGTTAAAATTTTTGAAATGTCCACAAATCATGTTTCATACCATATAGATGTCAAACTTTCAGATTGACTTGTGTCATGTATAGGAAAGTTTTGATGCATAATCTAGGAATATAATACTTATTGATTTTCTATAATCAATAATCAATTAACTGCACATAGGAACTTTTAGCTCTATATAACAGTGCACATACAGTAGGAACTTCTAGTACTGAAAAGTCAACATCATCATTGAAAACAACATTATATTTAGATATTTATCATGTTTATGGTAATCATTTCATTTCATAGCAGACACCAAATAAGTACAGCTCAGTTATTTCCAGTCTGAAAACTTACAGATATATTTAAAGTTATTATTTTTTTGATAAAAAAAGTAATTATAGAAAACTACATATATTTTTTTTTACCTGATTCTCTTTTTTTCTTGATGGATTTTTGTTTCCAATCTTCTGGATTTCATCTTTTTCGTTTACCCGCTACTTTTGGCAAATTTCAAAAGAATTACTTGGCTCAAAATATCTTCTACACCCTCCATGTGTTCAAAAAGCATCTAATTTTGCTGTCTCTAGGCACTACACACTGTGTATGCATGTCTGTGTGAATGAACAGATCATGTGACTTGCTATGCGGTGTATTGATTGGCTGTCATGTCACATAGGTACTTCTAGTCTTAGATGACTGCACATATGGAACATCTAGTACTAAAAAGTTGCTTTGTGTGGTGAAACAGTGGGGCCAATTTGACCCTTTGTAATTAAATATTGATTTATAAATACTTACAAGTTAAAGTACACATACTAACATGTTGAAAAATACAAAATAACTCAATTTGGCCAAAATGTAATAAAAGAACATCTATGTACTAATTTTAAACACTGGTTTCCACATTGAAGTGCCTAAATAAAAAACTGACCAAAGTCCTCATCTAGAACAAATTTTACCCCCCAAAAAGAACCCATATTCGATCAGTTTTCTTGATTTGCACGATATTGAGAGTAACTGCAATTGTAGATTGTATTTAACATCATAAAGACTCTCCTAAAATCAAAATAGGATTTGGTACTAGGGTCATTCCATGTCAAATCCCCACATGGGTTTAACCCGACCATTTCTGATTTTGATGAAACTTGGTGTACTTGTCGAGAGTCATCTCACAGCACCAAATTTAAAATTTCAGGTCAATCGCGGTGAGGGTTTGGAGTATGGCCACCAATTTCGAGATTTTCGGCGAAAAGGGGCTGGTCGCCAACTTTTAACCCTGTATTCTGCGTAACTTACTGGGTCATTCTTCACAAAATGAGTATTTTGGACAGGGGATTCATCAACAATTCCAAATCTGCCATCGATTTGAAAATCGGTACACGTTCAGGACCTTGACCTTTCGACCAAATATGACCTTGAATTTGACCTTGTGGATCATGTGATCTTAACAATTTTTTTTTCCTGGAATAAATTGCATTGACGCATGTCACTCAGATATATATAAAGTTTCAGAGATATAATATTTTTGTTTAGGAGAATGACTGTGATGTGTTGTACCAACGAAATACAGAAATACTACATTATGCTACATACATGAACATCATACGAAAAATGCTGATAACTAAAAAAGCATTTAAGATAAAGGTATCAAACTTTGGGAAATTATTCCATATCAAATGCCCTTACTACCTGGAGAGTTAAAAAAATTTGGTTTCCCCATGGCCAAGATTCCAGGGGAGCCGCACCAACGCTAACCCTAACCCTAACCCAAAACCTAACCCCGCTAGATCTTGGCCACTGATGGTTTGAAACTTTTTAAACTCACCAAGTAGTTGGGACATTTTGAATTCAATAATTACGCAACATTTGATAATGCTATCTCCAAAAGTTTTTGAGTTAATGGCATTTAGGTATACATGTGGTTCACGTCATAGACATTTCTGTATTTCGTTGTTACAACACACAATTCAATGGGAAAATCGCGAGTGTGGCAACTTTCGACCCATATTTCTCCTAAACAAAAAATGTTACATCTCTGAAACTTTTATATATCTGAGTGAACATGCCATACAATTTATTCCAGGAAAAAAAAAATTTAATATCACGTGATCCACAAGGTCAAATTCAAGGTCAAATCTTAGGTCAAAAGGTCAAGGTCTCTGAACATGTACCGATTTTCATAATGATGGCAGATTTAGAATCGTTGATGAATCCCCTTTCCAAAAATACTCATTTTGTGAAGAATGACCCAGTAGTTCCTAAGATATAGAGGTTAAAATGTAGGTGACCACGCCCCTTTTCACCGAAAATCTCGAAATTTGGTGGGCCGTATCTCCCGAACCCCTCACGCGATTGACCTGAAATTTTAAATTTGGTGTCGTGAGAGGAATTTCAACAAGTACACCAAGTTTCAGTAAAATCGGAAATGGTCGGGTTAAAATTTTCTGATATTTTGGGTGATTTGACATGGAATGACCCACATGATTTTTGCAAGCGCAAACATAATAAGGAGAACCATGATATGTACATGTGGATATATGGCAAAATAAACAAGTTATGAACAGGACCACTGAAACTAAAATAACAAGATTTTGTAAAATTCTGCATTCAGCACCATCCTCTATCCGGGTTCTTTCACAAGCATTCTCAAACTCTTCGATTGGTAGTTCTATCATGATCATGACCTTCAATGTGCCCTCTCAACAAGGAGAAGGTGACTCGCACAGAATACCGAATGATGAGGCACAAGAGATAAAGGGTAAGATTGCACAGAGCGAGAGAGAGAGAGAGAGAGAGAGAGAGAGAGTACATATGACACTAAATTATAGACAATATTCACATACAGTAGAATCAGATTACTTCAATGTCAATATTATAGAGATGCACATTACAAATAATTTCAATTCACTTTAAAAGACAATATTTTCATGCACTGTATACATTGTATATTTTTGTGATTTTGAGTAACACTTTTAGGTGCGGAAATTTAAAAACGCAAGGTATTGCAAAAGTGGGCAGCTGTGTAATATACCAGTATACAGCACATATTTTGCTTCTACATGTATATATATTCGCGATTTTGCTCCAAAATGGGGAATTCCCGAGAGTATGTTTTCACAAATTTATTGTATTTGCATTCACCTTCTACAGAAATATCAGGAAGTGAAATTTTCGCATTCAGTAATTCGTGAAATTCTAGAAGATAAAAACCACCGCGAAATATTCAGTGTATACAGTACTAAAAGTAGGCTGCAGGAAAGACACACTGGCAAATAAACATGAACAACCAGGTATGACCATGGTACAGAAATGAGTACTCATGAATGTAGATTCAAAAAGGAAAAAGGGAATAACCTGACTAAAAGTAGAGTTTATTGGTAAACAGCAAAGGATCTAGGTTAGGTATTGCTGCTGCATTTCCTATGCCATGGAGGAGCGATCAGCGTTCCTGTACTAGTGTAGTGATTGACAACATGCAGAATAAGAGAAACTACAAGAATATCTTCATTGTATAGGCATGCTATTCAAAGTGCCCCATTCAAACCCCCCCCCCCAATCAAACGAAAAATCCCTAATTAACGCACTGACTATTGTAGTAGAGAACGATTACACAGCTACTTGATTCATTACAATTTACGATTGCCATAAATTCAATATTTTTTCCAATTGATGAAAACAATATATAAGCATTGTATTGTCAAAGTAGAAACGAAAACATCGTTTGTGGATACAAAGCCCTTTGGGCCGCTTTGGGAATTGCATAAAAATTTTATATTATTATTAATATTATCATTATTCCAGTATTACAAAGTTCCTCTATTTAATTCTGCCTAGCTCTTCATCTCTTTTCCCTTATTGTACTTGTAGAAATCATTTTTCCCCTTTTGTTCACCTCTTCTCTCTCTATCTCATTCTGCATCTGATCTATTTATTTATCTTTCCCTTTTGATATTTCTCTCTCTTTTTGCATCTCTTTCTTCTCTTCATCTCTTTCTCTCTTCCTCCTCCCCTCTCTCCTATTTCTGTATATCATTATCTGTTTATTTATCTTCCCTTTTAATCTTTCGCTCTCTCTCTCTCTCTCTCGCTTCTTGGATCCCTGCACCTCTTTCTCATTTAATTCATCTCCCCACCCTCTCTTTCTCTCTCTGGCACATGCACATTCAAACCCTCTTTCTCCTCTCCAGAGAACCGTCGTATTCTCCTCAATTCCTCTCTTATGTCACCGATTCACTTACGGCCTCCCATACCCAGAAACATCCCCATCACCAATGACGACATGTCTACCCCTACAGCCATCACCATGTCAATGTTTGGATACAGACAGGCTATATATTCAACTTTCCATTTTTTCATTTGATCGGTTATGAAAGTGTATGGATCTACAAACGTATGGTGAGTTAAAGTTTGATGCAATCAGACCTGAGAAAAATTTCAGTACATTGTATATAAGCTCTATCTATACAAATGTAGCTAGGTATGCCACAAATAAAACAATAAACAAAATTGTCAACCAATGAATTGACATACTCAAATGGACTGTAAAAAGGAAAACAAGAGATGTAAATCTGTTACACAAAGTTTGGGTCCAATTCACAATTTAGGCAAGCTTAACGTTCAAAGCTTCACAGAAAGGATTTTTACTGAGACTGCCAGATTTTTTGTCACTGCATAGCTGCCAACATTTGAAATTTTCAAATTAGTAATGATCAGATAAAACACAGAATGTGCGCGTAGCGGCACATCAACATGTGCGCGAAGCGCGAAGTCCCTTGCGGCCGGGTCCAGGGCCCGCCTAAGGGCCCTGGAAGCTTGGGGTTCTAGACGCTCTCTGGTGGCAATCTGAGCCCTATTTTGGAGCATTTTAAACTTTTTTTTTTCTGTTGTTTTTAGGGTGGAGCTTAGGTTTGAGAAAATTATTGGCAAATTTTTTCATGAATCTGAAAGTAAGATGAATGATTAATCAATGAAATATGATTAGAGGCATTCACATATCACTTACATTGTAGGGCTATCATAACATTTGGATTATTATTCATTTGTGCTCCAAGTAGAATGATGTAAACAAGCCACTCAGCTCGCGTAACATTTAAATCCTGCGAAGTTGACATCCATGAAGTTATCCTGGGTGTGGATGAAGATTCAGAATTCAAAATTCCCGATGTTGAAGTTTTGATTGGTATGGCAAACAGTTCACTACGTCTACGGCGCATGAGCGATGGAGATATCCTTTCGACATATCGTCAAAATGCATGTTGTTTGTTTTTTCCCGATTGGGTGATGAATCAACTCTGTTCCATATTTGCTGTTGTAACATTGTCCCTTTTTTACGCTCCATTTTCACATTTATGGTCCAAACTAGAGAAGAAGAAGGAACAAAATACGGTCGACGTTCGTAGCGACATCACACTGCATCACACACAATAACATATGCACTAACAACATCAACATGCATGTTCTTGCGAATGGCGCTGTTTTCGTCTTTCGGTGTGTGTATGCACTAAGATCAACGTGCATGTACTTTGAATGGCTTCCGCCTTTACTACGAGATGCGCTGTTTTCGTGTGTTGTTTCATGTGCACGTACGTACGTACGCGCGCTGCCGTAGTAGAATCTACATAGAACATGCATTAACCGTGCGTGAGTGTCATAATATAATAACATGTATACTGGCGCTCATATTCGTTAATTTTTTAAAGGTGCAATTCGTATTTTCGTATAAAGGGTAAAAATTGTAATATTACGATTTTTCGTAACAGTTGGCAGCTATGCAACTGCTAAACCTGTCACTTGCTGTACATACAAAAGCATCAATGTTGAAATGGGTTTTGAGGGCAACTACCCGCCTGGAGGACTATTCCTGCCAAAAATTTACCCCATAAATCCTTCACCTAACCCTAACCCTATTTCGGGGGGGGGGGGGGGTAGTTGTCCTGGGAACAGGGGGCAGTGTCTAGGGGGGTAGTTGTCATGATAAGGTTGAAAGGATATCACAACTTTTGCCTTTTTTTTGCAGATTTCATGCATGTTTGTGGTTGCTCACACTGGAAACTTTATCATGTATAAGCAGAAATGGTACTATACAACAATTTTTCTCGAGTCTGAATTGGGGTTGGAGCTCACATCCACTCTAGATTCTAACCACATTCGCTCGCTTGCATCCCTGCCGGAGGCCACGCCCATGGCATCAGTTTGGAGAATGCTTTTGAAAGACTCTAGAAAAAACAAACATGTTTCTCAGTTTGCAATGAATTTCTTACCTGCCACCCCTCCAATCCCCACCATCAATCCATAAAACGTAAAGGTAGTTTACACAAATTTTCGTTGGAATTGAGTTAATACTTAATGTGCGAGTAGGGATTTATTTCATATGTGGTCATATTCAACGTGAGTGAACGCGACTTTGGACTGATAGAAGGGCACATAGTTTTGCACTTGTAGGTTATGAATGGATGCATGATACCGATATTATGTATATGTAGGAGTGGCATGTGTCATTACCATGTTGGGTTTGAATTTTACAAATGGTTCTGGAAATTATGATTAAAAACAGTGCGTGAGTGACACGACAGAAAAAAGACATGGGTTTCTGACCAATCATTGGTTATGGTTGATTTGTGCGCAGGTAGATCTCTAAGGTACCATAGGTGCTGGTATATGTGTATGAATAGTGTACTCTTTGACATTTATTATGTTTTCAATCATTCCTCTCTGTGGGAAAATGTCCACCTCTATGTGTCGTGAGTGACACGACATCAAAATGTGAGTGACACGACCAGTGCTTAAATTCAACATTTTCAAGTAAATAACGAAATCCAAATTACCTGTATTTATATGCCAGGTTAGAGTAGTCCATAAAATTAATTTAAGCAAAAAAAATCTTACAAAAGTGATTAGTTATAAAGAATAGAGGCATTTAAAGACCATAGTCCATACGTGCAAATTGCTGTTGGCTCAATTATTCAGCGTAAGAAACTGGATCACATAATGTTTGAACTAAATAATTGTTTGTATTGTAAGAAGCTTTTTGTGTTGATTTTCGATCTAATTTGCATTTCAAAGGCACAGCGCCACATTGAAATTTCAGCTAAATGTCCACTTAGTCTGAATATGACCATGTATGACTAATGACAAGATAAAAATTCATGATCATATTTACAGTGTACATTATGATGAATGACGCAATGCTTGTTAATTTGCTACATTGTTGTAAATGTATATTTTAATTTTAAGATTAAAGGTAGTGTCATCCTCTTTCACAAATTGGCGAAAACTAATGCAACGTGGCATCACTTTAGAATTGATGCACCTATACTGTCTATTCAATCTTACTGTCATAGGTTGCCTAGATCAGTAATATGAAAAAAAAATCTGACTACCAATCTTGACCAGCTCTCCATAAACATTGTTGATATTACAGCGCGTGCAGTACGGACTACACACAGCGCATCAGCGTGCATTATTCTCTGTGCTAACGGTCAGCGGGTCACACCGTACGGTATATTTTTTCGAGGTTCGAAAAAATAAGAATGAATTTTGGTAATCGCAATATAATGACAAACATACACATTTGAGCTTAATCATGTTGTGGGAAGATATAGTCATTGGTATACTACTATATCCTCTCAAAAACTAGAAATTTGATATTTTTGCCTGCAAAAGGATGACACTACCTTTTATAAAGAGATTAGAATACCATTTGGGAGTGGGAGTGGTGTGGTCGAGTGGATAAGTCGGCGGACTTACCATCACAAGGTACGCAGTTCGAATCCCATCCATGCCACTAGCATCCTTCGGCAAGGTGTCAACCTGCAAATTTGCCGTACCAAGTGAGGTGAATGGGTACCAGTAGGAAGCAATTCCTTCAATGCTGTGAGCGCCTTTCGGGGTAGCCCCGCTGGGTAATAATTAGTTAACACTATAAGCGCTTAGAAACACTAAGGTGGATATCGTATTAAGCGCTATATAAATGCAACTATTATTATTATTATTATTTGCTTTGCCATGGACATTTTTATTTGATCATAAACTAGTAACTTTTCCCAAAGCTTGTTGAAACCTGCATCCCCCCCCCCCCTCCCTATTCTGTTTGGTTTATATGATCTACTTTCTGCCACTTGGTCTAACAGCAGTTGAACCAATTATCTGATTGTCTAATACCATTAGCCCATTTGGTCTACTAAAAATTTGGTCTAATTTCCTCTTGGTCTAATGACCCCTTCCAGCTCGAATAGCCAATTCGCCTCTTAGCATTTTCGTCTAATGCCCAAATGAATAATTGGTCTATTACCAGTTTGTTATTGTTACAGGAATTGACCAAGTGGTGTTGGACAAATGGGCATTAGACAAAATGGTAATTACTTTAATATAGTAGACGAAATTGGTTGCAATTAGACCAAAAAGGTAATTAGATCAAAAAGGTAATTTGACAAACCAGTTGCAGATGACATGGAATTAGACCACTTGGGATGAGACTAAAGTAATCAAAGTGGGTTTAGATAATATGGCAGTTGAACCATTTACCATGGGCGGTGATCCAGGGGAGGGGGGGGGGGGGGGGGGGGGCGACACATTGTACTGTAGATCTGGTTTATCTCAGGATGGTTTCATTGTCTGTAAAGTTTAGTCAAATTTAGCTACAGGTTAAATTAATCCCCCCCCCCATCCATGAATTTTTAAAATTATAGCACTGAGGGTACTTTCAGTGACTACCCCCATGTCTACTTTCATCCATGGGTAGATGCTGTTTGCCTAATAATCCAGGGGGGGGGGGGGTGTTTCACAAAGAGTGTTATAATACGCATCACCTCATTGGACTGACCGTGCTCAGGGGATGCGCGCCATTGTGATATCTGTCAATTAAATTGCGCGTTATAAAAGAAGATGCACGTAGAAGTTAAGTGCGACTTTAAGTCTACTTAATTCTTTGTGACACACCCCCCTGGGCTATCAAGTTCGGTTAAATAACATAGACTCTTGGCTAAGCAGCAAAGACCCTTTTATTTTTGAATGTTCTGATCCATGTCACGGAACCACCTGATTTTTTTTTTTTTTTTTTTAAATACAAATTAAGGCAGACTAAAATCTTAGATTCATCATTGATACAAAGACTGATGACTGCAGGTAACATTTATATCCGTTATGTAAGATTTTACAAATGAATAAATTTGGTTCAAAGTTGGACTTGGATGGTTCAGGTCTTCAAAAAAAGAAAAAGAATAATAATAATTGTAACAATGATAAAAGTTGATGATGAAATTGATCTTGCACAGGGCACTAGCCTACTGTCCAATGATGATTTCCTACTAGTAGCGGGAAGTAAATGGACAAATTGTACCACCAAAGCCCTAGCGGAGCCCAAGGAAGCATGTTCCAAAAAAGGGTCTAAAATTTCTACTCATACAAAAATAAAAACATGAAAGAAAGAACTATAATAATGCAATAATACCCTAGATTACCCTACTATATTTTGAGGTAGGTTTATACCTGGCTTTGCTAATTAATCTCCAGAACTTTCCTCTTCAACCAAGGAGGCAGCATATAGCCATTTTTAGCACAGCATGGTATACAGACATGTATGACAAATGGTTCTGTATATGTGTTGAATTTCTCTATAATGTTTTGTTTGAAGTAAAAAAATACAACTTACATTTTTCTTGTAAACCTTTTCAAATGGCTGATCAAAATTGTCTTGTCCTGATATAAACAACCAGTCCATATATACAACAACTGGGGCTATACTTCACTTCTGAATCTGAAATGAGTTCATAATCTCTTTATTAGACACCCTCATAATCCAATTATTGTGCAGTTTCACATGTGTCACATTTGCGATACACTGTAATGTTCTGGTCTGCATTGCATCATATGCAGTATGCAGTTGCACATTGCAATGCATCACATAACTTGTCATGGCATGCCATGTCACAATCTTTGTGAATGAATGTGCTTTTACATATAACATGGACATAGAAAACTCAACTACATGACATGACAAACTCAACTACATGTAACATAATAAACATTGTTTGTATTTCAATTCAATTTGAGTAAAAAAATTAAAGCAGTGACAATTATTTTCTACATTTTTTAACCGCATTTTGTTAGTTTTGCCATTTTTTTTTCACAAGTTTTGTTTTTGCCTATAAATTTTATATTATGAATTTGTTGTGTGTGGAAAAGTGAGATGTTTAACATTATTTTAAGGTATGATTAATGACTGTAAGTTTGAGAGCTTTTATATTTTTCATATGGGAGTGCCTATCTTCAATCAAACTTGAAATTGGAATGCATCTCACACCACTTTGTATACAAATGTATGAGGAATGATTGCGACCCCCACCAAAAGTTTCCTTTGAAATACCCACAATTTGGGGGAAACACAATACAAGTGTTGATTTTGAAGATCTATCAAGCTTCCTGATATAAATCATGGCTGCAACGCTTTTCTCACAGATTAACATTTTCTGAAAATGTATGTTGATACGTACCCAATTCCAGTACAGAATCAGTGTTATTGAAAAGGGCAAACAAATTTGTCTGGGTCATGGGTCGACAGTTGTCACCATGCTACCAGCAAAGCGAGGTTGGACTGTGGCGAGATTTTAGTGTGAAACAGTTCTCGAGGGTTTTTCAGTCATCAGGAAAAAATCGGGAGTTTATTTTTCATTGATAGTGAATCAAATTTATTGAAAACCTATTCTCTGATAAATATAACTAGATCTAGATCTAGACTCTACAGAAAATAAGGGAGGGCTTCAATTTACAGTCAATACCTATTGCAAAAATTAGAAAGACCTTAGCGAAACACCAATGGACTAAGTGCAATACCTGCTACCCATATATACCAAGTCCCACTTTCCACAACGAGGCTGAGGTCAAATACTTATTAAGATCTTCATATGAGAGGTTGTCATTGTCGCCAAATTTTCTACGTAAATCTACACAAAGGAAAACAGTGCAACACATTAGGGTCTATCTTCAAGAAGATCTACCATGCATAAAATAGTCTTACAAACCAATTAGATCTAATTAAATCATCAATCAATTGAAGTGTCAACTGTCACAACTCTTACTCAGATCACGGAGAAAAAGTTCTCATAATTTAGTAATTTTACTGCATGACGCTCGAATGATCACGAATTAGCATATGAATACACTACCATTGTGCCTTCCAATGAACAATAGTCACGATAAAATTTAGATTTGTCATTTATTTTTTTTTGGTAAGTCCTCATTTCTTTATGCGTTTTGAAATATTGGGCGTACGTCCGACAGTGGATTCGTTGAAGTTCCTTTTTATTTTTCTCTTCTTTATTCTAAAAAATATTGAAAGAGTGGGTCTACGCCCAACCTAGACTATACACAGCCCCGTTGCGAAGGCGACGGGGCTGTATTCTTCACCACCCCTATTTTACAGCGTAACTTTCAGTGATGATGAGCGCAAAGTGAATTATACTGGTACAATTAAATCAATCTAATGTTAAAATGTTGTTGTAAGGTTTCTTGATGTTTCACGGCGTAACAACGACTAAAAATGAAAGTATATAAGAGCTTCTTGACTTACCAAATTGAATTTTGTTGGCCTTGTCTCTTCTCATAGTGTTTGGTGCCATCGCTGAGCCATTTTCTGTGACGTCATTTTACTGTGCGAAGAACGTAATGGCGAAGACAACGCACGCACGGAGAAATATACGTTGATGGACTCAATTTTCTGGTATTTTTCTACATTTTTAGTTGATTACTTCATGTGAAACATTCGCAAATGTCACTAATTCGAGAAAAACTTCAAAGAATTGATTCAATGTGAGTATGATTCAAATAGGTATTTTTGACCACGAAATTTGTGGTCATGTATAGATATTTTTCAAAACTCGCGCAAATATGTCAACTGGTTCGTCCAGTTCCCGTCGCTTCGCGACGGGGGCTGGTCAGTTTACGCCCAACCCATAGCTGCAACATTTTGAAATTTCAAATTAGTAATGATCAGATAAAAACACAGAAATGTGCGCGTAGCGCACATCAACATGTGCGCAGAGCGCACATCACGAGCGCGAAGCGCGAAGCTCCTTGCGGCCGGGGTCCAGGGCCACCTAAGGGCCCTGGAAGCTCTGGGGTTCTAGACGCTCTCTGGTGCAATCTGAGCCCTATTTTGGAGCATTTAAACCTTTTTTTTTTCTGTTTTAGGGTGGAGCTTAGGTTTGGAGAATTATTGCCAAAATTTTTTCATGAATCTGAAGATGAATGAATAACTCAATGAATATATGAGCATTCACAATATCACTTTAATATAGTATCAATACATTTGGATTATTATTCAAGAAAAAAAAAAAAAAAAAAACCTTACACAGTTGTTAAGAGGTCTATGTAGCTGATGCTTTTAAAATCCTATTTATCCTATCCTATTTGTTATTTAAAATTCCTGCCGAAGTTGACATCCATGAGTTATCTTGGGTGTGGATGAAGATTCAGATTCAAATTCCGATGTTAGTTTTGATTTGGTATGCAAAACAATGTCACTACGGCCGCCATGAGCGATGGAGATATCCCTTCGACATACTGTAAAAAATGCATGTTGTTTGCTTTTTCCCGATTTTGGTGATGAAGTCAAACATCTCGTTCCATATTGGCTGTTGTAACACATTGTCCCTTTTTACGCTCCATTTTCCCCACCATTTATGGTCCAAAACTAGAGAAGAAGAGGAGACAAAATATACGGTCGACGTTAGCTAGCGACATCACAACTGCATCACACACAATGCACACGTGCACTAACAACATCAACATGCATGTTCACGGCGAATGCGCTGTTTTCGTCTTTCGCTGTGTGTATGCATCTACAGATCAACGTGCATGTACTTTGAATGGCCTTCCGCCTTCACTACGAATGCGCTGTTTTCGTGTGTTGCTTTCAATGTGCACGTCAGTACGTACGCGCGCGCCGTATAGAACTACATAGAACATGCATATAAACGTGCGTGAGTGGTCATAATATAATACATGTATAATGGCGCTCATATTCGTAATTTTAAAAGGTGCATTCGTATTTTCGTATAAAGGGTAAAAATTCGTATAATTCCGAATTTTTCGTAACAGTTGGCAGCTATGCCAACCGTTTTTGAAGTCGCGTCTTGCAGTTTTTCTCTTGCAAAAGGTCTCCTGCTCGTTTCACTCAGCTTCTTTTTTATTTATCCACCTTCACTCTCTTTTTTCTCTCCTCTCTCTTCTGTCGCTTCTGTGACCTCTATTTAGTTTTTTGTCTCTCTTGTTTTTTCCGCTAGCGTATTTCTCAAAGTCGTGTTGTCTCTACGATTCTCCTCGTATCGATCCTCTCTCTCGCTTCTTATTCATTCCATCTCCCACTCC
>CALNVZ010003434.1:38687793-38698786 GCA_940671915.1 Paracentrotus lividus | reverse complement strand
CTTGAGAGACCTATTACTAAACAAGAGTTATACAACACAATTTGCTCTATGAAGCACAACAAATCACCCGGAATGGATGGTTTACCTGTATAATTTTATATCATCTTTTGGAAGGATTTATCAGACATTCTCCTTGACGCTTTCAATTTCTCATTGCAAAATGGTAAATTGTCCCCCTCTCAAAGAACGGGGGTGATTACTCTGATTCCTAAAAAAGATAAAGATACTCTTTATTTGAAAAATTTTAGACCCATATCTCTCTTAACAGTTGATTTATAAAATTTTAGCTAAAACTATTGCAAATCGTGTGAAAATATGTCTAGAAACTCTTATTCATTCTGATCAGTCTGGTTTTTTAAAAGGTCGGAATATTGGAAACAATGTTCGTTTGATTACCGATATAATTGAATATGCTAAATTAAATGATATCCCAGGTGCCATTCTCCTTCTTGACATACAAAAAGCCTTTGACAGTGTCTCACATAATTTTCTTTTTAGTGTTTTAACTAAATTCAATTTTAGTAACAAGTTTGTGAGTTGGATCAAAGCTTTGTATGGGCTATTTTACGTTAAGTGTACACTTTTTTTCTCACTGGGGGTCAAAAATGAAAGTTGTTGTTAGAGCAAAAGATGCACAGAATCTCAATGTTAGGGGTATATGTCAGAAATGTGTAAAATTAAAGAGCGTCAAGTCCATGTTTACAAATTGAAATATTTGATTGAAACACATTAACAAAAATAGGTGTTTGGAGAGGACATTTGGTTTAACAAAGAAAACATTATCTTCATTACACCTGTAAATGGCACACATACAGTTTTCTGTACTTTAATATGCATATTTATACTTATCAGATGTTGATGCACTTATTTCCTATTCACTTAGGCTATATGTTGCCATAAAATTATTGTATTCTATAGAAAAACTGAAAATGGGAGGTTGAATTTATTTAATGACTTGGGAATTTCTTCTTGTTCTAACATTTACTTCAAATTTTGTATACAGTGTTGCATTTATGTCTAAATTATTTGATGCTATGTAATAAATGAATAAATAAAAAAATAAAAAGTAATAAATATAAAATAAGTAAATGCAAATTTTAATCAAATATGAGCTTCCAAACTCAATTCATTCAGGTCTTTTGGAGAGGACATTTTGTTTAACAACAAATCTTCGCAATATGAACTCTTACTATAGATGTCAATTGGTATGCATCATTCATTTCTAAAATTTCTGTAAGAACATGCTAATAGATTATTGCAACATTACAAAGCCAAATTACGTGTATTGGAGAGGATAAACTGCAAATTATTCACCATTAACACAGCTCCAACTTTATCTCATAACATACATGTATCGCCTGAAAGTTTTGTTTTTCAATACATTGTTTCATGTTATTTAAACAGTGTTTTACAATTGAACTCAATACTGATATTGTCTAACTTGATACACCATTTTTAATATAAGTCTTATTATCTATTTTCTTTATAATCCAAACTCTCTAAGAGTGACTCGTTGATAATTATGTTATGGAGAGGGCACTTTGTTTATGCAATTGACCTTTTTATTGAGATCAATACATTCACCAGTCTACATGTACTTTTGATTTTCATATACATGTATCAAGTTAGATATTGGTAGGACATATCCAGAATCCATACATATTTTCGACCAAACTAGTATTTAAAGTAAGTAATAAGCAAAAAACAAAAACAAAAACAAAACAAAACTTAAAAACAAAACAAAAAAATCTTACTTTAAACTCCTGAAAAAAATGAAAATATGGGATGTATATGGCCATGCATTTTAAGTTGGGCCCATGTTGTGTGACACACTCAAAATTTGTAATAATTGTGCGCATTTCCATGAAAGTGGCTGTTACTTTATAAAAATTTATATTAACCCCACAAAAGTATACATTTTCTGGAAGCTGAATGTCTGAGGAGTTCGGAAATGCGCTTAAAATTAATATAGGTGGCGCCCTTGAAAGGTTATGAATCTCTAAGCCTGAAAAATTCATGAAAAAAGATGACTTTGGGAAAAAAATTGCAAAAAAAATATTGCTTACCCTACAACATTATTTACTGCAGATTTGAACTCGTGACATTTAGAGCCTTCCAAACATGTATAACTTTCTATACCCTGAGAGAGTTTACCGCATTTTGCTCCAGGCTGGAAAGATGACTTCGAAAAATTTCAATTTTTTAAGAAAATGTACCTTGTTGCCGTGTTCTAAGTATTGTAACTCGCTGTTTAAGATATTAGACATGTAATGGAGAATCCTATATAAGTTGGTAAGGCAGATAGAAGTAGCAATGTAGTACAGACATGTGAAAGTCCCTTTATCTTGGTAAACATTATTAACCATAATGTCCTATATAAGAGCCCTTTAGCTGTAAAGAAATTGTCATTCATATAGTACAGTCACAATAGTGCACAATACTAAACTGTTTATAACTACTTTTATGGATCATAAACAAGCTAAATTACATGTTGCAAGTGTTTCAGAAGGGTGAAAGCATTTTAACTTTTTTAAAAAATCCATCTCTGAACATGATTTAACTCTGTTTTACAGCACATGTACCATATTTGCTGCGCGGCTCCTCCTGCGCGGCTCCTCCTCCACCCCTGACTCTCGTTAATTAACACTTAATTAACAGACAATGATGAAATTTTAACAATTTTTAAAACATGTATTTTGGTGCCCTACATGAGAGCTTTAATTTAAGACAAAATTCAGCTATATAGCTTGTATAGTTTTCAAGTAAATCAATAAACAAAATCATATTTGAGGAGCAGATGTCACAACTCCACCTTTTTAAGGGCCCAACTCAAAACACATGGCCATATTTGATATGAATGATAAAAAAGTTCTATCTGATAAATGAATTATTATGAGGGCAATTCCACAGAATTACGCAAGGGTGGTTACTCACTTCGCGGAGACGTCTCCGCGACGGATAAAACATATATGAGACGTATCCGAGACGTCTCCGGGACAATTTTCAAAAGCTGTGACAAAGCAGTTTCAAAGAACCGTCTCAAAGTAGTTTCCGCGACGTTTCATGAAACGTCGCGGAGACGTCTCTGAGACGTCCCGGAGACGTCTCCGCGACAAGTTTCAAAAATTTGTCGCGGAGACGTTTCATGAGTTGCGGAAACTACTTTGAGACGGTTCTTTGAGACTGCTTTTGTCACTTTTTGAAAAATGTCGCGCAGACGTCTCGGAGACGTCTCTAATACTTTTTATCTGTCTCCGCGAAGTGAGATACCACCCTCGGTTACCGTGGAATTGGCCATAAGTAAAAGTGGTACATTGCAGTTGGTCCAGACATTGTTTCCCTACCTGAAGTGCCCTGTTAAAAAAATGTGTCCTCTCCTTAACAACCTAATGGCATACATAATATTGCTACCAGGGTTGTGAGTGATTGCAATGATCAGTATATTTTGTCAGTTACACCCTTACAAATAATATTCCGTTAAGATTTATTTAATATTAAACTATGTTGTGAGAATATTTCTGTCTTTGCATTCAGAAATTACCCAATTACATAAATTAATTAATGAAAATCAATACCAAAAAAAAATTATTGCTGTTGAAATTATATCTAATGAATTCTAATATTGAGTGGAACAACATATCAAATATTTCATACATGAAGGAAGTGATTATACTTTTAGAATAATTGTTTTTGTACATTGTTTAAAAAATGGGTGACCCTGTTTTGGAGAGGACATTCAATTTAACATTGCAATAGTGTGAGATACTGACCATCTATAGATATTCAGATGGAAAATCACATTTCATGATATTGAATGGAGGTATATAGATAGTTCAAGCCTCAGTGCTTCGCAATATAAAGAAAATACCTGTTATGGAGAGGACACACTTTTAACGGAAAAATAAAGTCATCGAATTAACCAAGCAATAAAATATTATTCACATATTTTGTTCTTGATTTTTGACATGTCCTATATTTAAACATCTTAGATATATTTAAAACAGAGTTTGGGCCCATTCATTTCATTTTATCTCACTGCTGCTGACCTCAGTGTTATGGGAGGGAATGTTGTTTTTAACTTTAACGGAAAAGATACATTTTACAAAATATTGACTCTTTCCACATTTCTTGCCAAATTTGGCCAAATATAAGATTCATGAGTTACATGGTGGCTTATACTAACTATAACAGCATTAAAATCAAGACAACTTTCAAGGTATATCATGTATGAAATCAGTAAACATAATCCAAATTATGAAATGAGAAACCCTTTCGTTAAAAATGCACTAAAAATGCTGATATTCCCGAAAAATGTTTTGCAGTGTTACAAATTGAACTAAGGTTGCTGTTGATAAGTCCATAAAATAAAGGCCAACATGATATAGTAATTGTTTTAAATTACCAAAATGAGGAAAACACAGTTTTTTAAAAGTTGTACACTTAACGTGAAATAGCCGTTATACAGATAGAAGAAGTTATGTAATGAATTATGGAAATTTAACCAATCCTATTGATATGCAAGAGGTATTTTCCAAAGGGTGCCCATTTCTACCATATTTGTTTTTGTTAGTAAATGAATGTATGGCACATGCAATAAGACAAATCCTAATATCAAAGGAGATCCCTGTTGAAGATGTTGATTTGAAAATCTCTTCTAGCAGATGACTCTACATGCTTTATTGATGGCTCAGATACATCATTTCAAGCGCTTGTTTGATACTATTGAATTTTTTTTCAGAGAGTTCTGGTTGTAGGTTAAATATGGTAAATCAGAGGCAATATTGATGGTCAAAGGGGGCTCACCCTCTAACCCTTTGCTCAAATGGTTTAAAGTGGAATAAACAACCTTTAAAATTTGGGCATTCACTTTTCTTTAAACACAAGTTCATGTTAATCTTAATCATAAAGTAAAACTCAAATCTATTGAAAACTCCTTAATTGTGTTCGAGCAAGAAATTTTATCACTTGTTGGAAGTATGTTGTGATAAGACTATTGCTACACAGCATCCTTTACTTTTTTCAGTGTTTATGCATTTAAATTGCCTAAAGCATTTTTTAAAGAATATAAATTCATTAATATTTAAGTTCATTTGAACATTGGTAGCATAGGTCAAAAAGAAAGTTTATGTGTAATGATTTTTGCTGACTGCGGTCTACGTATGATGACCCCTTATACTTATTCTTTGGCACAGAAAATGTTATGGGTGAAATTGTTTTGGGATGATAGTTTTCAGAGCCTATGAAGGTCATTGAAATTTCCCTCTTGAATAACTTTTGTTTTAAAGAAAATATATTATGGTATGCTCATGCTCCCCGGTTGCAGTCTTGATAATTATCTTCATCACAATTAGCTGAATCACTTCAAACGTGTAGTATCTTTAGGAATATTTTTGTGAAATCAGAGTGGGACATTCTTCACAAGTATAGGATATGTCTTGTATTTGGTTTAATAGAATATCAGCTCAAAATAGCTGTTATTATTGTTACCCAGAATGGTTAGATAGGAATAACATTTTTTTTGATTTATTGAATCTCCTCTCCCTGGATGCAAATTATTTTGAAGAATTGATGTTAGAGTTTATATTAGTCCCAAGGTAGGGGAAGTACATTTCCTTATGAATATTCCAGAAGACTGGTTGGTTGTCACAATTCACATCCTGATTATTTTGATGCAATGAAAGCAAAACTTCTAAAACCAAAGTTCCACTTTGCTTACCATGTAATGTTAGAAAATGTACCGCTGAGAGACAAATCGAATCTGAGGGAAACTTTGATATTTACCTGAAGAGGATATGGGAAAATCCCATTAACAATTTCAAATCTTACTATAATTTACCACGTATTGCTCTTTTTATTTAAATTATTTCACAGAGCTATTAGCCTTGAATGATTTTTTTTTTAAAAAAGAGGAAGGACTCTCAGATTGTGCCTTTTGCCTCAGTCCCAGAGACTTATATTCATTTATTCGTAGAATGTCCTGTGGTTAAAATTGTATGGGGTGAGTTGATAGAGTTTATAAGTAAGAAAACAAATCAGATTATTAACCCAACAATTTTTGAGAAAATGTTTGGCTTTGAAAAAGATAAATTATTACATTTTTGTTTCTTTTGCTCATAATACTATTTTCATATGTAAATTTCAAGGGGAAAATTCATCTTTTGATGGATATAAAGCAATATTTTGGAAGTAACGAAGAGCTTGGGTATGCTTGCCAAAAAAGAATCTAAGTTACCTCTCCATTTCAAGAAATGGAAATTCAAATGAATGAACCTTCGCTCCCATTGCAGAATGTACTTGTATTATTTCCATATAAAGTGTATGTAAATAGTAATGCTACTTCAGATAAGTTTCTTTTATTTCTGTGATATTGAAGATGTCGGCCAACATTTATACAGTGATTATGTCAATTATATTTTTTTAATGTATAACCATTATTGTGTTTAAATTCTACTGCTGTTTATAATGAATATTTTGGATGACTGTTGTTTTTTTTTGTTTTTGTTTTTGTTTTTTTTTAACTTTTGTTACTTACACAATCGCTTGTAAATATTGTAATTTTCTTAATTCAATAAAACATACAAAAAAAAAAAAAGAAAAAAAAGAAAGAGGAAATCAGTTTGAAAGGTCACAAACAGACTGTATAATGTCAGGCTCAAAAACCAAAGCAGACTCTCGTGTATTTACGTGGTCAGGGTGGTAAATTCACGCCATTTTGAAGCTGAATTGCGCCGCGGGAAATTCCCATTGTCGTTGACTGACGTCGTGGGAAATTCCCATTGAAACACCGTCTCGCGAGAGACAAAAAAGTGGTGGGAATACCGCGGTAAGTAGACAGTTGTAAATTTCCGCGGTACCCAATGGGAAAGTGTCAACTTTCTTCCCGGCCATACTGTAGACTAATATATCCTAGTTTGGTTCATTTAAATTAGGAATTTTGATTTCGGTATCAGCAAATAACAGCTGAATGGTATGAAACACATACTCTCATTTAGAGGACTCGAGCTCGATCCCCTAGAATTTTTTCCATTTTTTTTTAAATTAAATTTTGTTGCTCTAAATCTAAATAAATAAATTAGACTATCCATAAAACTTATAGTTGAAAGACGAATTTGATAAAAAGCACATTTTCATTTGGACACCTATTTAATATCCAGCATTACGTGAAAAATGGGAAACGTTATTAGATGCTTATAGGCCTATGTAAGCAAACCTGTTCGACAAAACATCTGAATATACCAAAGTGGTCTTTCCTACGACAGACCCCGTATCGAAAGAGGCCCATCGATATTTTATTTCGAGAACCGACCTTTCCCTTAGGACAACTCCCATGGAGAACATATTTCCCGGGGAATGGTTCCCCAGAGGACAACTACCCCGATTAAATCTAATCTGGAGGACGAGTCCCCAAGAGGACAACTCCCCCAAGTACAACTCCCCACAAGACAACCACCCCTAAGGAAAGCTTCCCCGGTTGACAACTACCTGGAGGACAATTCCCCCGATGGACAACACCTCCAGAGAACAATACCCCGACGGCTCCAGAGCACAATACCTCTGATGGACAATACCTCTGATTGACAACTACCACGGAGAACAACTCCTATGGTGAACAATTTCCCTGGGGGACAACTCCATGAGGACAATTGCCCTGATGGACAACGCCTCCAGAGGACAATTCCCCTATGGACAACTCCAGAGGCAATACCTTTGATGAACCTGATGGGCGTCTCCCTGGAAGACGAATCCTCTTGAGGTCATCTGCCCTGATGGACATCTCCTCCAGAAGATAGTTCCCCCAATTGGCAACTCTTGCAGAGGACAAATTCACTGGAGAACAACTGCCGTGATGGACAAATCCCAAAAGGGACATTTCCCCATGTAATGACTAACAGTATTGGTGACCGGAATACAGCAAGATTGTTATGACCACGCCCAGAGGAACGGTACAATTTCCCTTTCTCTTTTCTAAGCAGACCTGAGTAAATGGTATCGAAGGTTAATGTCCTCTCGAACATGATGATTAGTAGACGGCAAATTTGAGAAATGAAGGATGATGTGCAGAAAATGCTACAGATTTGTTATGTTCTTCAGTGTACTTTGATCGTCGCAAAATTGGGAACAAAAGGATGAAAATTTCTTTTGAATAATTAGCAACTATGCCACAAATCAGTGTGTAAGCTAAAGGGGTAAAACCTCCTTAAACCATCCCTATCCCTGTTTGTCATCCCTGAGGGGCTCCTCCTGGAGAACAATAATTAGAAGCACTAGAATAATTCATTTACATGTATATTACAAGGGAAAAGAGAAAGGGCTGGCATAAAATATATATTTTGTCCTTAAAGCATTTAAAGTGAGGTGAGATGTCCTTTGGGGGTATTCCTCTAGGGGAGTTTTCCTTCGGGGGACCTGTCCTCCAGGGAGTTTCCTCCTGGGGAGTTGTCCTCTGGAGGGAGTTGTCCTCTGAGGGAGCTGCCATTTGGGGAGTTATGCACCAGGGGAGGTATCCTTCGGGGACCGGTCCTCCGCGGAGATGGCCTACGGTGAGCCGTCTAGCAGGGGTGATGTCACCAGTATGTCCAAGGGAGTTGTCGGGAGGGAGTCCTTCCCTGTTATCCTCTGGGAGACATGTCCTGATACAGTGTTCTGTAGCTTCTTCATTGCATACATATTATGCTAAGCCTGATATCACACATTGAGATTAGCTTTATTGAGTTTAAGTAGTTCATAATCATGTTAAAAGATAGAGAAATACGTGTACAAGCCAGCTCAAGCACGTGGACTTTAAATTTCTTCAAATTTTAACAGAACCAGATGCAATGATTGGGATAGCCTGGGTTGGGGAGCCTCACACAAGATGAGTAATGTCTAGAAATCTACCCTTATAATGATGGCATATTGTCATGCTTGGACAACACTTTGCAGATACTACAGAATTTGTACATGTACTGGAGCTGAGGTCTCAGTGGTCACTTGCCATTTTGGCCAGCCATCTTTTATTCATAACCATAACCCTCAAGAACCATCTTTTATTTTTAAGCATCCTACATGAGATCTAATGACCATTATCATGTTGAAATGACCAGTCTGGAAGAGGGGAAAATATATAATATTTTGGGATTGAAATAAGGTTCAGTCCTATGCGGCTAATCCAGAGAGTGTTGTCTAACGTCACCCCTATCATGGCTATCGGTAGCTTTCTATCAGATAGCATACTTGGTGTACCCCATTATATGTAACCCCAGATTTTTTCTAATGGTGATTAAAGTCTTGGATTTCAAGTAAGGATTAATCACATTTGATAATAATCATCCCCATGTGCAGAATGTAAGTTGTAGACCTACATGTATCACTCTCAGTCAGGATTGTCCACTTCATGACTTAAGACCATATTTCTGGGCGAAATTTATGTGAATAGTATAAAAATATGTTTTTTATTGCTACTAGGTAAAATATGGCTGATGCTATGGAAATTCCTTCTAATATTTCAGCAACAAAAAGTGGCAACCCCTATCAATTCAATATGATACGAGGTGATAATATCACTTTAATAGTAGGGCCTATTTGGGGTTTGAGCCTACTGTTTCTAAGAGAATAAAAGTTGCCTACAGAATAACCCAGTTTAAAGTTTAAACTGCTTAAAAGCTTTATGATATAGAGATGTAGTTGCTATGTAAAATATTAATTTTAAAGCAAGAGCGAACTAACCAACACTCTTACTGACTGTGTGTTATAAATAGCTATAGTCTTAAAATATACCGTTTGAGATACCTATCAATAATACAGTATATAAATCATATTAGGGAACTAAAATGTTTTGAGGGGGAAAAGTATGTGTTTTGTTAATTGGTAACAAAATTATCGCGGTGTGAATCTAGTGACTAGAAAAAAAGTGTGGTATCATTCAAATGGGTCTGCATTATAAGACTAAACTGCTCAGGATATTGCATTATGGGTTAGGAATCAGGGCAGAATTCAGTGACTTGAGGTGATGTTATAGAAGGCCCTTGGTTCGTATTGGCTTTATTGTCAATTTTCAATTAAAAAATGTTTTAATTCCATTAAAATTGGAAAAGTGAGATTATAATATCACAGAAATATATAAGGCCTACTATTAAAAATATGAAAGACGCCCACAAAATAACCAAGTTTTAACTGCTTAAAGGGTGTAGATAATTTATATATGTGTTATTGCTCAGAAAATTTCTAATTCTTAAACAACAAAATTTTGCAACTCCAACCAATTCATTATATGACATTCTAACACTATAAAAGTAGATATAAATTAGGGATACATGTAGGTCTTATTGTTTGAATGATGTTGTTGCTATGGAAATAACTTTTGATTCCTCAACAACCAAACATCATGCAGGGCTCGAATTAGCCCACGGCAACCCACGGCAATTGCCGTGGTGCCCTTGGTCATTGCCGTGATGCCCCTCCAATTTAAGCATGACTTACGGCAACACTAAACATGCCCTTTTTCTCCTTTGCCGTGGTGCCTTATCTCCTCAAATGGTGCCCTTCGCTGTGTAGCAGTGGTGCCCTTTCTAACCAAATGATGATTTTGGGGATATTAAATTATTTTCAGCGCCAGTGTGCCTTTTTGCATTACCCTCACTAAAACTTAAGGCTTGGCCAACTCAACCACAGCGCGATCCATTCCCCTCCGGCTCCGCATCGCGCCGCGCCCGGCATGGCACGGCCCGCAGGCTAGGCGCACCTGCAGCTCATAGCGTGGCAAAAAAAATATATGCAGCTTTCAATTCAATACACATGGGCGAGATGCATGTGAGTGTGTGTGTGTGTGTGTCATCAGTGGTGTGTGTATTTGTTGCGATTCGATTCAGGCGCTGTCTGCATGTACGATGTTTGTGTGGAATTAAATACGACAAACGTCGCATACTATATATGCGACGTTTTATTCATTGTGAGAAAACTAGGGCTTCCCCTGACCTCAGACAGGTACCAGAAGAAAGAGCGAAAATTGACCAAT
>CALNVZ010003434.1:38671182-38681527 GCA_940671915.1 Paracentrotus lividus | reverse complement strand
AGTGTATAAGTGGGTTGCCTCGAGGCAACTGGAATTCTCCTTTTGCTCAAGGCAGATCTGCTTGCTCGCTCTAGGCAGCTCTTGAACCTCGGGCTCAGTATCTCTGCATTGCTGGCTGGTATGGGTCTCTAGGACTGGCCGCAGCTGATGCTTCATGGTTTAACTAAATAGTGTCTAAACTTTAGTTATTGGGGACTACATGTACACACGTCAAAGCACCCTACAACTTAGTATACTGGGACTAGTGTTAGAAATAATTCACATGTGCTGCAAATGTCCCTCAGGATCCTTTAAAATCTTGGTATCCTTTTTTTAAAAAACTTCAACCAAACTGTTCCTCAGATAATCCAATCCTCGTCATTGAATTGTTATGTTCTTTTCTTGATCTGGCCGCAATAAGATATTTTGAAGTCAACTATTTTATGCCAAAATATTGAGTGCATGTTCAAGAGATTTCCATGTGGTCAAAATCAATCACTATTTGATCCTTAAATTGGCAAAATTTGTATCTTTAACTCCTGCAACTCTAAAAAAATGTATTCTATATTTTATGACACAAAACTACTGAAAATTGCAAATATACATTTTAAAAATTCCCAATTTGCACAGGAAAGTAGTGATTATTTTTTTCCCAACGTTGCCAATTTAGAGATTTCAATTGAGGTATTGCCAGTTCCGCAATCTAGTGCGCAACCTTGCAAAACTCATGGCAGTCTAATGGAATCTAGTCGGAAGCGTGCGATTAGGTTGCGCAAGCTTGCGCCGTCGAAAATCAATCTTATTAGATTGCCGCAAGCTTGCACAATCTAGGTCGCAACCTTGCGGCAAGCTGAGATTTTTATAAGGGTATGGCAAAATAAACAAGTTATGAACAGGACAACTGAAACTAAAATAACAAGATTTGTAAAATTCTGCATTCAGCACCATCCTCTATCCGGGTTTTTCACAAGCATTCTCAAACTCTTCGATTGGTAGTTCTATCATGATCATGACCTTCAATGTGCCCTAACAACAAGGAGAAGGTGACTCGCACAGAATACCGAATGATGACGGCACAAGAGATAAGGGTAGATTGCACAGGCAGAGAGAGAGAGGAGAGAGAGCAGTACATTGTGAAAAATGACACTAAATTATAGTAGGGTTGGGCGAATCTCAACTTTTTTTTTTCAAACAAGTTGTTTCTATAAGTAAAATCTGCGTAGAAACTGAAAAATGACAATTATTTTTGCATATGATGACGTCTTACACGTTCGTAAGGCAAAAACCAAAATGGCCGCATAGAGTATTATGCCAATTATCACACTTTTTATTCGGTATAAACCACTTTTATTGCGTTTTTATATGGCTTTTGGGTGTCTGGGAACCAACATGATTAATCCACATGATTAATCCTACTTAGTGACTGTTAGTGTAGTTTGGTAGTTAGTTTCAGTCAAATTCGAGCAAAAATCACTCATATCAAAATCAACTAATTAACACCTATCCATGCTACATGTAGGTACATTGGTATATGATAAAATTGTCAGATTTGAGTTATTAAACCATCAAAATCGATAAAGAACAATATAAAACCGGTTTATACCTACATTATAGAGTGTGTGTGAATGGGAACTACAAACTATTTTGTTTTTTTTGCACTTTAGCGACGTCAGACATCATCGTACACAAAAATCTTGTCATTTTTGGATCTACATCAAATTTGACTATAGAAGCAACTTGTTTGAATAACTTTTCAGAAAAAAGTCATTATTTGCCACCCTAATTATAGACAATATCCATACAGTAGAATCAGATTTTCAATGTCAATATTATAGGAGATGCACATTACAAATGATTTTATTCCTTTAAAAGACAATATTTTCATGCACTGTATACATTGTATATTTTTTTTGACACTTTTAGGTGCGGAAATTTAAAAACGCAAGGTATTGCAAAAGTGGCAGCTGTGTTACATACCAGTAATATACAGCAATATTTTGCGTCTACATGTAAATATATTCGCGATTGCTTCAAAATGGGAATTCAGAGAGTATATTTTCACAAATTTATTGTAAATATCAAAATTTTGACATTCAGCAAGTCGCGAAATTTCTAGAAGAAAACCACCCGAATATATCAGTGTATACAGTAGCTAAAAGTAGGCTGCAGGAAAGCACACTGGCAAATAAAATGACAACCACAGGTATGACCATGGTACAGAACATGAGTACCTCATGAATGTAGATTTAAATAGGGAAAAGGAATAACCTGATAAAAGTAGAGTTATTGGTAACGAGCAAAGGATCTGGTTAGTATGCTGCTGCATTTCCTATGCATGGAGGAGCGATCAGCGTTCGTGTAGTGATTGGCAACATGCGAGCAAGCAGGAACTTCAAGAACATCTTCATTGTATCTAGATGCTATTCAAGTATGCCCACATTCAACCCCCCCCCCCCAATCAAAACGAAAAATTCCCTAATTAAGCACTGGACTATTGAAGTAGAGACACGATTACACAGCTACTTGATTCATTAAAATTTATGATTGCCATAAATTCAATATATTTTTCAATTGATAAAACAATATAATAAGCTATGTATTTGTCAAGTAGAAAGAAAACATCGTTTGTGGATACAAAGCCTTTGGGGCGCTTTGGGAATTGCTAAAACTTTTATTATTATTATTATATTTATTATATCTATTATTAAGTATACAAAGTTATATATCTCTATTTAGTTTGCCTACCTCTCATCTCCTTTTTCCTTAATCTTTTCCTTATTGTATAAATTTTGTAGAAATTATTTTTCCCCTGTTTGTTCACCTCTTTCTCTCTTCTCTTCTCATTCTGCATCTAGATTATTTATTTATCTTTCCCTTTTGATATTTCTCTCTCTTTTTGCATAATCTCTTTCTTCTTCTTCATCTCTTTTTTCTCTTTCCTCCTCCCCTCTCTCTATTTTTTAATATCATTATCTGTTTATTTATCTTTCCTTTTTCTATATATTTTTTTCTCTCTCTCATCTCTCTTCTCATCGTTGAGATGCACCTCTTTCTCATTTTATTCATCTCCATCTATTTTTTCTGGGCACATGCACATTCAAACTCTCTTTCTCTCTCCAGAGAACCGTCGTATTCTTCCAATTTCTCTTACGTCACTGATTCACTTTACTGGCCTCCATCCACAAAACAATCCCATACACCATGAGAAACATGTCTACCCTGCTCACATGTAATGATATTGACAGACAGCTATATATTCAACTTTCCATTTTTTCATTGATCGGTTATGAAAGTGTAATGATCTACAAACGTATGGTGAGTTAAAGTTTCGATGCAATCAGACCTGAGAAAATTTTAGTACATTGTATATAAGCTCTATCTATACAAATGTAGCTGGTACTGCCACATAAAACATAAAAAAAATTGTCAACAATGAATGGACATACTCAATGGACTGTAAAAAAGGAAAAACAGAGAATGCAAATATTGTTTTACACAAAGTTTGGGTCCAATTCACACATTTAGGCAAGCTTAACGTTCAAACTTCACAAGAGATTTTTTAGAAAGGATTTTACTGAGCTCCCAGATTTTTTGTCAACTGCATAACCTGTCACTTGCTGTATAACCAAAAGTCATCAATGTTGAAATGGGTTTGAGGGCACACTACCCCTGGAGGACTATTCCTGCCAAATTTACCCATAAATCTTCACCTAACCCCTATTTCGGGGGGGGGGGTAGTTGTCCTGGGGCAGGGGGCAGTGTTAGGGGTAGTTGTCATGATAAAGTTGAAAGGATATCCAACTTTTGCCTTTTTTTTTGCAGATTTCATAGCATTTTCTTGTGTTGCTCACACTGGGAACTTTATCATGTACATTTATAAGCAGAAATGGTACTATACACAATTTTTTCAGGTCTGAATTGAGGTTGGAGCTCAACATCCATCTAGATTCTATCTAACCACATTCGCTCGCTTGGCATCCCCTGCCGCCGAGGCCAAGCCCATGGCATCAGTTTGGAGATGCTTTTGAAAGACTCTAGAAACCAAACATGTTTTCTCAGTTTGCAATGAATTTTCTTACCTGCCCCCCTCCCATCCCACCATCAATCATAAAGTAAGGTAGTTTAACAAATTTTCGTTGGATTGAGTTAATACTTAATGTGGCGAGTAGGCACGGGATTTATTTCATATGTATGCTAATGACAATCTATATTTACAGTGTATACATTATGAGATGACGCAATGCTTGTTAATTTGCTACATTGTGTATAAAATGTATATTTTAATTTTAAGATTTAAAGGTATGTGTCATCCTCTTTCACAAATTGCGAAAAACTAATGCAACGTGGCATAACTTTAGAATATGATCAATATACTGTCTATTAATCTACTGTCATAGGTTGCTAGATCAGTATATGAAAAAAAATCTGACTACCAATCTTGACCAGCTCTCCATCAACATTGTTGATATTACAGCGGCGTGCAGCACGGACTACAACAGCGCATCAGCGTGCATTATTCTCTGTGCTAACGGTCAGCGGGTCACACCCGTACGGTATATTTTTTTTTTCGAGGTTCGAAAAAATAGAGAATGAATTTGTAATCGCAATGTAATGAAAAACATACACATTTGAGCTTAATCATGTTGTGGAAAGTATAGTCATTTGTATACTATATATCCTCAAAAACTAGAAATTTGATATTTTTGCCTGAAAAGGATGACACTACTTTTATAAAGAGATTAGAATACATTTGGGAGTGGGAGTGGTGTGGTCGAGTGGATAAGTCGGCGGACTTACCATCACAAGGTACGCGGTTCGAATCCCATCCATACCATAGCATCCTTCGGCAAGGTGTCAACCTGCAAATTTCCCGTACCAAGTGAGGTGAATGGGTACCGGTAGGAAGCAATTCCTTCAATGCTGTGAGCGCTTTCAGGGTAGCCCGCTGGGTAATAATTAGTTACACTATAAGCGCTTAGAACCTAGGGTGGATATCGTATTAAGCGCTATAATAATGCAAACTATTTTATTATTCATTATTTGCTTTGCCATGGAATTTTCATTTGATCATAAACTAGTAACTTTTCCAAAGCTTGTTGAAACCTGCATCCCCCCCTATTCTGTTGGTTTATATGATCTACTTTCTACCACTTGGTCTAACAGCAGTTGAACCAATTCTTGATTGTCTAATACCATTAGCCTATTGGTCTAATTTCCTCTTGGTCTAATGACCCTTCCAGCTCGAATAGCCAATTCGCTCTTAGCATTTTCGTCTAATGCCCAAATGAATATTTGGTCTATTACCAGTTTGTTATTGTTACAGGATATGGACCAAGTGGTGTTGGACAAATGGCATTAGACAAAATGGTAATTACTTGATAGTAGACGAAAATGGTTGCAATTAGACCAAAAAGGTAATTAGACAAACAGTTGCAGATGAGTGGAATTAGACCACTTGGGATGGACTAAAGTAATCAAGTGGGTTTAGCAAAAATGGCAGTTGAACCATTTACCATGGGCGGCGATCCAGGGAGGGGGGGGGGGGACATATAGTACTGTAGATCTGGTTTATCTCAGGATGGTTTCATTGTCTGTCAGTTTAGTCAAATTTAAGCTAAAGGTTCCCCCCCCCCTCCATGAATTTTTAAACTTATAGCACTGAGGGTACTTTCAGTGACTACTTCCATGTCTTTTCAGTCATGGGTAGATGCTGTTTGCCTAATAATCCAGGGGGGTGTTTCCAAAGAGTTTTAAAGTAGACTTAAAATCGCACTTAAATCGTTAGTTTCATGACTTATAATACGCATCACTCATTGGATTGACCGTGTCAGGGAGTGCGCGCATTGTGATATTGTCAATTAAATTGCGCGTTATAAAGAGATGCGCGTAGAAGTTAAGTGGGACTTTAGTCTACTTAACTCTTTGTGACACACCCCTGGGCTATCAAGTTCGGTTAAATAAATAGACTCTTGGCTAAGCAGCAAAACCCTTTTATTTATGAATGTTTGATCCATATCACGGACCGACCTTTTTTTTTTTTTTTTTTTTTTTTTAATCTTAGGGATAAAATCTTAGATTAATCATTGATACAAAGACTGATGACTGCAGGTAACATTTTATATCCGTTATGTAAGATTTTATAAATGATAAATTTGGTTCAAAGTTGGCTTGGATGGTTCAGGTTCTTCAAAAAAAGAAAAAGAATAATAATAATTATAACAATGATAAAAGTTGATGATGAAATTGATCTTGCACAGGGCACTAGCCTACTGTCCAGTGATGATTTCTCTAGTAGCGGGAAGTAAATGGACAAATTGTACCCAAAGCCTCGCGGAGCCCAAGGAAGCTGTTCAAAAGGGGTCTAAAATTTCTACTCATACAAAAATAAAAATATGAAGAAAGAACTATTAATATGCATAATACCTAGATTACCCTACTATTTTGAGGTAGTGTTTATACCGGCTTTGCTAATTAATCTCCAGAACTTTCCTCTCAACCAAGGAGGCAGCATATAGCCATTTTTAGCACAGCATGGTATACAGACATGTATGACAAATGTTCTGTATGTGTTGAATTTTCTCTACAGAGTGAGTCAGAAAAACTTTACACCTAGAAAATGTAATAAAAAGAAAACCAAATTTATAAACCCCAAATTCTTATACATTTCTGAAAGAGTAACTCCTCTCGATCTTTTGGTACCATTTTGTGTGATGTATATTTATGCTTGTGATGAACACGACGCATTGTTTGCGAACTTGTCAATTTCGGAATTGTGCAGAATGGGAGTAAAATCAAACACAAAAAAGCTTAAAAAGCAACTTCATCTTGATTAAATAACATAACTTTTTAAGTGAAATGTCTCCGCTTAATAATTTGGCAGGGGTGTGTTACACATATTGACTAATTTTGTGTGAAAATAAGATAGATCTGTAGAGTCAGGCATGAGTGAGCACAAGTCAAAGACAAAATAATCACTTCTCAAAAGTATTAGGAGGCTTTAACCCTAACTTACCTGGGCTATTTCGTGAGCTTAAAGTCTGGGGGGGGGCGCTATAAGGCCCCTTAAGATCTCGGCGCGGATCGCGGATCGCCGACGAAAATTTGCATGACGGTAGAGATGCAATAATCTACGCGGTTCATAGTAAGTGCACTAATTTTGTATTTTTTTATTTTATATGAATTTAATTATGCTAATTTATTCATAGAAATCCTAATTTTCGCTCTAATTCACGAATAAAGCTCCTAGAAACCTAATTTTTTGTGAAAATACTTTCTATAGTTCTAAGAAATGTAGATGAAAAAAATCGTACCATAATCATTTCTTATGTTTTTATTGTTATTTTATTTCTTATGTATTTCTTTGTTTTTTTACCTTTTCATTTTATTGTTTTTTCGACGATATTGTCCATGACATTATTTCGGCCATAAATAGCATCAATTAAAATGCCTCTTGTCAATAAATAAAAATAATCACTCATTATTAATTCTAGCTGAAAACAAATTTTGTTTGACTTTGTCATGAAATCACGTTTTGAGTAATTTTCGGTCTGATGAAATTTTTGAAAAATCGTGGGACGTCGTAACAGGTAAGCCGATTTTTCGCGAAATAGTTTTAAAAGATGCGCTAGACTTAAAAGTAAAAAGTCAGCGAGCGGCGCATCAAAAATTTCGGCACTGCAGATTTATGCGAAAATTTCAAGGGGGGCTTAAAGGCCCCCCCCCCCTGGCCAGGTAAGTTAGGGTAAGGTCTGTAATGGCAATTTACTCTTTAATGTGTACTCATTCGTGCATTACTTGACGAGTCAATCTATTTTCATGCAAAATGTGTCAGCATGTGTAACAACACTTGCCCAGTTATTAAGCGGAAAACATTTTCGTTAAAAGTAATGAATTTTAATCAGATGGTTGCTTTTTTCTAGCTTTGTTGTTCTGATTTTAATCCCATTCTTGCACAATTTGAAATTGACTTTCACAAACAATGCATCGTGTTCATCAAGCGTAAAGACATACCACAGAAAATGGTACCAGAAGATGCGGGAGGAGTTCTCTTTAGAATATGTAAATAATTTGGGGTTTATAAATTGTTTTCTTTTATTGAATTTTTTAGGTGTAAAGTTTTTTTTTACTCACTCGGTATAATGTTTTGTTTGAATACAACTTACATTTTTCTTGTAAACCTTTTCAAATGGTGATGAAAATTGTCTTGTCTGATATTACAACCAGTCATATACACAACAACTGGGGCTTATACTTCACCGTCTGACAGCGGCGTACATGTAAATCCGTGTTGAGGAGTGGTGGGGGGATGAGCGAAATAATTTTGCCACTTGTCGATTTTGTTTGGCTAGTCAAGCACAAGTGACACACAAAGGAACCTTGTTTAATACCATCAATAGCAGAGGCGCCCGACGGATTTGAGAGGGAGGAGGCAGGGACTGATTTTTAAATTTACTAGGGGAGTAATATAGCTCTCCTAGAGGCTCTCAAGGAAATTTTTTAGGGGAGCTAAATTTGTTCTTCATATCAGATTGGGGTTACAAGGGCTCTGTAATCACTCCCAAAAAAGCATTTAAGGGGAGCTTGGGAGAGCAATCGCTCTCACTTCCCCTTAATCTTACCCTGAGGAGGTGCAAATAGAATTTGTCTTTGAATGCATGTTTTAGCTTAGGCTGCCTGATTACTGTCATTTATTAATGGAAAATAATGCGAGCGCGAAGCGCGAGCCAAAAATTTAAGCTAAAAGTTTGAGACATTTGTGCATAGTTCTATTTAGTATCAGCGAGCGCGAAGCGCGAGCCGAAAATTTTAAGTAGAAATTTGATATGTTTGTGCATAATTGTCCTATGTAGTATCCACGAGTGCGAAAAGAAGAACAAAAAATAAAATATATAGTAGAGGGGCAGAACGGATTTCGATAAAAAAAAGGCCAAGGGCGCTTTTTGAAAAAGGGGACACTTTAGATCAGAGGCATAAATGTATTCGAGAGCGAGGGGATACGAGAAATTTTGTCTTTGAATGCATGCAATTTTAAGAATCATAATGGCTGCTTGATTATGTTTAGTTCAGTATTGCAAAAGTAATGCGAGCGCGAAGCGCGACGCGAAAATTTTAAGCTGAAATTAGATATGTTTGTTGCATTAACGGTCCTGTATAGTATCCGCGAGCGTGAAAGAAACCAAACCAAAACAACAAAACAAAACAAAACAATAAAACATATAGTAGAGGCGGCGAAATGGATTTGAAAGTGGTCTTCATGGAAAAAGGGCACCTTTTTTCTGAAAAGGAGCCTTTAGATCAGCGGATAGAACTAAAGAGAAAATTTATTCGAAGGAGGGGTACAAAGAAAATTTGTCTTTGAATATATGTTATAATGGTGCCTCGATTCCTGTTAATTTTAGTAATGGAAAAGTAATGGGAGCGCGAAGTTAAGCTAAACAGCTAAAATTGAGATATTATTTTGAGCAGTATAGATCTATTTATAAGTAACAGCGAGAGCGAAGCGCGAGCCGAAATTTAGTATCCATTTAGAAGATACATTTCACATGCGTGTTAAATAACAGTGATAGGAAACAATCCAATCTTTGCTAATGAAAATTTTGTGGGCTGAAGGCTTCCATCAACTATCCGCACACAACTACTATAGTTTTTGATCGTCAACAACACCTTTCTAAGGTTTGCTCCAGACGAGGGATTGGATCCAACCTTTTTATACTTAGGTTACTGTTACTTAGTGCGAGGTGCATAGCGACCGAGCAGGAAATATTGGGGGTTTTGGAATTTAAAAAAGAGGCATTTTTTATGTAATTGAAAGCGCTATTTTAACCAATACTCATTATTAAGTGTTTTTTTTCATATCTTTCTTGAAAACTGGGGGGGGGGGATGTTTGTACGGCCATCCCCCCTCCTCAAAATTAGGGGGGATGTATCCCCCCGTACATTTGGTCATGATAAAATTGTCAGATTTGAGCTTTTAAACCATCAAAATCCATAAAGAAACAAAATAAAACCGGTTTATACCTACATTATAGAGTGTGTGATGAATGGGCAAAATACACTATTTTGTTTTTTTGCACTTTAGCGACGTCAGACATCATCGTACACAAAAATCATTGTCATTTTTGGATTCTACATCAAATTTGACTATAGAAGCAACTTGTTTGAAATAACTTTTCAGAAAAAAGTCATTATTTGCCCAACCCTAATTATAGACAATATTCACATACAGTAGAATCAGATTACTTCAATGTCAATATTATAGAGATGCACATTACAAATGATTTCAATTCACTTTAAAAGACAATATTTTCATGCACTGTATACATTGTATATTTTTTTGACACTTTTAGGTGCGGAAATTTAAAAACGC
>CALNVZ010003434.1:38637991-38648018 GCA_940671915.1 Paracentrotus lividus | reverse complement strand
CAAAATTTTCGGGGTTAAAGTATCGGTTGGTTGGGCGATTCGAGGACGAATAGCAAAGTAGGCAAATATATCATTCTTTTGAAGTAAATATGTATTTCTTTGATTTTATGTACATAAACATACCAAGACTATGCCTACCGTAGTCATTCTACACCGTACGCTAAATCGCTTGACTACCGTCCTGTTTGGGAGGAAGACGGTAGCAAAAAGGGAGTTGCGCATGCGCAGTTCGATTTTTGCTCCGGAGAGCTACCGTAGTGCTCCGAAAGCCGATTAATAATACAACATGGGACATGACAAACTCAACTAACATAATAAACATTGCTGTATGTTAACCCGTTGACGACGAAATTGTTTGGCCTGATGTCATTACCCCGAGACGAGATTTAAAAAAAGACGATCCTGTCCGCGCGTGCGGGCTCTGGCTAAATCGCTCATGCGTAGCCTGGTCACACACTGGTAATGGACCTTAGAAGTGAAGAGTGTTTTTTTTTTAAATATATATATTTTTTCTATAATGTTTTTGGTGTTCTTGATTGCCCCTTACCACTACATGATTGAATATTCTACATCGAGTCAAACTCGATATTACTACATAGAAAAGATAATAATATTGTGAACAAGAAAAGCATTCCACAGTTTTGTAAACTGAGTAGGCCTATCTTGTCTTGGCCTGAAAGAAAATGTTTCACACCTTAATGAGTATGGAACAAGGTGAACAAAGGGATGTTTGTTTGTTAGTTTTGTTATTTTAGTGTTATCCCTATTTAAAGATCTTTTATCGATACCATGGCCTAAGATGAACCTATGTGTTTTAGTTACAAAGGAAACAAAAATGAATATCAGTCCTTTGGTTGCCAACTTGATTCTTGAACACACTCTCTCTCTTTATTCCTTTCTTTTCATTTCTTACAAACTTCAAACTAAGCCGTATATCCTCTTCTTTTGAGGTACTAATTGGGGCTTAGATATTGTTAGTCATTTAGGTTAGATATCGACCCGTTCTCTAATTTTAAAGAATAGTTTTCTTCTCAGCTAAGCCACTGGAAGCGCTGGCTAATTACAGGCACCGATCGATACTTCTTTATATCTCCAGATACATCCGGGTTTTTGTGTGTGGGCGCCCATGTTAGAAAATCGCTCACACCTTGCCGCTGATCCATTGAATTGTCATGGGCTAACAATAAAAGAAGTACAAAGGAGGATCAGCCAAAATGAAAAAGCTAAAAATTGCTGATGGTAACTTATATACAGTGGTTGACGCAATTCTTTTGAGTGCCTGAGAAGTATATCTATCTATTTAAAAAGCTTATTTAATAAATATATCAAATAGTTATCACATGTTTTTCACTAGAACATATCGCTCTTTTCATAAATTAACTACTGCGTATAGCAAAAATTCAACAAAAGTAGTGCAAAAGGTGAATTTTAGGGTGTTTTTGGTGATAAAGATGTGATCATTAGGGAACCAAGTATACCCGGTTCCCGTCCATGAGTGAGTGATTTCACGTTCGGTGTTGGTGTTGGTGTTAGTGTTAGCAGAGTGAAATTCTGCTAAAATCGAGCTCAAACACCGAGCTCAGATCTAGATGAGAGTCGATACCGATATTGCAACACGCGCGGATTGATAGCCAACACCGTCTGAAGAAGAATGGCGTCGACGCAATTTGTAGCGAAGTACCGGTTTTGTTGTTTAAAACTGCTCGAAAATACCTGAAGAAGGCCCTAAAAGGTTAGAATCATACCAGTAAATCGAAAAATAATCCTTCTTCAAACCTCTCTTTGATACAAATTTAACTCATGATGGATATTTTTTTGACGAAACAGTAAGTTTACAGTTCATATCTCGGGCAGTTTTTTGCAAGCAGCAGGAAATGGAGCATAACCTAGTTCACTTCAAAGCCAGGCCGGGCCGCGCAGCGCGTAGCCTCCAGACCCTATACTTTCGTACATCAGTTCAGATTAGCAGTGATTGCTCATGCATTTTGTTCCTAAAATATAGATTGAGAAGACATCCATGTTGATGATATTTATTCCCTATACGATTTACTACGGAATATCTTATTCTATATTTTCTAATAATTTTTTCCAATGAATTTAGATGAAATTACTTGGACCCTTGTTAGGCTGGAAGAGTAAGTAGCCAATTTGTGAATCCATCTCGTTCACCCAAAAACTAACCAATTTTGTAGGTCTTGAAGTACCCTCTTTGGTCTAATAATATATTAATTGATTAATTTTTCTGTAAAATATAGTATTGATACTCTGCCACTCGAGCCTCCACTGCCCTTATTATTCACCAGACAAACCAAATGTTGGCCAACACCAACACTAACACCAAGTGTGAAATGAACCTTTCTTAATTCCTAGGAGTTTAGTGTTAGTCAATGGAAATTTGCACGTGAAATTTATCACCGGCTGCAGAACTCGGTTCAGCAGACGACATTTGACACAAAATGAAACACCAGCAACCGGAAATACGTCAAAATTTAGAGGTCAACACCTAACACTGACTGATTTTATTTCCGTTTCACGTTCGGTGTTAGATCAGACTTCTGCTCCAAAATAAACACTAACACCGATTATAACACCGAACGTGAAATCACTCAGTGTGTTAGACGGGACCCGGGTATACCCGGTTCCCGCTCTCAACGGGTTAATTCAATTTGAGTAAAAAATCTAAAGCAGGGACAATTACTTCTACATTTTTTAGCACATTTGTTAGTTTTGTCATTTTTTTCACAAGTTTTGTTTTTGCCCATAAATTTTATATTATGAATTTGTGTGTGTGTGAAAAGTGAGATGTTCAACGTTATTTTAAGGTATGATTAGTGACTGTAAGTTTGAGAGCTTTTATATTTTTCATATGGGAGTGCCTATCTTTATCAAACTTGAAATGGGAATCATCTCACCATTTGTATACAAATGTATGAGGAATGATTGCGCCCACCAAAAGTTCCTTTGAAAATACCCACAATTTGGGGAAATCACAATAAAGTGTTGATTTTGAAGATCTATCAAGCTTCCTGATAAATCATGGCTGCACGCTTTTCTCACAGATTAACATGTTCTGAAAATGTATGTTGATAGTACCCAATTCCAGTACAGAATCAGTGTTATTGAAAGGGCAAACAAATTTGTCTGGGTCATGGGGTCGACAGTTGTCACCATGCTACCAGCAGAGCGAGGTTGGGACTGTGGCGAGATTTTAGTGTGAAACATGTTCTCGAGGTTTTTTTCAGTCATCAGGAAAAAATCGGGAGTTTATTTTTCATGATAGTGAAATCAATTTTATTGACTATTCTCTGATAAATATAACTAGATCTAGATCTAGACTCTACAGAATAAGGGAGGTTCAATTTACAGTCAACTATATTGCAAAAATTAGAAGACTTGCGAAACACCAATGGACTAAGGTGCATACCTGCTCCACATATATACCAAGTCCCACTTTCACAACGAGGCTGAGGTCAATACTTAAGATCTTCATGAGAGGTTGTCACTTGTCGCCAATTTTCTACGTAAATCTAACAAGGAAAACAGTGCAACACATTAGGGTTATTTCAGTAGATTAAAACTGCTAAATGTCTATACACATTAGATCTAATTAAATCATCAATCGGTGTCACTGTCACAATTCTACTGATCGGAGAAAAGTTCCTCCATAATTAGTAATTTATGACTGAGCTGCGACATGAATCAGAAATTGCATATGAATACACTCCTATTGTGCTTCAATGAACAATAGTAGATAAAATTTAGGATTTGTCATTTATTTTTTTGGTAAGTCTCATTTTCTTTATGCGTTTTGAAATATTGGCGTACGTCGCGTGTATTCGTTGAAGTTCCTTTTTTATTTTTCTCTTCTTTATTTTCTAAAAAATATTGAAGAGTGGGTCTACGCCAAGAAGCGTTTTTTGAAGTCGCGTCTTTGCAGTTTTTCTTGCAAATGGTTCCGTTTTGGGTAATGATTGACAGCTGGAGCAAAGAAGCCGAATCGCTTTCGCGGTATTCGGTTACTTCCCGCGGACTATCAGGTTGGTGGTGGATGGTGCGGCGCTACATCAATGCGCATGCGTAAGTAATGTGCGCATGCGCATCTCACTGTATGGCGCTCTGTGACGATTTATGCGCTTGTGTTAAGTTTTGCCACTGTGTATGATCTATGACCTAGCGCATGCGCAGCTAGCATGCATGAGCCAAGATGTTTGGGAGTGATCAGTACAAAAGTTTCCCCCTTCGATTATAGGATTCAGTAAACCTAGAATAAACATTCACTACGCACGCCAACACGTGCACCATAAACGATTCTCCAAAACATTGTCTGAACAATAAACTTCCTGCATCATGCATTCATCACCGCCCGATCCGAGCTAGCTCCCTGGAAATTCTTTCCTAAATCACTTGTTGACGGTTACCCAGTGTTACCACGAGCGTCGAACGCCCACGCACCGAGTTCGGGCTTTCGGGAAATTTGTAAACATTTCTCCGAGAGCTCCGAGCACGTGACGCGAAGGCCCGAGTGTTTGTGATAAGCTACGCCCCCAGTTATTGTTTCCGTCTTCGTTCAATGCACATATGTGTGTTGAATAAACATGAGTGCGTGCGCACATTACACGATTAGCCAATCAGAGCGCCCAACAATCAAAATCCATTGTTCTCTATTTCTGTAAAAGCGGAATGGTAGACTTTTTTCCGCGCAGATCTGAGCAGAGAAGAAACAAGAATAACTTTCAATGTAATGTCGGCCTATGAAGTCGAGAGAAAGAGCCAAGAGAGATAGAATCTAACGTACTCTAGAAGAAGATATTGATGGCATTGATTGAATCTTTGAGAAAATGATGAAATTAAAATAACAAAAGCATGTCTTCAACTAAACCGACCAGCCCCCGTCGCGAAGCGACGGGAACTGACGAACCAGTAGACATATTTGGCGAAGTTTTGAAAATATCTATACATGACCACAAATTTCGTGGTCAAAAATACCTTATTTGAATTCATACTCACATTGAATCAAATCTTTGAAGTTTTTCCTCGAATTGGTGACATCTGCGAATGTTTCACATGAAGTAATCAACTAATAATGTAGAAAAATACAGGAAAATTGAGTCCATCAACGTATATTTCTCCGTGCGTGCATTGTCTTCGCCACAGAGTTAAATACGTCTTCGCACAGTAAAATGACGTCATAGAAAATGGCAGCGATGGCACCAACACTATGAGAAGAGACAAGGCCAACGGAAAATTCGATTTGGTAAGTCAAGAAGCTCTTATATAGATCTACTTTCATTTTTAGTCGTTGTTACGCGTGAAACATCACAGAAACCTTACAACAACATTTTAACATTAGATTGATTAAATTGACCAGTATAATCACCTGATCGCACATCACTGCTGAAAATTTCGCTGTAAATGGGGGTGGTGGAAGTACAGCCCCGTCGCCTTCGGCAACGGGGCTGTGTATAGTTAGTCTTCAACAGCATTGTAATAGTAAAAATACCAACAACAAAAGTAGTCAATTAAAAAGAAAAATAACAAAACCAAAACAAAGAACAGTGTCAGTGACAGTGAAAAAGTAAAAAAAGTGCATCCATAAATGCAAAAAATGGACTAACCAGAATCTGTCCTGTATTGTTGCATGGCTGCAAAGTCTATTTCATACGACGAAGAAAGCCGGGTAAAATCTCCAAGTGACAGAGCATGTCCCATACGCGCTTCTAATTCAACGACCACGGAGATCATACGCTCGCCAACGACCGTGGTCGGAAAACCATTCCCATACAACGACGTCGTCTGAATCCATGTTTTTGGTCTCCATTCATCGATGAGCAGCAATTGCCGGTCGCGCGGCCGTGGCGTCGGTGAGAGGGGTCCCCGCTGCTCTGTGTGCAAGCCATCATTTCCGGGTTGTTTGTGTGAACAGCTGGACATCACCAGCAGCAAGTCAAGACGGGCTTTGAAAAATTAGTTCAGCGAAATGAATCATTGCGTATCCGACAGAAAACGTAGATGCGACAATGCAAAACGAACCTCTTACAGATCGAGCATCATAATCTTGTTCATATTTTGTTCATTTTAATTCCTGATTAGGATCTACGCAGGGCCGCGGAGGTTTTGAAAGTGGAGGGGCTGATTCGAAAGTGGGGGGGGGCTGAACAGGCTAAAATCACAAGTGTATGGTCATTTTGCATTTTGTACACGTTTGCTTGAAGAAAGTGGGGGGGAGGCTCCAGCCCCCGGCCTGCGCCCCTGCTACGGGGAGGGGTTTAGGGGTTTATACTTTGGCCCCCTAAAGAAAGAAAAAAAATTGGGGGGGGAGGGGATGGGAGATGCGACCCCCAACTCAGAAGGTGGGGGATGGCATGTGCAATCACCCCCCCCCCCACTTTTCACGGGTGATATGTACATTTTTTAAAAGCTGAAATAGGCTTGCACACTCCTTTTTCGTCCATGGAGCTCTAAAAATGTCGCTCGCACTTCACGCTTGCATATTATTATTTTTTAAAATTTTATTAGAAGTAGTATTATCACTATAATTATATTTTATTATAAATCCAGATTAATTATTTCTATATTCATTATATTCTTATCATATTTGTGCTATATTATTTATTATTCCAGGAAAATTATTTTTTTCTTCCGAGAGCTCTATTTCTATGTCTATAATATCAATTATAATTATTTTTAATTAAATTAATATTGCTGAGTGGACAACTTTTTAACATCAAATAAATGGTCTAAAATTACCTTTACTATTAGAGGTGTATGCAGCTCTCGGTATATTTTACGGAATAACCCCTTTGTGGATATGAAATCTGATTCAGGCCCCTAAATTGCTTCTTCTTTTTTTTTTAGCTCGCCTTCGCCTCGCCTAGAATCAAATGGCGTTATGGCTTAGAGGAAAAAAAAGTTGCACATACCTTCTGGTACGGCTGGTTGTTTAATCTTGGTAATCAATTCTGTATTTACTATTTTTATTACGCAAGATTTGGTTCATTTAACCTCAAAATTTTCCTCTCTCGCTTCGCCCTCGCTTAGAATATTTGCTGAGGATATTCGGCGCAGCCCCAAAAATCGGCCCTTTTTTGCCCCTTCTTTTTATGTATAAATACAAAATACACCTGTCGTTTACCTCAAAACTTTCGGCTCGCGCTATGCGCTCGCATGGAATTGTATATTTGCCGAGGAAATTCGGTGCAACCCCCTAAATCGGACCTTAGTTTTGTCCCTTCTTTGTGTGTATAGATAAAAAAAAAAAAACACCTCTTGTTTACCTCAAAATTTTCTGCTCACGCTTCGCGCTTGCTTGGAATTGTATACATGCTGAAGAAATTGTGCGCACCCCCCCCCCCAAAAAAAAAGTCCTATTTTGCCTTTTCTTAGTGTGCATAGACACAAAAGAAAAACTCAACAATAAAGAAGTATTTAAAGTAAACATGTTTGATTAATTATTGTCTTTATTATTTATCTACAAATGTATATATAATATATCCCAAATGATGTAATATCAGATTATAATTGAAGAAAAAAGATGTAACTTACAGTATTAACAAATGTACAGGTATCTCGCTGTTGGGAGTACCATAACTGTACGTCTACAAGTAGAACAAAAGTAAACGCATGCATATACCGAGTGAGTCAGAAAAAACTAAACATCTAGAAAAATGTCAATAACATTAAAACCAATCAATAAAACCCAAATTATTATACATATTCTGAAAGAGTATCTCCTCCCGCATCTTCTGATACCATTTTTGTGTGGTATGTCTTGCGCTTGGATGAACATGGTGCATCGTTTGCAAACATGTAAATTTCAAATTGTGCAAAAGTGGGGAGTAAATCATTAAAAAAAAAAATTTAAAAAAAGTTTCAAGAAAGCAACTCCATCCTGATTGATATAAACATAACTTTTTAACGAAAATGTTTGGCGCCAAATAACTTGGTAGGGGTGTTGTTACACCTATAGTATACATCCTGTGTAAAAATGAGATCAATATGTAGAATCAAGCATGAGTGAGCACACTAAGTTCAAAGACAAAACAATCAGCCTTTTTAGATCTGTGACAATTTAGGCTACTATTTGATGTGTGCTTATTCATGGATTACCTGATGAACCAATTTCATTTTTACACAGAATATAGTCGATAAGCGTAACAACAATCTCTGTAAGTTGTTTGTCTAAAAACATTTTCAGTAAAAATGTATGTTATTTTAATCAGAATGGAGTTTCTTCAGTTTATCAAAGCTTTTGTTGTTTTTGATTTAGCACCCACTTTTTAACAATTCGAAATTTTCAAACAATGCGTCGTGTTCATCCAAACGTATCAGACATACCACACGAATATGGTACCAGAAGATGCGGGAAAAGTTACTCTTTCAGAATATGTATAATAATTTGGGGTATATTAATTGTTTATAATTTTATAGACACTGGTTGAGGTGTTTACTTTTTTCTGACTCACTTGATATATTAATTTATATCACTACATCAATGTCACAATAAGAGATAAATATTATTAAAACCAATCAAGACAATCGAGGTTTAAAAAAAATGTACATGGAAAATAAAATGTAACCAACTGCTAAACATCATCACTTAAACTTTGACCAGCTTAAAACTACACTGAAAAACCTCATTGTAAAGAAATATTTACAGTTAATATGAAATGTTAATCATTATACAGTCATGACATTTCCAAGGAACATTTTTGTTAAGGAGGACGAAAACTATTGTTGATAATACACAACTGCATAAATACAAAATTTGCAGGATATACAATAGTTAAATAATGTAAAATGAAAAATATAATTGAATGATAACGATCCAAAATACTAGAATGACCGCTATCTCCGATGACAAAATAACTGTGGTATGTACAATATATGAGATTGTTGTGATAATAGACATGAAATTAAATGATATTTAAATGTACACTCACTTAGCACTGGCATTGCAACATAGTTAAATGCGTGCATTTTTTTCATATTTTCAAGTCTTTTATATATTGTCATAATCATGGCCAGAGATTTTCCGAAAATTTTTGTATATTCTGAATGAGGAGACTTGTCTCTTTTCATTCCTGAGATTGGTAAATACTCAGACAGGGGCACTTTTTTAAACAAAGGGGCGACAAATGAACAAAGACCCCTAAAAATAAAATTTTAAGAGGTGGAGATTATTAGTGAATAAAATTATTAAGGAGGAGTCATATTTCTCCGAAAACTGTTGACATGTTTTCATTATGCTTGTGGCAAATTAAAAATGACCAAAAAGGTAGCACTACAATGAAAGACAAAAGAGGGAACACCCGGAGAATATACAATTATTTCTATCGTTGCCAAGGAAAATTTTTGTCCCTTATTACAGAAACGATTCAATGCAAGTTTATTCCACCGAATTCCCAAAATACTGTTGAATTCTTGTAGTGAATTCTTTCTTAGTGTGTATAGACACAAAAGAAAAACTCAACTATAAAGAAGTATTTAAAGTAAACATGTTTGATTAATTATTGTCTTTATTATTTATCTACAAATGTATATATCCCAAATGATGTAATTTCAGATTATAATTGGGAAAAAAAAAAAGTAATTTACAGTATCAACAAATGTACAGGTATCTCGCTGTTCGGAGTACCATAACCGTACGTCTACATGTAGAACAAAAGTAAACACTTGCATATACCGAGTGAGTCAGAAAAAACTAAACATCTAGAAAAATGTCAATAACATTAAAACCAATCAATAAAACCCAAATTATTATACATATTCTGAAAGAGTATCTCCTCCCGCATCTTCTGATACCATTTTCGTGTGGTATGTCTTGCACTTGGATGAACATGGTGCATCGTTTGCAAACATGTAAATTTCAAATTGTGCAAAAGTGGGGAGTAAATCATTTAAAAACAAGTGGATTAGTAAATTACGCGATGCGCAATAGTATGTCCCCGCCGATAATGTAAAATTCCCATTATATCACGATCAGTGCTATCACATAAGGCAAACGGAATCGAAATCGGGTAAAAAATGG
>CALNVZ010003434.1:38618684-38632553 GCA_940671915.1 Paracentrotus lividus | reverse complement strand
GCTTCTGATACATTTTCGTGTGTATGTCTTGCATTGGATGAAACATGGCTGCATCGTTTGCAACATGTAAATTTCAAATTGTGCAAAAGTGGGGAGATATCATTAAAAAAAAAAAAAAATAGTGTCAAGAAAGCAACTCCATCCTGATTGATATAAACATACTAGTAATTTTACAAAAATGTTTGGTGCCAAATAACTTGGTAGGGTGTGTTTACACCTATAAATACATCCTTGTAAAAATGGAGATTATATGTAGAGTCAAGCATGAGTTGAGCACAACTTCAAAGACAAACAATCCAGCCTTTTTAGATCTGTGACAATTTAGGCTACTCTTTGATGTGTGGCCCTTCATTCTGGATTACCTGATGAACCATTTCATTTTACACAAGAATATAGTCGATAAGCGTATAACAACAATCTTGTAAGTTGTGTTGTCTAAAACTTTCAGTAAAAATGTATGTTATTTTCAATCAGAATGGAGTTTCTTCAGTCATCAAAGCTTTGTTGTTTTGATTTGCACCCACTTTTTAACAATTCGAATTTTCATAACAATGGCGTGTTCATAGCGTAACAACAATCTCTGTAAGTTGTTTGTCTAAAAACATTTTCAGTAAAAATGTATCTTATTTTAATCAGAATGGAGTTTCTTCAGTTTATCAAAGCTATTGTTGTTTTGATTTAGCACCCACTTTTTAACAATTCGAAATTTTCAAACAATGCGCCGTGTTCATCCAAACGTATCAGACATACCACACGAATATGGTATCAGAAGATGCGGGAAGAGTTACTCTTTCAGAGTATGTATAATAATTTGGGGTATATTAATTGTTTATAATTTTATAGCCACTGGTTGAGGTGTTTACTTTTTTCTGACTCACTCGATATATTAATTTATATCACTACATCAATGTCACAATAAGAGATAAATATTATTAAAACCAATCAAGACAATCGAAGTTTAAAAAAAATGTACATGGAAAATAAAATGTAACCAACTGCTAAACATCATCACTTAAACTTTGACCAGCTTAAAACTACACTGAAAAACCTCATTGTAAAGAAATATTTACAGTTGATATGAAATGTTAATTATTATACAGTCATGACATTTCCAAGGCACATTTTTGTTAAGGAGGACGAAAACTATTGTTGATAATACACAACTGCATAAATACAAAATTTACAGGATATACAATAGTTAAATAATGTAAAATGAAAAATATAATTGAATGATAACGATCCAAAATACTAGAATGACCGCTATCTCCAATGACAAAATAACTGTGGTATGTACAATGAGATTGTTGTGATAATAGACATGAAATTGAATGATATTTAAACGTACACTCACTTAGCACTGGCATTTCAACATAGTTAAATGCGTGCATTTTTTCATATTTTCAAGTCTTTTATATATTGTCATAATCATGGCCAGAGATTTTCCGAAAATTTTTGTATATTCTGAATGAGGAGACTTGTCTCTTTTCATTCCTGAGATTAGTAAATACTCAGACAGGGGCACTTTTTTAAACAAAGGGGCGACAAATGAACAAAGACCCCTCAAAATAAAATTTTAAGAGGTGGAGATTATTAGGGAATAACATTATTAAGGAGAAGTCATATTTCTCTGAAAACTGTTCACATGTTTTCATTATGCTTGTGGCAAATTAAAAATGACCAAAAATGTAGCACTACAATGAAAGACAAAAGAGGGAACACTCAGAGAATATAAAATTATTTCTATCGTTGCCAAGGAAAATTTTAGTCCCTTATTACAGAAACGATTTAATGCAAGTTTATTCCACCGAATTCCCAAAATACTGTTGAATTCTTGTAGTAAATATTATGTTGTTTACAACAGAAATCAAAATTTTCACTCGTCTATTATAATTTGCTAGATATTCATGACGTCTGATTTTGACACGCATCCTCCTTAGCAACGGTGTAACATAATTTTGTCTTCTGTGCGTGTTTTTTTTTCCCTTAGCCTTTTAATTTGCCGCAAGTATAATGAAAACATGTGAATTTTTTTCGGAGAAATATGATTCCTCCTTAATAATTTTATTCACTGATAATCCCCACCTCTTAAAATTTCATTTTTAGGGGCCTTTGTTCATCTGTCGCCCCTTTTGTTTAAAAAGTGCCCTGTCTGATATTACTGATCTCACAAATGAAAAAGGACAAGTCTCCTCATTCAGAATTTATAAAAAATTTCTGAAAAATCTTTGGCCATGAATGGATATAACAATATATAAAAGACTTGTCAATATGAAAATTGCACTGCATTTAGCTATGTTGTGCCAATACCAGGCCAAGTGGAGTGTACTTATAACCCAGGGCCGCGGAGCGTTTTTGAAAGTGAGGGCTGAGCCGAAACGTGGGGGGGGGGGGGGCCGAACATGCTAAAAAAATCAACAAATTTATGCTCATTTTTTGCTTTACACGTCTGCTGAAAACAAAAGTCCCTCCGCGCCCCTGATAACGAGCAATAGAATATTAACAAGGCTGATGAAAATGCCAAGAATTTAAAGTTGATTTTTAAAGCAAACTTGAAATACAGGGCCTTGTACATAGTTGGTGGTATCTCACTTCGGGAGACGTCTCCGCGACGGAAAAAGAATAATCGCCATCCCCGACGGATAAAAAGTATTGGAGACGTCTCCGATACTTTTTCCCAGTCGCGGAGACGTCTCTGAGACGCACATTGGTGAAAATGATTTATCATCAAGCGTTAAAAAAAAGAATTATAGTACAGCGTTGTAGAATTCTGTCCAATTATGGATTGCAATTAAAAACCGTAAATGCACTTATTTTCGTTGTAGTTAGCTGGAGAATCAGAATTATATGGGGGATCTGTCGTAAGGATTGCTGGATTTATTATTAGTGTATGAAATGGTTATTTATTGTTTATTGTGCATCTAAGGCATATCTTTTAAGTTTGTTTTTAATCAATGAAAAATAAATTGATTTTTTTTTTTTTTTAAACGGCTGAGAGAAGCTCTTATTAATTTATTGGTTCTTCGTTTCTTTCACTAGGCCTCTCTTTTAATTCAATATCGCCTCTCTGATGCACCGGTTTTCGATAACCAGGCAATAACGATTGGGGTCTGCAATCCATTTCATCAAGGTAGGTAAAAAATGTGTATATATATGGATTTAGGCTCGAGTTGATAGGTACAATAAATATGACAGTCCAGGCGTAAAATGATGGGGGTGGTGTCACGGAATTTGTCATGGTAAGGATACCCATCACGATGACAGGCATCCAACAACAAAAATCAGTAAATACTATAACAGCCATTCGTCGTGCCACCTTTATTTCCCGTTTGAGAGACGCTGTATTGCGAGTGGCTTGAGAGCTGCGATGAATCATTACAAACATGATAATATAACTGATCATTATGAAGATGCATGATAAGAGATTAACACCAATGAAAAAAATGGGAGAAAGCCACCATACCAGTTTTGGCTCTTGGGATTCAATGGTGATATCGTCTCCAGACCTGGAACGTATTTTGCTTATATCAAATCCATCTGACTTGACATGTAAAGGTAGGAAATTGCAAACATTAGACAAACCATATAATCCATCATTTTTTGACTGCAATATGGAAATGATCAAACCGATTATAATGACTAAAATCCAACAGGAAGCGATCACCACTCGAGATGACACTTTATTCATATTAAAAGAGTTAAAAGGATTCGAGATATTCATCAACCTGTCCATGGTGATAATACATAATGTGAAAACAGAAGTTTCACAAGAGACAAAGAAAAGGAAACTCGCAAAATTACAAAAAGCAGATTGGCGCCAATGAGGTGCACTCAAGAAATATAGTTTGCCATAATATACATCTACTGAGGTAATTATTAACAAATATACGCCCATTGCCCCGTCAGCCACGGCCAGGCTCGTCATAAGGTTGTTTTGTACAATGCTGGCACGGAAAGTTTTGTTTTGAAGACGGAGAAAAACTACAAAGCTGTTTCCAATGAGGGCAGACATTCCAATGATCCATCCGGCAATTCGTAGTGAGTCGTTTATCAGAAGACTTTCGCAGCTATCAAATAGATTTGAAGAAAGGCTCTTGCATGCCGTTCCATTTTTAAATAGACAGCAAATGCCATTGTTTGTAGTTAACCTGATCAGGAATCGAGAAACAAATGAGAAGTGAATGTTATATTGTTTACCAAATTAATAAAACCAATCAAACAAACAAACAAACAAACAAAACAAAACAAAAAACAAAACAAAACAAAACAAAACAAAAAACAACAAAAACATACAAATGATAATCAAATGTCACGCGAGTCTCAGATTTTATTTTATTTTTTTTTTTTTTGTCTCTCCAACACATAGAAGTTTTACTTGAGGTTTCGATTTAATCTCCAAATGAATGTATATATAAACACAAAAAAATAAAAAAATTCAGATATCAATATTATTTTTGAACCAGGAAGAATTGAAAAAATCTGATTATATGTCCATGTAGAGAATTTAATTAGCTACTACTAAATTTTTAGGGCAAATCATCAAGTCATCCTTAAGTGCGCAATGGATGAATGCAGAAATGACAATTTTTTGAAGTTTACAAACTAAAATCATAACTGTGATTCAATGACATCAGACCCATTTTTAAATTTTATACGCCAGGATGTAATGCAAAACGTGCTTCCAAACATACGGAACGGAAATTTGCGTCAAATTTCACGGTTGAGTGAGCATGCCACAAAAATTGCCCAAACTGCCATTTTTACTTCTTTGCCATGATATATCAGATCAAATATGATAAAAATCCTGTTTAGGAAGTGTATGCAACCAATATCTCTTCAATCACGGTTGAATGAACCCATAAAAAAAATAAATAAATAAAAAAGGCCATATTATAATTACGAAGAGGTATTGCAGTATCATATAAATAACATTTTGTGGTTGTGTTTATATTCTTTTGGTACGTTTCAATGCTCAATGAAGCATGAAATTTTAAATAAATGCCATAGGATCATTGACACATATCCAAAGGTTTTAAACATAACACAAAATATGTAATTGAGATGAAATAGTGTATAAAATTACTGCAATAACTGATCATAATTTAAAAATTGCCTTTTTTGTTTGTTTTAATGTGTTCAATTCAACCGTGAATTATAAGCAGAAGTCGAACTACACTTCAAAAACAGGAATTCCATCATATTTGATCGAATAAACCATGGCAAAGAAGTAAAAAACAAGATGAATCCTCGACCGCGCGCGGTCGAAATATATGCCTCGCCATTGCCAGATCAGAAAAATATCGCACATTCATCTATTCATTTTGCTTTATAGCATGACATTTTTGACCTTGACCTTTGACCTTGTGACCCCAAACCTAATCAGACCGTATTCCTCTAGTGATAGATACTACCCTTAAATTTGGAGTTTATATCTTAATTGGTACCCAAGATATTGCGATGACAAACTCAATACATGGATTTTGACATCTTGACCTCTGTGACCCTTGCCCTTTGACCTATATAATCCATAATCTAAACAGATCATCTTCCTATAGCGGTAAATACTACACCTAAGTTTGAAGCTCATATCTCAAATGGTTCTTGAGATATCGCGATAACGAGCTCAAAAACATAGAATTTCACTATTTTTGACCTCCGTGACCTTGACCTTTGACCTACATACTCCAAAATCTAATCAGATCATCTTCCTATGGTGGTTAATACTATCCCCAAGTTTGAAGTTGATATCTCAAGTGCAGCATGGTTGTTGAGATATCGCGATAACGAGCAAGCGGGACGTACGGACGGACATACGGACGTACGGACGTACAGACGGACGGACAACCCGAAAACATGATGCCTCCGGCACCACCTTCGGTGGCGGAGGCATAATTTTTTTTTTTTTTTAATGCAGTTTTGGTAATTTTTGCTGTATGCTCGTGAAAGTTGGCTCAAATTTCCTTTCCGTATGTTTGGAAGCATGTTTTGCATACTTTCTGACATGTAAAATGTTATAAACTCTAAAAATGGGTTGTTATCATAGTTAAATTTGATATTAGGCTTGTGAACTTCAAAACAGTGACACTTTGCATTCAACCATTGCTCACTGAAGCATGAACTGAGGATTTTTTCAAAAAATTTGCTCGCATGTTAGCTATTTAAACTCCTTATATGACATATAATTCGATTTTTTTTTTTTTCAACTCCTCCGGTTAAAAAAATGATTGATATCTGAAATAGGTGGAACGTTCTTTTGTTTTGTGTTAGTTAAAGAATGAAAACTTTAGTTTATCAAAGAATTTTAATTTAAAACTCCAAGTTGGTATGTTTTGATTTAGTAACCGGCACATATATATACTAAAGTTTTAATATTTAATCCAGTAAAGTACAGATTTTTTAACCTCTGCCAACTACAAGGTACACCCTAGTCCTTTGTTGTTGTTTTTCCTACCCCCTACACAATCGACCTCTACGCCCGAAATAGAAACAACCCCTCGAATTAGGGCGTGAAAGATAGATAGGGGATATCGCGATCAGTGGGGTTTTATGTGTAGTGGAGGAGAATGAAGAGAGGGGGAGAGAAATGAACTACCAACGGATAGAATCTAGACTAGGTACACCCCGACTTTGCCCCATCAAATGTCGGGAACAAAGTGATCCTTATGACGGTAATTCACGGTAGCTAGCTAGGCTTAGATGACATGCAGTTTTAAACAATATACGTTTAGAATTTAAACAACTTAACTTAAACAAGAGTGTTGTTTAAGATAATCCTTACACAACTGTTGTTTAAAGCTTAAACAATCATTTTAATATTTTAAACAACTTGCTTTAAACAACTATGATGTTTAATAATACCATTAAACAACTGCATGATTAAATTGTTAAACAACAAGAGTGTTAAAGTTTTAAACAACACAGGTTGTTTCATTTTAAAGACCGCTGTGCGATTCAACGGTTAACACGCAGTTGGTTAAGATTTTAAACAACTTGTTTATTTTTTTTTCTTACAGTGTAGGTGACGATCACATCCCTCTATCCTTCACGAGCAGAAAATTTAACACTACATTACTCATTTGGGAAGTCAGGGATCATTAAAAAAATGCACTTTTAAAGAGAAATCTGCGAGTCGAAATTTTTGGCTTATAATGACCTGAAGGTAGTGTATTCTAGACACATTTTGAAAATTGATATCCCATCACTTCACTATGGGACGTTAGAAATCAGGTTTCCTGAGAGAAGTTTGAGTGCGCGAAGCGCGAGCTGAAAAAATTTGGCTTACACTGATGCAAAGGACGCATATTTTAAGCACATTTTCCCCTGTTGTGTCTAACGATCACCTCCATTTTAACAAAAATAGTTTGAGAGCACGTACATGAGAAGACAAATTTACATAAAACTACTTTTTAGGGACGCCCGGTATTAGTCAATGGACCATTTTGATAGAACTTTGCGAGCGCAAAGCGCGAGACGAAAATTTTGGGTTATGATGACCTAAAGGTAGTGCATTCTATTACACATGTACAGGCGCGGATCCAGGATTTTCCAGAGGGGGGGGGGGACAAAACTTTAGAAAAAAAAATCTTGCGAGCGGAGCGACCAAACGAGCGCAAAGCGCGAGTTTAAAACATTCCACAATATATAGGCCTATATACTGACCTAAAACGAGGGATTTAAACAATTTCATTTTTACTCCTATGAAAACAAAATAATAATATAAACTACATGTAGCAAAAAACCCCATAGTCTTATGTTGTCCACATTAGTTGTGTTCAATGTTCATTTTCAAAGTTAAACGCCAACACGGCAACATGAATCATGATACGAAACGCTGATATAAAGAGAAACAAAGTGGGTGTTCATAGTCCCTATTCCCGGTCGTAAGAGTAAACTTGATTCAGATCTCCATTTGGAGGAAAATTTAAACACCAAAAGAGATGCGTTTTGAATCACGATCAGCTTTGATGTTACGACCTTGAGCATCTCGAAAGCAACGAAATGCACACACTGAACACAATAAGTTTTCAAACGTGTTTAAATTGCTCTCGCTGGAAGCCTTCCATGCAAGTGAAAAAAAAAAAACCAACAGATGTTTGTTTTGAGAGCGGGAATTTAAAGACCATTGGATGTACTATAAAGAGCTTTAATTTTCGACACTGAACCAGCGCGAACCAGGGGAGGCCCGACGGGCCCGACCCACCCCCCCCCCCCCACCAAAAAAAAGAAGAAGAAAAAAAAGGCGAATTAAAAATAGCACGAGCGAGCAGATTGACTCCAACCTTACCTTATGGCTAGTAATGACCCCTTTCATGGCCGAAGGTCAAAAAAAAATATATAGTATATATCACCCCCCCCTCGTGGTTTTTAATTGCGTTTTGTATCATGACTTCATGTTGCCATTTTAAATTCGGAAAATAGACATACAATAAATTTGGTATTTAATCGAGAAATATTGGCACAAAATAACAATACAAAATTGCATGAAAGCTGACATTTTTTTCCTACATCTTAATCAATAAATGTGTGCTAGAGTTTTAACCTGATTTGAATCAACATGCCATAACGTGTGATGTCAAAGATGTGTTTATCACCAATTCAACTACATATACAAGAGTATATTCTATACTAAATCTTGTTGAATCCACCCACCAAAAAGTACCCTTCTTTTATTGTCAAGTGTTCTATCTGTGCATTCCTCTTGATTATATTTTAAGCAATGTGTTACAATGCGAAATCCACTGTTGAATAAGTCAAAACGTGCATATCAATAGCAATAAGATTAATCAGTAACGTGAACTCTGATAGATATACAGTAATAGTGAGTGTCTAATTTAAGTACATGTGTTTGCCTACATTGGAAATGCATTTTATGCTTACGCGTCATTGAAAAGTAAGACAAGATATATGCTATATATCACAATATGCATGTATTGTTATTCCTAAAATTTGTTTACCTATTAATCAAGCGAAACTAATTCGAACAGAAGTAAACGAATTACGACATATTTGATTTAAAGCTGACATTTTGTTTTAACATCTTAATCAATAAATTATTGCAGAAAGTCTATGGATTTATCCATATTTCTGATTTTATAACACATCGCTGTAATAAGGTGTATTTGTCAAATTTGTATGATATTATCTTACTGCGTTACGAAGGACTCACTGAGTCTATAGACGCTTGTGTTTAAATTACCACAACTAGTAACAAAGACTCTCCTATCACACTTTTTAGATATCGTTATTAAGTATGCTAGGTATATGTGAAGCAATACAATTGAACTTGACTAAGACACAAACTGCATTCTACATTAAGAATAAGCACAAATATGAATTTAGAAAAAATCAGTTGTAAGATGAAATTGTATGCATTAATAATGAATGAACTAACACATTGCATTATTAACAGATTAAAAGGGTATACAAACTAGAACTATCAACAAGATACTTATCAATTTAAGTGAGAAAACTGCCAGCCTTTATGAATGTCTTGCTTCAACCTATCCTAAAAAAAAACCCCGTGAAATTCAGCAAATTTGTAGTATATTTTCTTAAGTTCAAGATTGTAGATAAATTTAAAGTATTTCCTTTCATAATACATGCTTGCGCATAGTTTTTCTACACTTTAAATCTGAAAGATTGTAACTTCGGAGTTTTATTGTTTAAACCTGAGTGATCTAGTATACTTGGTAAATAAAATTACATGAACAAGCCTGCCATGAATGCTTCTTTTATCTCTACTTCTTAACCTGGTATCTTTCATTCGAATAAATTGTCCTTGTCTTTATCTAATGTTGTATGGCATGGTTGCTGTATTACACCTATTTAGAACTAGACGTATTTGCACTTTAAGCATGTATTGAATTCAACAGAGACGCAGACTATTCCAAGAGAGGCGTATACTTCTTCTTTAGGTTGATGTATCTAAGAGAACTTTTGATTAACATACCAGATATAAGTAATACCCCTTTTTTCGGATGAATTGTTGATCTGATACATTTTAATATGTAACACGTATTTCAGTTGCAGTTGTTGTATAAATCAGGACAAAATTAGTGCATGTTCATAGTAACAAACGATCTAACGTGAGCAATTGAACAAATTATATCAGGATAAGGATGTAGACAAACCTGCCACTTTCATGTTATTATGATGATTGTATAAAATACTTAGATAGCATAACAGTAGTGTTAATTAGATAACCACGTTGCTCAAGTTATCATATCTTATAACTCATATAATTGATAAAGATGGTATAGAAAGTGAAAATATAATAGGTAGAATTCACAAATTTGATTTTATGCCTATTAGTTAGATTGGACAAAAATACAGTTTACCATTTCATGAAAGCTGGGACATGGTGCTTGTTTATTTGCCATATCTTAACTACACATACAACTGACAGATATATTGTGAATTCACCAATATATATTCATTTTTCATTAATAATCTACATTTCTATTTAATGTTTTAAGCACTCGTGTGACCTCAAAACTTGCTACTATTCATCTAACCTGATTGTAGTTCGTTAGTTTTCAATCTGCTCTTTTCAAATGATAATGCATTTTTGCCGTATCAACAGGAATCTTTCAAAATGAATGCAGATCACACCATCGCAAGAGGGACTTTTAGGGGATTAATACAAAGTACGAAAGATCTGTAACGTTACTATTTTAAGATCTTGTTGAATATTTCAAACAGACATTAGTGCGAGTTAAAATACCAATAATATCTTAGCATGAGTACTCCCAAACACTTAAGAATCAGTCGATTATATCAGCCGCAACGAAATGTCACCGTGTCTATACGATAGGATAATGATGATGCCCATCGTTTCATGTTATTTATTTCAATCTCACTCTTGTTGAGTGGTAAAGCTCAATAAAATCAATGATCGATTAAGCAAAACATACAACTAACAATCTTGCAATTAATGATGTAAGTAATTAACTGTGCCAGCTTTACTGAATGTCTAGATATTTAATTCCAACCTCTAACTAAAGAATAATTACTAAGTGGTATGAATTTCACCAAATTATATTCAGTTTCTATCCTCATTTCCCTTTTAATTTAAGCAGTACCTCATTATTGCTACATATCGAACCCTATTTTTCTAGATTTTAATTGTGTCTTGCCTATAGAAGGAATGCATTTTGCTTATCACAGGTATACTTTCCCAATAATTCAGATCACACCATCGAAAATAAAGAGGGATTCAGCTATATCGAGAAATTTCAAACTAAAGTGCTTACGACCATTGCTTAAGTTATGAAATGTAACAAGCATGATGCTATTCTGATAGATTAGCAAATATGTAGAATGTCATAATTAGTGATAATAGTGGTCAAATTCATTGAATATTGTATTTATTTTAGTGTGAGAGATATACGAAGCAAAATAACCATCGACATTCTAAGCAACGAAACCTGGCAATTTTTACTAAACACTTTAAATTGAAAGATTTTAACTCTGATAAAGTTGGTTAGACACTGTAGAAAAACCTGCCAGACTTTAATTGTATTTTATTATTAACATATAATAGGATTAAACAAAACGCCTAGCTACAATACTATCAATCTTTACAGTGTAGAAAATTGCCTTTCATGCCAGGCTTGTCATTTTGTAAGTCTTATGAATTATCTTGAAACCATTACATCATAACGCTCGCATAAGAGTATTTTAAACATACATAACTAAACATTTTATATCGATGAATTCATATCGTGCTAGAAGTTATTGATTATCCAGTATTTCTCAATAACACTGCTATCTACATCTACTTTTCTAAAATGATTTTTGAAACACGGTATACTTACAGGTTTTTTAAACTGTTATCCCACAAAGTCCCTATCCTTTGAAATATTTGGATTGTGACTGAGTATTTTCTCTGAAGCTTTAACCTTGGTTGAGTAAGTCATTATCCTGCAAATTTCATAGATAAGACAGTAATTAGAAACCTTATTCTATGAAATGCATTTGTTGCTATAATGCAAACAGGTATCTTTCCGTGGTATTTTAGAATATAAAGCAGTAATGCACCATCAAATTCAGAAAGATATTGTATGTTAGAGTACAACTGCTTAGATATAAAGGAAAGAAGATTAGTAAACTTAATCATAATTGGTGACCATCCACAAATTATGTAATTTTTTTTTAAGTTGAATTTCGGGCCTAGGGTTATTTCGGCATTGCAGTGTGTGTTCCGAATCTGAATGCAAAACACAGTTCTTGATGATATTCTTCACCCAGCTCGCATGGTTTACTGTAGTATATAGATTTACCAGTTATTGATCATCAAAAGTTTAAAGGGAGATTTTTTTTCGTAACATTTTCACAGAAAAAAAGAGGATATAAGAGAAACAAAAAAATCTAGAGCAACGACCAATTGGCATCGTCAAATTGGTACCCACCATACCATTTTTGAACCATAAATGTACTCGTCGACTCCTTTTTTCTATGACCAAAAATACAACTATTGAAGAAACTAGTACAGGAATTATGAAAGTAGGGACATTTGGCGTTGTCTTAGAGTTCGTCTTATGCAAACGATTTGATGATATAGTAATAAAATAAATACATGAAAGCTGCAGTCTTTTCATACATCTTAATCGATAAATTGTGCTAGATTTGTACCTATTGCAATAACATGCACTAAGTGTATTTCAAAGATGTAAACTATACTTACAGGTATTCTAAACTTGTTAATCCCACAAAAGTCCCTTCTTCGATGATTGTGATCTGATTATTTTGAAGATTCCTGTTGATAGGCAAAATGCATTTCATAGAAAAGACAACGAATTAAGAAAATCAGGTTAAGATGAAATAGTAGCAAGTTTTTAGGTACACGTGCTTAAATTAAAGGAAAAGAGATAGAAAATGAATATAATTGGTGAATTCACAAATTTGTATTTATTTTAGTTAGATTGGAAAAATACAGACATTCATGAAAGCTGGCAGGTTTTTCTACATCCTACCGGTAATAAATAAATTGTGCTAGAGTTTGTTACCTATTTGAATAACATGCACTAAGTGTATTTCAAAGATGTAAACTATACTTACAGGTTCCATAAATGTGTTAATCCCGCAAAAGCCCCTTCTTCGATGGTTGTGATCTGATTATTTTCAAGCTCCCTGTTGATAAGCAAAATGCATTTCATAGAAAAGACAATAAATTTAGAAAACCAGGTTAAGATGAAATAGTAACAAATTATGAGGTACACATGCTTAAATGAAAGGAAAAGAGATACATGTAGAAAATGAATATAATTGGTGAATTCATGAATTTGTATTTATTTTAGTTAGATTGGCAAAATACAGACATTCATGAAACCTGGCAAGTTTTCTACACTTAAATTGAAAGATTGTACTTGAGTTTGTTACCCATGATATAGTTATAAAATAAAATTACATGAAAGCTGGAAGGTTTTTCTACATCTTAATCGATAAATTGTGCTAGAGTTTGTTACCTATTTCAATAACATGCACTAAGTGTATTTCAAAGATGTAAACTATACTTACAGGTTTTTTAAACTTGTTAATCCCACAAAAGTCCCTTCTTTGATGATTGTGATCTGATTATCCTGAAGATACCTGTTGATAAGCAAAATGCATTTCATAGAAAAGACAATAAATTTAGAAAACCAGGTTAAGGTGAAATAGTAGCAAATTATTAGGTACACGTGCTTAAATAAAAGGGAAAGAGATAGAAACTGAATATAATTGGTGAATTCACAAATTTGTATTTTTTTTTAGGTAGGTTGGCAAAATACAGACATTCATGACAGCTGGCAGGTTTTCTACACTTAAATTGATAGATTGTACTTGAGTTTGTTACCTATGATATAGTTATAAAATAAAATTACATGAAAGCTG
>CALNVZ010003434.1:38585128-38612729 GCA_940671915.1 Paracentrotus lividus | reverse complement strand
AAAGTTATTGTGTTCTTGCGTTGTTCTGATTGTTTAAATTATTACTCATGCTTGCGCTTTGTTATCTTAATCGAATATTGTGCTGAGTTTGTTCCTATTTGTAACATGCACTAAGTGTATTTCAAAGTGGTAAACTATCTCAGGTTTTCTACTGTTAATCCCACAAAAGTCCTTCTTTGAGATTGATCTGATTTTATCAAGTACCTGTTGATAGCTGTTCTAGAAAGTATGATGCGTTGTGCTGTTGTGTGAAGTAATTGCTGTGAGAGTGTACGCTTGCTTAGTTCGTTGCGCTGCACGCTTTTTTGCATTGGTCTTTGCATCAACGGGTTGTGGCTTTAGTCTTTTGTACATCTTTGTTTTAGTAATCTCCATTTTCTGCTATTTGATTTCGATTTATTTTCTAATGTTAATTGATCATCAACTGCGGATTTCTAATCTTATTTCATTCTAATTAACGGATCTCAGATACTACCAGGAAGTCATTCGTTGCTCATCAATCTTGGGGATCAAAAATTCAATTAGTATGGCGACGGTGTGGCAAGCTCATGAGTCTTATAGCTTGCTTGTTCAAATAGTCGAGGGAGCTGGTTTCTTGCTAGCTTGTTTTTGGCCAAGCGGGTGCTTGTGAACTAGCTTCCAGTTTCGCTTGCAAATGCTTGCTCCTTTCGTTGTTCGTTAGCTGTGTTGCACAGTTGTTTACTAGCTGTTGTTCATATCTAACTGTTATGTACACGTATTTATGTGTGTAGCTGGTTTTGTTTCCACAGCTGTTCACTGGCTAGTTTAGCTTGCTGACGTATTGGCAGGTGCGTGCACTCATTTACTATTTGGAAGAAACTAGTGTCCGCAGCTGTTTAACAAGCTTGTACAAGTATGAAAATTTGTTTAGGGTTTGGCATATGTCAATTCTCAATTCCGCTGTTTCCGTTGTCCGCATTTTACAGTTCCATTACTTCCGGACCAGCTATATAAACTTACGTCCGATACGTTTTTGGCCGAAGTCTTCTATTTTCATGTTGGTTCAGTTCGATGCCTGACATGCTCGCTTAGTTATAGTGGCTTGTTTCTATAAGGTCGCGATTGTGTTTAGATGAAGTTTGTCGAGCAACGGTGTCGTCGATGTACAGAGTGGGCGCAATCGAGTGGACGACCGCGCCGAGTGTGATGACGTACGATGGCATCCGCGGAGTGCTCGCTGTCAGCCAGTGCAGTTTGAAAGGAAGGGATTCGTTATTGGAGGCTGCCAAATGGTTACAGGAATGAGCGGATTTTACCACATTATTTACGGTTTGTATGTTGTGACATGTTAAGGAGCGATCTTCCGGTTATGTTCAATTCTTGCATTAGTAATTTTGTATAAAATGGTCGAGCGTATGTACGCATAGATATTTAGAATAAGAAGAGAAATCAGATAATATAATATAATACTAGGTTCATTTTTCTTTAGATTTCATATTTCTATTCAAGCACTTTTGGTAGATTTTCTGTCAATACTTTTTTCTTTGATCTTAGCCTTCCATAAGTTTACTGTTTTGGTGATCTGGTTGTGTTTTATTTAGTACTGACGCTTGATTCTGGATAGACAACTGAATCTCAGCGAGATGTCCTAAGGCAGACATGCCGTTGTAGGAACATTCCTGTCTGTCTGTCAGGGATACGTGTCTGTCTAGTGGTACTTGCTTCGTCGGCTCATGTCAGTGTTTGAATTGCTTGACCCGCGGCCTTCACATTCGTAATTCCACAGGTAAGAGCATGATTTGTCTGTCATTGTAGCATTTTATCCGCCTGGTGTCAACTGGAGCAACGGTCCTTCTTTCTCAGAGCAAACATATGTATACGGGATGATTTTATATGTTTCCTGTTTCTACTGTATATACAGGCCGTCAAGACATTCCTACGGACGGATTCTATCCAATACAATCGTCCTGTGAGTAGTATTGTTACGTTCGTGCTGTTCTTTCCAGAGAGTCTTGTAAACGGAGTTGGCTCTTCCATGGCGTCTGGCGCTCTTCATTGTCGCTGTAGAGAGTTCTCGCTGGCTTGATAGTGAGCAACTAGCAGGACCGTGTTTCGGTTTTCGGGTGGCGGCCAGGCTACAGGCACTTACAAGGAATCAATAGTTCTATGAATAGTTGTGTTGCTTGTGCAATTTGATATTTCGAATGTTGTCTCCTGGTCTATTGTTGTTTGGTTTTTGTATTTTGTTTGTTTTTACTTGTTTGGCTTTCTCTGTTTCCTTTGCAATGCTGGCCAGATCTCGCTTTCGGCATGGGAATGTGAGGAACTTTTGCTGGGTAAATTTCTCTGTTATACGAAATAATATTCCTTTATTGATTGTCAGTTTACTTATTGGGTTGTTGTCGTATGTATATCTCCCTCTTTGTAAGTCCAAAAATAGAAAAGATTCGTTAGTCCGAAAATGGAAAAAAGGTTCGTTAGTCCGAAAATGGAAAAAAGGTTCGTTAGTCCGAAAATGGAAAAAGGTTCGTTAGTCCGAAAATAGAAAAAAGGTTTGTTAGTCCGAAAATGGAAAAAGAGTTCGTTCGTCCGAAAATGGAAAAAAAGGTTCGTTAGTCCGAAAATGGAAAAAAGGTTTGTTAGTCCGAAAATGGAAAAAAGGTTCGTAAGTCCGAAGATAGAAAAAGGTTCGTTAGTCCGAAAATGGAAAAAGGGTTCGTTAGTCCGAAAATGGAAAAAAGGTTCGTTAGTCCGAAAATGGAAAAAAGGTTCGTTAGTCCGAAAATGGAAAAAGGTTCGTTAGTCCGAAAATAGAAAAAAGGTTTGTTAGTCCGAAAATGGAAAAAGAGTTCGTTCGTCCGAAAATGGAAAAAAAGGTTCGTTAGTCCGAAAAATAGAAAAGGTTCGTTAGTCCGGAAATGGAAAAAGGGTTCGATAGTCCGAAAATGGAAAAAAGGTTCGTTAGTCCGAAAGTAGAAAAGGTTCGTTATTCCGAATGTTTGTTATATCCAAAAATAGAAAAGGTTCGTTATTTCGAAAATATAATGAGGTTCGTTATTCTGAAAATATAATGAGGTTCGTTAATCCGAAAATTAAATAAGGTTCGTTAGTCCGAAAATGAAATAAGGTTCATTCGTCCGAAAATGAAATAATGTTCGTTTTTCCGAAAACTACTTTGAGACGGTTTTGAAACAGTTTTGAATTTTGTCGCGGAGACGTTTTGGAGACGTCTCGAAAACGAAGACGATATTTTCTTTCCTCGCGGGGGGGGGGGGGGGGGAGGGGGGGGGGGGGGGCGCTCCAGGCCACCCCCCCCCGTACGGTAGAGCGATCAAGGGGGGAGGGCGAAGAAAAGAGGAAAAATGGGAGGAAAGAAAAGGTGAAAAAAAAATATGAGGGGGGAATGGAAAAAGGAAAACAGAATGAGGAAGAAAGGAGAATAAAGAAAAATAAAGAGTTTGGGAAGGAGAGGGGCACCAAATTGACCTTTAACTTTTATACTTAGGGGCGCCATAGTTATCTTATAATAATAATAATGATAATAATAATAATAATAATAATAATCATAATAATAATAATAATAATAATAATAATAATAAAAATAATATTAATAATAATAATAATAATAATAATAATAATAAAAATGAAAAGAATGTATTTGTATAGCGCATTTTCCATTATAATGTTCAAATGCTATGCTTACATAATCTTATTTAAAAGCTACTTTACAATTAATTACAATTAAAATTATAATACTTATAACACTAAATTATTAAACACATATTAGGGCCTAGATTTTACATAATACTTAACATTAATATGATACATTGACAATTCAATTAACATTAATTACTAAGTTACGGAGAGAAAAGGAAGGATTTGAGTTCTTGCTTAAAGATTTTAAAGGATCGCTGATTACGTACATGTAGTGATGAGGGTAGTTGGTTTTAGAGTGTTGGGGCAGCACTTGAAAAGGCTCTATTGCCAAGGGTGGGATGCCGAATTAATCTTAAACATAAAGGGCGCCAAATTGACCTGGAACATAAGAGGGCCAATTTGATCTTAAAGTGGAATAGAAAAGATGTAATGTCATGTACGAGAAGAAACAGTATCTTAATCATCAAGTAATCATGGTAATATTTGGAGGGGTTCCTGATGCCATCATGCGATAAAGGAATGCAGCTAGCTGCACAGCTTGACTGCTGCACTACTTTTATCACTATATTGTCTATCACTTTCCTTATGTCATTCATTGTTTATCTTTTTTTATGTCATTTATTGTCTCTCTCTACTTCTATCTCTCTCTCTCTCTCTCTCTCTCTCTCTCTCTTTCGGGAGGGGGGGGGTAAGTCATTATTCATGAGTCTTGCTTTGATTTTTTTTTTCTTTTTATGTTATTCATTGTTTCTCTCATATTTCTTAGGTTATTTTTTGTTTTCCTTTCCTAATGTTTTTCATTGTTTCTCTCATATCTCATATTAAGTTATTCTTCTTTTTTTTTTTTACTTTCCTTATGCTAATTATTGTTTCCCTCTTTCCTAATGTAAATCCTTGTTTCTCCTTCTGTATTCATGGTTTTTATGTTTCGGCTTTCCTTATATCATTCACTCTTTTTCTTTCCCTTTGCCGTTATGTAATTCATTGTTTTTTGTGTTTCCTTATGTAATTAATTTTTCTCTCTTTCCTTTATGTTATTCATTGTTTTCCTTTAATTATCTTACTCATTGTTTTTCTCTTTTTCCTTATGTATTTTCCCCTCTCTTTCCTTATGACAATGACAATGACAAATACAAATTGATTTTTTTTACAAGAAATTGATCAACACTATTTAGAGCACATATACAAAATTAACACAAATAAGTAATACAACCACGAAATACACTTAATTGAGTAAGACCCTACCCTCTACAAGAAGGATAAATGAATACAGTGTGTCCCACAAAAAATGCTAATGGTACTTTAGATGAGTATAATATTAAAATTACAATATTACATTAATCATAACTCTACACCCATAAACTACCATTCATTTCCTGCAAATGGATGAAATTTTATGTGATATGGTCCAAGAATCTACAAAGATATGAGCATTTTTTCATCACACATCAGGAAACCTGTCCATCCAAGTTTTTTGTATTAGTAGTACCGGGTATACGAATAAAGAAACTCAAGTTTGATCATTAATAATTTGCAAATATTTAGTAGTGATTATGAAGTGTATATCACTGTAAAGTGCAACTCATTACCATTCTAACGATATGTCTTCAGCTACCAGTACCACGCATCGCTGAACCCCATTTTTTGAAAAAAGTCTTGCAAAATTGTGAGTGTTCACTTTTCGTGCTACTTGAGATGCGTTATTCAAAATACTAAGAGGAAACCCAACTTTGATCATCAATGAGCGTGAAAGTGAAGCACTCACAATTTTGCAAGACTTTTTCAGAACAATGAGGTTCAGCGATGCGTAATATTGGTGAGCTGAGCGGACATCATTAGAATGGTAATGAGTTCACTTTACAGTGATATAAATTTCATAAATACTACTGAAATATTTTTCAAGTATCAATGATCAACTGGGTTCTTTTATTCGACAATTCGGTACTACTCATACAACTTGGATGGAGAGGTTTCCCAATGTGTATGACAAAATGCTCATATCTTTAAGATCTTTGGACCATATCACATAAAATTTCATGCAGTTGTAGAAAATGAATGGTAGTTTATGGGTGAAGAGTTATAAACAATTAGTTTTGTAATTTGATATTATACCCATTTAAAGTGCCATTAGCATTTTTTGGGGACACACTGTATAAGTATTATTAGATAATGTAATGTAAATAAAATGAACAGATGAATAGAATATATGAAATACTCGATGCTCTCCTGAGACCGCTGTCTTCTACAGAACAATGAAATTTATGTTATTAGCACTCGTAAAAAACTTTGGGAAATTTTTCAAATTTAGAGTTAATCCTCTCCACTAAGCACATCGGAGTCGACGGCATTTATAAATTCTTGGTATTATTGTGATAGCAATGATTATGGTAAGTAGACATTGATTATGTTGCCACTAATCCCCGTACATGGACTTGTTCCTACTACGTCTTGCAATTTGCCGAACGGCATAGGTCTGTGTGAAAACTGAGTGGACGTAGTTAAAATACTTGGTTATTATCTATTACGAACCTCATGGAACTGGCTCGGTCGATTTTCAAAAAAAGTGTTCCAAAAAAATCGGGCGCCCATACTCGTCCTACAAATTTAACAAGGCGTGGCAAGTACCTGGACACGATGGACCTACTGCAAAGAGAATTGCCGTATTTGCAATTCGTTCTAAGATGTGCTAGACGTCTTACAAACGAGATTGCATTTCATTACCAGCTAAAGTTACGAAGACGCATGAGGTCTTGGCAAAACGGGGTAGGTTTTTATAGCAGAAACTGGCGACGATTTTCGTTCAGCACGTTCTAGCCACGCAGATAAGAACGCGAGAACCTTTTTTTCTCGAGCCGTTTGTTGAGACGAGTAAGAACGGATTTCTGGCGGATCAAAAATGACCGAGAAACTAGAATAGTTTCGGGACAAAAAGCATTGAATGAGTTGGAACTAAATAGAACGGGTTTAATTGCAACTAACTGGAGGCGGGTTTGGATTTGGTTAGAACGGCTCTGCTTCGTGGAAACGGTCATTTTCAAGCCGTCTTAAGTAGAGTACAAACAAACTGAAGACGAGGCAAAGACGGTATGACGTATTGAGGACTGAACGAACGTTGTTTCATGCTTAATCAAAAATAATTCGCTTCAAATGTATGCATTCTTTCAAGTACCAAGTGCCATTTTCATATTTTTTTTTTAAGTTTTGAGATTTCTCTAATTGTAAAAATAAATGGTGGTGACAAATTAAAAGCTGATCGCTCGCTTATAAATACTACAATCACACTGAACGATTTCTTACGCATGTTATTGAAAATTATTGCAGAACGGGCTTATCTCAGGTACATCACGGAGTGGACGTACTTGAGACCTATTTCCTATTCTTCAGGTCTTATAAGCACGGACTTGCAGCAAGACATTCAATTTTTAAACAGAACGGTATGTCATTAATCCCCGTCACTGAACTAGTTCTCACTCGTTCTTGGTTGTTCTTGGTGAATCGGGCTCAATCTGTTTACACACGGGAAAACTTGAAAATAAAACGTATTAAAGAACCCTTTTAACTCTAGTACAGACCTGTTTCAAATGTTTATGAACTTGCGAATGGGCCGCGACGGAGAGAACAAAGCAGTCGATATTTTCGACATGTTTCAAAAAATCGGACTGCTTCAGTTCTAAATTAAACGTAGTGACAAACGTTCCTTAAAACGGTAGGACTTACTATTGAACAAAGGTAGTACTACAGCATGGTACCCAACTTTTATCATGCTGCCCATGGACACTTTTAGTGACGGTTTTGAACGTGCTACGAACGGTATAAGAGTGAACAAGCCATGTTTACTGCGTTAATCGGGATGAACACGTATTGCAAACGCGATAAAGACGAATTGACGTGACAAGACTATTTATGAACTGCCGAGTATCGTATTCAAGAAATTATTTTTCAAAGTGTATAAGTTCAACACCGATCGCAAAGCCCGTTCATGCAATTTTTTTAAGAACGGGCAAGGGACGTTATAGATAGCTCAGGTGTGACGCCCCTTTAGGTTCTCAAAGTATAGGGTATATGTAAGGCGATCTGCCAAAGCATGTATTAAACAAATGAAAATTTTGAAGAATGTATGCTCTTCCTTGATCATGTCCTTCTAGATTAAGCGATTGCGTTTGTCATATTTCTACTCTAGTAAAATGTAAGTTAAGGTATAATACCTCTGTGGCGGCATTAAATCGTAACTCACAACGGACGGCGTCTAATTATTGAGGAGGGGAAGACGCCAAACAAAGTGCAATTGAATATGGCTGTGCGGCGCAGAAATTTATACAGCTGGTTGCAATAATCAATTAGCTCAACAAAAACCTCAGCGTAAGAAGACGTGCCCTGCAGTGAATGGTATTGTCCGTTTCGTTTGGAGCAATTACTCATGGAGATGAAAGAAATTGATGAACTTTTATCATGGTCTATAGATTCTCCAGAACAGATTAAGGAAATACACATTCGGTCAGCTTATAACATGATTGTGCTTGAAGTTTAGTTAAATAGGATAATTTCACATAGATTGATGCAAAACAATGCATAAAACGACTTGTCACTCTTGGAAGACGCCATTCACATCATTTCTATGCGATACATTAAATATCGACCAGTCGACGGAAAGAGTCTCTGATGATCATGTCAATAGTGACTAGACTTTTTGTAATCAATAAAAATGAATGTACCATATCATCCGGAAAGCTAGAATCAGTTTTAATTGCCAAGCGCAAAACAATAAGCTATAAAGAATATCTGCGGCATCGAGGATATAAACTATGCAGCGCATGAGCCTATTTTGAGAGCAAAATATCCACATTGTACGGATTTGTCTGACTAGGCTTTTGGAATTGACAAAAGTGACAGGACTTTTCTTTCCTTGCAAACGTTTCTATTTTTTGAAAAATTGCGACTCTTACGTACTTTCATGCAAGCGAACATTCTTTGAAAGATAGTTGCTCGCCAAATAAATTAAGAAAATACAGTGAAAAACCGTTCAAATACAAAAGCCATATGGGCGGCGTTTCGCTGAGTTAGCAATGGTGCGCCTCATCCCTTAAGTTACAACTAGAATTGATGTGAATGGCCTACATAAAAAGTCTCGATAGTTATTAAAATACACACAGTAGAATAGTCAGAACGATTGGTGCACATCCAAGAACTCACATGCATATTGAAATAAGAGAACTGAAGACTGGCAAGAATTACCCAATTTTTTGGAGAAAATAAATGTCCTCATAAAGGTTTGTGTACCCAGAACTCTTTTTGCTCTATAGCTTAATTTCTGAATTATTTGTCCCTTGTTTCAAATTTCGGATCATGACATAACTTGGAACGTTCCACAACCATTCACAGGGGATGATAAATAAATAAAGTTTTGTCAACCCCCACAATGCCTTTGTTTGCATTCTCATTTTGGGCCCCTTTTTTTGTTACCAAGCTGGCCAGGCCCCTCCGTCCTTACCCCCGGAAAAACGTTTTAAAGTATAGGCCTGTTATTGTTCTTTACGTTAAAGTTAAGATTAAGGTCACAGGCTTTATCTCTTGGTCTAGGGGGAGGGGTCGAAGTAAAAAGTGAGATTGGTAAAAAATTGAAATATTTTTTTCTCCTTTATGGCAAAAAAAAGGAATAAAAATACAATCATGAACCTTTATTATGTTTTCCCTAATAACAATTGTAAATGCGTAACCATAATATTTTTTCCATTATGATTACATGTAGTTTGCGTGAGATTCTACAATACTTTTTGGGAAGACAAATTTCCATGTTTTAAAAATGAATACAATCAATTTTGAACCCCATCAAATAAACTTTTCTCCAGGTTCTTCAAACTTATACTTGAGTTTGTAATGGAGGATGTCAGAACGCTAGAAGGTGGATTAAAAGATGGGCAATATGGAAATATCAGCGGGTCTTCCCACAATCTCGGTCCCTAGCAGAGTCAAGTATTTCCCACGAGAACTACTCGTCCCACGAGTCCTCGATCCCGAGTCCTCGTGCCACGAGGCCGATATTTTATTATGATGCAGAGAAAATATGATATAAGAAAAACTCGGCTCGTCGGACGATGGACTCGTGGGAAAAATAACAGCCTCGTGGGAAAATACTTGCCACTCGCAGGGACCGCGGACTCGTGGGACCGAGGACTCGTGGCCGAGACTCTTGGACCCTCCGCCGAAATCAGTAACATCAGATAATGCTGACGATACCCTGATCGTTTCGAAAAGCTTCAAGTCTCACAGATACTTGGAGAAGGGCCTGCGAAAATGGGGATGAGATCAACACCTCAAAGTGCCGCATCATAATGAAGCCAACGTGACATCACGCCTATCAATGATACCAGCATTGTAACAAAGTTGATTCATTTTGTATTCCTTGGAAGTGTGTCCCCTCGTTGTAGAATGATGTAAAAGACGCATTTCCTTAGCCGCCCTAGGTCATTCGGGAGCTAAAGGTAAATCTGGTCACAACCATACTCCAAGGTCATTGAAGACTAGGATCTACAAATCCCTATTCTCCCCCCTACAAAATTGTGAACAATAATGGTATAACTCATTATGTTATGCCTAGCAGCCGCCTTTACCCTTAAACAGTGAACCGGTCACAATGTCTCGATCCTGATCACACCATACACTGCGTACACCTAGGCCATTAACGTGCAGTCTATTGGAAACTCGTCCGTGGTTTTCATTTTACAGAAGTGCATCAGGCGCATTCCAGGTCGGGGGACATTTTTGTTTCCTTCTTTTTGGCTTTAATCTCAATTACAGGTAGTAACTTTGGGCTTAAACTTCTCTGAAATTATTATTACATTTGGGGAGATCGACACGATTAAGTTGATTTTACCTTCAAATTGTATGTCCTTGTAGGAGAATCAGAATATACATAGTTTGAAGCACCGTAGGATACATGCAATTTTTAAATTTTTTCAAGACTTTACAGAGAACTATAATTCCTTTTGCATTTTCCAACTGGATATTCTGAAGATATAATTGTTCACACCTAAATTAACATGAAATCAATTCTGAAGTCACACAGAAAAGCTTATGAAATTCAAAATATATCTGACGGACAAACTGTACGCGAGATTACCGTAAACCGCGTAGTTACCGTAACGCGAGTTCATCTGGTTACCAACAGTTAACCGTCCCTTAAATTAACCCTTGTTCATTTTTTCTCACTTTGATGCAGTTGATAGTTGGAAATATGCTCTAATTTCAGTTTTGATAGGAAATTTTTTGCTAACATGGTATATGTTTAGGAACATTCACCTTAATCTGAATATGATTTTGACCATGTCCTTTTTGCGTAACGCGAGTTACGGAGTTTTAACGACCCAAGAATACTTAACGAGCTTGACAATATTTTTCTTTTTTAATCCATTTGGTTAGTCTAGTCTCCTTTACATATGGTGCAAAAAATAACTTGTAGATCCTAGGCGTTTTGAAAGATAGAGCGACTTTAATGTGAAAGGTACTCCGGTTTTGTGAACACAGTGGAAGGCCCTATTATCCCCTTATATCCATCAGAAATGATTTTTATATTTCAGTTAGACCAAGTCATCTCCAAACAATATGGTATGCGAAATGGCCTATAAATCCATCGTGTTGACCTCAGACTCATTTTGTGAGTGATGTTGACCCAAATCAAGAAAATTCTCTTCTTTTATGGATGTATGGAACTGGGCGTATAAAGTGCAGTCTTCTTTTTCGAGACGAGATGTGCATAATGTTTTTAAAGGCATTGCTTTATAAAAAATATAACCAGGTTAAAGGATATTCCTAAAGATTAGTTTCTATCCGTGAGGCGAAAATAACGTCTTGTTTTTAAAGGCCTAGTCATATTTGTGCTTAGAACCTCAAAACTGGGAGACGTTTTCCCGTGATAAGGGCGCCGGCGAAGTGCGCGGCGTATTTGAGCAATATTTTGCCATATGATTATTTGGTGGCAGAAAATGACAATCGTGCAAAGTTGGAATCCAATCGAAGACTGCAGTCTTTTGAAATGAGATGTCTACCATCATTTTGGCGGGTTCATTTACCTGGAACAGAATTCAGAATGAGGATATTAGGAGGAGACTACATAGTCCAACACAACTAATGAGGAGCTTCCAAAAAACGCCTGAGGTGGTTCGGCATGTCTGTCGTATGCCCACGGAACCGCTTTCCAGTCAGCTTACACGAAATGACTTTGAGAAGAGAGACCACCCAGGACCGTCCCCTCTCCAGATGGAGAGACCAAGCCCACTTTCAGATTGGCACTCAACAAGGGATGTCCTTCCGAGGTTACCCTAGTTCACCCTCGTTACCTTTAATCTGAAAGTTAACTGGAAAAGACACACCCGTGTGTACAACGGAACGAACACAGCATAACACGAGGTAAAATGACACCTAGACGGTCTATGGGTGTGTCTGGAGTGACATCCAGTGTTCACTCCTCTGTTTACATTGTTTATGGCAATCTGAATGCCTCTGTACGACACACACACCGAGTGCATCCCAGCTGAGTAAAAGAACTGAACGGTCGGCATGATCTTACCCTGTTTTTGAATAAGGATCACACTCCGTGTTTCGTCTGTGTGGTCCTCGCGGAGGCGTTCCGTGTATGGCAATCTAAAACGGCTCAAGTCAAAAGTGACTAGGACTCTCCTTCGCGATGCTGAGACCTAGCCCAGGGAGAACTGAGTGGAAAAGGATCACCGTAGGAAAGCGAAGGGACACATGTTGCCTATGCACATAAGTCAGTAAGGTCAATAAAACACCATATAAAGGCATTCTAACAACTAATTTCGGCGTGACTACAAAAATATTTAATCGATGTATAGCTTACAGGCATTTCAAAGTGGGAGTTCCCTTGGCCTTGAAGCTGCAATTAAAATCCTATATGTAAATTTAGAGTGATATATAACCAAAATATAATTTCTATCAAAAGTCAAATAGTAATAATGGTGCACATTACCTATGTTTGATATAACTTTCCAGCAATTATTGATTAACATAATTACAGTAGGCCTATATGTAATGTTTGACTTTATTATTTCATTTGCTTTATTAATGAGGAGTGTGTTGGTAAAATCATTCCTAGGAATTGCTAGATTTCAAGTCCTTTAAAGAGTATAACTTTTTCATAGAAGATGAATGAAAAAACAATGGACCAAGACACAACTTGTCAATTTCACCAAATCGATAGGATTTCTCTTCATTTCATGAACATATAAAATTTATAATGTGGACGTACATCGACATGGGTTGGTATGTATGATATTTTGATACTGGATTTGGTAAAGGCAATGAAAGATGAATCACAACTGGAATCGATCGGGATCCTCTAGACCACATTGGAATGTGATCCAAGGCAAGTGCATTATTAACTTGGGAATTCCTATTACGGATTACGCGCGGCGGGTAGGTGGAATTTCTGAAACTTACTCTAATTGAGCCTAAAATGAGATTGTTGAGGCATTTTATATATGATGCACGCATACGCGAACGTCGTGACCCTTTAGATGACCTTTGGGTACGGCCTGTTGGTGGTTATCTGAGTTAATGTTTACTAAATATGATTGATTTGTGATTATTATTTAAGGAGATATCATTGATAATGCATTTACAAATGGCTTCTGGATGAACGTCACGTGACGATAATCGTTAGGAAATAGTTGAAGTGTTCAGACCTAATAAGAGAACTTTATTGTAAAAATCTGAATAAATATATATGATGGAGGAGCTTTTTGAGATAATGTGGGAACAAGAATCATACAGAAAATAAAAGAAAGAAAAAAAAAAGAAGGTTATGACAATACAGAGGTGGTATGTGAACATACACCTAATTATGGGAAAAGAGATATCATAGCATGGAGAAACAATAATTTAAGGGGCCATAGAAATATTATGGCTACGTGGGGCGATGAAAGCCGGCCTACGAGAGAAGGCAAACAAATATCAATCAGTTTTTTTGGGACAATACAATTTGGAGCAAAAAAAAAAAAACATTACATCGATCCCTTGAGACATGCAAGAGTATCAACGTTTAAAGCGAATATGGAACATTTTCAAAAGTACCAAGGGTTCATTTTGGGAGTCTGTAATTTTTTTATTTTTTTATTTCTTAATCTTTAAAAAAAAAATCTTTTGTTCAATTGTTTGGTGGTTTTATCATCCAAAATTTGCCACCCAGCACCACAATCCCGATACATTTCACTATTGTAATGGATGAGCGAGCATAAACGAAATCTGCTACACGAGTTTTCTGAAGAAATATGAAACATATCTCATGATTTTATTTCACTGATAAGTCCCCCATCACCCTAAAATTAATTTTAAGGCTCTGTTTCCATTGTCACCATTTGTTTCAGAAATAAACATTGTCTATAACTATGGTTTTATTCGTATACAACCTTCACCTATTCGGTACAGTCCTCTGGAATGGGTTACACATCGCGTTCCTGGAAAACAGAATTTGAATTTTAACATATGGATGGTAATCTTACTGTAATATTTTTGGTTTGCACACTGCTTTATAGTAGAACCACACCTTAAACCATTATGTAAAGAATCTGATAATGTGGACGACAGGAAAAAAAAGTGCGTAGATACATGATATATCCAACGGCACCATAATTACCAGTATCGGTACACTTGGTCCATTTGGTGGGCAGACCCTTTTATGGAAATTAAACAATATTAAAAGGAAAAAAAATATCTTTAAATTCATTGCAAGAATTAGAATGGGATAAATTAAGATAGGCCTTTAATTATATAGAACACATCTTACCTCAAAATCTATGTTCTGTTACTGAAATACTAAAACTGTTCTTCACATTCTGATTATTATAAGAATACATCAATGTTTAAAGTGTTTGGACTTGGCCTACTATGTTTTCTCAAAAGACCCTTTTTCTATCCCTAAAATATTTTCAAAATAGTTAAATACAAGTTTCCACATTAAATCGTGAATTTCATGGTAGAAACAAAAAAGGGTTTGGTTATTTGTTTTGAAGCATTCATCTTATGATATTTCTTTATTGAACTGCCATCATGTCACTATAGAAAATGGTAAAATATCTATGCATGCTAGGCGGACATGGTTATTGAGGAGGGGTTGGGGCGGTCGGTAGGTAAATGCAGTAAAAGTGTTACTGGTTAATATTACATCTTCACTTGACTTATACAATTTTCAGGTGAAGAGACGGACAGAGGCAGGTTCGAGAACCTGAATTACATGGAAACGATGTACATGTATGTTCTTTGCCAGCAGTAAAAAGTTTATATAAAGCTAGAAATACATGTATCTTCTTTAAACGAATGTTGAAAGATGGATATGATTTTGGTTCAGTATTACCAGAGGTACCTCACCACACCCATACTTGTTCGCTATGAACTGATTTTCGAATTGCACTCTGACATTGGCGCGGCGCCCCCATGCATGTGACATGTTTTTATATGGAAGCTAGCCGTAGTGAATGTTGACTGTCTTAAGCGCGTATCTCAAAAGACATACTCTAATTATACAGTATATCGGCGGTTCCACAGCTAAAAATACGTCATAGCATTTGTGTTCATTGCAAAAAGGACTAAATCTAAAAAGTGTTATTAAAAGAAAATCAAATCCATTGCTGAGCACAAATTGAGGAACTCAAGGCTATAGCGTCCATGGTTAACTGTATGCTACAATTACCCGCACTTGGGCAACCACCTACGGAGGAAGATTATCCCTGCCAGTAGCCATCCAAAAGCAATATTTTTTAAACAAATGTGTTTTTTAAAACAGCGTTCTAACAAGAGTACACTGGGTTACGAACGCTAAGTGTCAAGATATCGCTGTTTAAAAAAAAGTTTAAAATGTACATGTTGTTTAACCATTTAAACAGATTGTTGTTTAAAACCCGGAAGCGAGGTTTATAGCCTTATACGAGCCTTTTTAAGGATGAATAAACAGGGGTTGTTTAAACTTTAAACACTTAAAAAGGCCGAGGAATGTCAGGTGATAGTAATGAGCCAATGAGCAAAGACATCAACTCGTACGATAGTTGCGAGGTAAATTTCCCTCGCAAAATTACACCGTTTAGAAGTTCCAATGACGGAGCTGATCGAAGCGATTACGATAGATTACAATTACTGTATGATCTAGAGCATTTCCATGCATAATAAAGCTCTAAAAGCCAATATTTAATTCAATATAATATATCCCAATTAAGTGGAGATTTTTTTTTCTTTTTTAGTTGCCTTCAATTATTAGTTATTAAAGAATAAAAAAACTTTAGTTATCAAAAGAATTCGAATTTAAAAACTCAAAAATTGTATGTTTTATTAATAACTGCAAATATACAGTGAGCCGAATGTTTAAATACCCGAGGAAATATCAATGAAAATTGTACACTTGTCGAACATCATAAAAATATACTGTATCTATAAAAAGCTGTTATTATGATTTTTAGTATTACGAATAAATATGATACATAAATGACTGAACAAGCACAATGTTTTACCATTTTTTTGAAACTACACTAGAAACGTCTCTTTTTATTTCCGAACTCAACCCAAGGCCCCTCTGCAACATGAATATTATATTACCATTCTTTTGTAAACATGAATATTCATCACACCTCCCACTCAAAAAAGAAGGTAACTAGGGCTACATACTTTTGTCAAACTAGATCACCTTCACTGAAACACCTTAACTCATAACAATTTTGTTTTGTGCTTACACATGATATTTTTCTTACAAATAAGCAAATACTGTACCTATAATATAGCAGAATATTTCTCGAGAAAATCCAAGGTTAATCCAGATAAAAACAGCGTTACATTTCAATAAGACGGCATAATATGTCAAAGGCAATACAAACATACACGAAATATGACTTATTGTTATCACGAATATGAGTACACAGTTGATCAAATCGGAATACTACTTTCGTTTCCATGAATAAACGACGGAACACGTATAGAAAAGTGTGCGGGCACAACCAAGAACACTTAAATATTCATAAGTAGCGTAGAATCGCCAATTTTCTGGTATCACACGTAAAACAAAAATAGATTTTAGATGAATATTTAACATGCAGATAAGCTGAAACGTCACAGTCGCCACCCTGTTTCGTGAAAATACGCTTATCACACAAGACGGGAATGTACGTTACTATGACGATGACCTACAAAAATGCTCCGTAACTCTGGCTTGCTCCATTAAATAGTGAAACTGTAGCTCCCCAGCAAGGATTTTATTTATTCGTTGCAAGGTTAACATGTCCAAAGCCAGAATAATATAATGCTTACAAAATAATTTGCTTTATTATCTTTTATTTAAAAACCTGCCCATTCTAAAGAGATTTACCCAAGATAATCCTATTACTTTTTGGAAACATCTTAACACAATTTAACCAGAAATCTTAACTACAGTACTTGTATCTGCAACCTTTTGCATAAAAATTGCCAAAAATAACAATATGTTTAATCCACATTCTGTCTTTTGATCAAAATACTGTAGTACCAAACAAGTACATGTATATGAACAAACAAATCAGAAAACACGATACACATTTTGCAGAGCCATGGAATGTTGTATTGAAAGTCAAGTCTATTTCAGCTAGCCAACAAATCGTCTGGAGTCCTCTATGCTCCAAGGTGAGTAAAATTATTCAACTGTCCACAAAATAATGTATTGTCAATGTTCATCTGGAAACAGAATTAGCCTGAAACAGTCAACACTGATGCCAAAAATAAATGATACCAAGATCGTCTTGTGGAGTCCAAGAAGAATGTTACATGATAATATTCTCTTGCTTTGATTCTGAAGTCACTATATCGAAGTCTGGAAACAGTCTAATGAAATGCTTATTTTCATGAAGAAAATGTTAAAGATTAATCGTCGCTATTTCCGGATACCAGTCTCTCATGTAAGAATAACTTTGTTCTAATCGATCTGCTATATCACTGATATCTGGAAATGCTGGAACAGTCTCCAGGGTAATGCAAGAATCACTTGCTTCAATTTGAATTCATTGCCATGCGATAGGTCCTGCTTAAATGTTCAATACAAGATTCAGGAGATTTTGAACCAAGAACCAGTCCTCCAATGTAGGCATCACACAATGTATACATGAGAATTTCTCATCAGAATTGAGTAAACATATATACAGGCTTTCAATATATATTTTGTTTTAAATTTCAATGTGAATGTTTACAAAACAATGTACATATCAATCTTTTAGTAGATTTAACTTGTAACAAACAACTCAATAATGGCCAAATGTACGATGCAATACCCACAAGTTTTAGTTAAACAAAAACTTCAGAATTTTTTTTTGGCCCCCCCAATGCAACCGTTACATTGATTGAATTGTTTGTATACACTTCTTACAAACATTTACTACTAACCTCGTCTTTGATTTGTTTTTCTATCAATGCTAACAATAAACACAAGCACAAATGTGCAGTTCCAATACAGTGCTTAACAAGCGTATAAAACTTTTGTTTTTTCTCTGTTTAAGCCAATTATAAACTTCATATCTCAACTGACTCAAGAGGTATTTTTGTATTGTACAACTTTATTTTGTTTAGTGTTTTTTATTACTATAACCAAACCTCCGATGATAAATGCAGCAACAAATACACAACAATACACTCTAGGTATCCTAGAAAAGAAGCTGACGCTTGTTGACCTCTAACATTGTCACTGTTACTGTTAAACAAAACTTTATATTAAAACTTTGTAGTAACCAAAAAACTTGCATGTGATAATACACGCTATGTTCCTATAAAAGAAGTGACTTTGTTATGAACCTCTAAATTGTCATGTAAGTTTCAGGCAACTCTTGGTATACAATACACTCTAGATTACTAAGCCATTTTAGCCCAAAATGATGACTTTAGAAGCGATTTTTAGGTAAAAGTTGGGAACCAGTCTATTTCACATAATTCAAGTGTGCTGAATCAGATAAGACCGGTTCCCAAGCCGATTTCTCACGTTTTCCCCACCTAATTTGCATAAACAAAATGGCCGCCAATTTGAACATTTTTGAGCTTACACAATGTATGTCTCTATTCCTCACTGGTTGTGTCCACTTTTTACCCTCGTAACGGCCGGAGCATTTTACAGTCACGTTGATTATTATGTAAACTTGCTAAACTGAGCATTACAATTTAATAAATAATCAATGTTATGTTTATAAATTCATTAATTATGCAAATTTATGCATGTTTGCGACCTTATATGCTACAATGGGGCTATAACTTGATCAAATTAGCTCAAGAGTTCTTCGACCTTCAGGTAAAAGTTGGGAACTGGTCTATTTCACATAATTCAAGTGTGCTGAGTCTGATAAAACCGGTTCCCAAGCCGATTTCTCACGTTTTCACCACCTAATTTGCATAAACAAAATAGGCCTAGCCGCCAAATTGACCATTTTCGAGCTTACATGTATATAAGTCTCCACTCCTCCCTGGTTGTATTCACTTTTTACCTGTATAGTGGGCCGCATTATTTTGCACTCACACTGATTATTATGTAAACTTGATAGACTGAGTATTAAATTTAAGAAAAAAAAAATTTTGATGTTTCTAAATTCATTAATTATGCAAATTTATGCATGTTTGCGACCTTACATGCTATAACTTGATCAAATTTACTCAAGAGTTGTTCTTCAACCTTTAGTTTAAAGTTGGGAACCGGTCTATTTCACAGTGTTCTTAGTCTGATAAGACTACAGTGTAGCTCCCAAGCTGACTTTTAACGTTTTCACCACCTAATTTGCATAAACAAAATGGCCGCCAAATTGACCATTTTTTTACCTTAGGCCTTATGTCTACACTCCTTCCTGGTTGTATCCACTTTTTAACTTCGTAATGGCCGCATTATTTTGTAGTCACTTTGATTATAATGTAAACTTGCTAGACTGAGCAAAAGAATTTATGAAAATAATCAATTTGATGTTTCAAAATCAATTCATTATGCAAATTAATGCATGTTTGAGACCTCACATGCTACACTGTCCGTCATAAAGGTGGAATATTTTTTGCCGCTATCTGGCTATAGCGACATGATTTTGCTCTGTCTTTAATTTTTTGAATATGTTTGTCCCTGCTTTTACTTTTTGGGACCCTGGCTATATCTTGGACATTCTCCCAACTCTTCACGTTGACCTTTTTCCAAAAAAGTTTTGTCAACCCCCGTGATGCCCATTTTTGTTAATATTTCACATTTTGGGGCCCCTTTTTGTTTTCCCGGCCGATCAAGCCCCCCTCAGTCCTACCCCCAGGAAACGCGACTGAGGTGTATTGTTTTATATTGTTCTTTAAGTTAAATCTATATTTCTGGGGACAGGTTAAGGTCTCTTGTCTAGGGGAGGGGTTGAAATAAAAAACGAAATTCGTGAAAATCCGGAATATTTTATTCCATCTTTATGCTGAAAACAAAAGAAATGAAAAACCACCTTTAACCCTTAAATATCATCATTTTCCCCTTAAATTTTATTTAGCCTTGATGACAAGGCTGTAAATAGTCATTATTGATAATATTTTATTTTGATTTATGTTTGGTTGAGATTTTACAATACAATTTAGGGAAGATAGAAATTTCCATGGTGTAAAAATGAATAAAATGAATGTTGAACCCCAATCAAAATAAATTAGACCCCTCCCCTAGACAAAAGGGTCGCGCCTGTAACCATAAATCTAGATTTAATTTAAAGAACAATAATAAATCTCCACCTCAGACGTGTTTCCTTGGGGTATGACTAAGGGGGCCTTGGTGGGTCGCGTCAACAAAAAAGGGCCCCAAAAATAAGAAAAAATGACAAAAATGGCCATCTTTTGGGGGTGACAAAATTTGTTGAAGAAAAACCCCCGGGACGGGTTGAGGGAACGTCCAAGATACCCAGGATCCCAGAAAGTGAAAGCGGTGACAAACACAGTCAAGAAATTAATAATGGAGCAACATAATGTCTCTTGAGCCAGAAAAAAAATATTCCACCTTTATGATGAACAGTGTATATATAACATGAGTAACTTGATCAAATTAGCTCAAGAGTTCTTCAACTTTCAGATATCAGATATTCAGATATAATTCAGATATCCTTCCCAACATTTTGAAAACTTTGTAAAACAAAAATACCATTTAATCTCGACGTTCATTTGTTATATTTCTATGCAAATTTATTTTGTATTTCTTTGTTTTTTCACGTGACTTAGAACGAAATCTATCAAAATGGTAACATAAAGATCAATGAAAATAATGCAATGTTTGAATGATGACATTCAACACATTGTACAGGTAGCGATCTCCATGAAGTCCCTATCCAGCTTCGACCCTCTATTGGTTATTCCCATCCTTGAGAGGAAGATGTCAATATATTGGTTATTCCCATCCTTGAGAGGAAGATGTCGGTATATTGGTTATTCCCATCCTTGAGAGGAAGATGTGGAGCTAATTCATTGCATACTCTCTGCAGCCTCCACTGGGTAGAATTCTACCTTCCATCCCTTTTCTTGCATTCTGTCATACATGTTAGTCTTTGATGTCTTGTATTTATGACCATCTCCTCCCAAAGGAGAGTCAATTCACAGAGAGCTATGCCAACTTAAACTCCCTTGATCATGCAGACTACTATATCTGGTCACATTTACAATTTCTGTGTAATGTAATCTGCTGTTCCATGTGAACCAACTGCCAGTTTCTTGCTTAGACGAAGGAGTCAGCTTTGTTTGGTCTACCTTTCTTGTTGACTCTTGACAGTGTACATTCCTGTCTTTACGAATGAGTTCATCACAGGGGAATTTGGTGATTTTGTTTGGTCTGCCCTGTCGATAGCATTTATTGCTAAGCACTCCCAGGATCTCATTGTGCTTCCAAGTATATGAGCTTTCTTCAAGATAGACATGGGAATTTGATAGAATATGCTTGAGTGAGCCCTCTTTTCCTCATTTGTGGCAGGTCTCGTTCTCGGTCTAGGCAAACTTCCTCAGGTTGTATGGGGAGGGACGAACATCATTGATGCTTGTAGCAAGAACTTGGTTTTACCTGTTTCCATCTTCTATATGTCTTTCCAGGACAAGGACTGTGGTTCAAGGCAATCCAATCGACGCCAAGCTCCTTGCTGCACGAGGCCAACTGCCTTATCCATGTTTAAAACATGTTAGCTTTCTTTACCTCATAACTCCTCTCCTCTGCAACAGCGATCAGGGGTAGAATAAGTTTTGTGAAATGTCCATTAATGCTAATGTTCTATCCTCTCAGTATATGCGTCATTGCTATTTCGTACATCATCAATGGCCATCATCTGTGGACATGGTGGAAGAACCCAAACTTCAGGCACCACAACTTCAATTTACTTGGGAGGGCACATCTGTTGATACATTTCAGTCCATCTTTCACATCACCTGGTCCTCATTAATCTGGTTCTTGTAAGACAGCTCATTATTGAACTAGCACCACAAGCTCTGGACAGAGGCTTCTGATATTGTTGGAAGACCTCATCCGCTACAATGTAACGTGTCCTGTTATCTACCCTTCCGTCCCTGATGGTCAAGTTCCTTGACTTCTTTGGTTTGAACTTCATCCTACACCAGCTTATCAGCTGGTCCATGTGCCAAAGAGCCTTCACCGATTGAGTAAAGTCAGGTCATCCATGAAAGCTCGTATTTCTTGCAGCTTGAGTCCAGGTTCGATCTTAATACCTCTTCAACTGGAAAATGCAGCTATACATGGAGCTACTTTCTCTCTTGCAATGACAAATAGGATTCGATAGATGGCACACCCCATTGGAATGCCTACAGGTTGGAAGAGCTGGTAAGCTGATGTGAATTCCTTGGTGGCAAAAATCCGAGTGTTGAAGTCCTAAAAGAGCTTAAAAGTAGCAATTCAGGAAGTTGCTATTAGATTGTCCGGAATGTAGAAAAAGTCCATGGTAAACCCAATCATCGAGTGCAGCAATGACCTATATTATGCGTGGGCAAGGGGCAAAATTTGTTTTGGCCACAGGGGTAGCGTTCAGTCTGTTTCGTGGGTCAATTATTATTATTTTATTTCTTGTATGTTGATGATCTCTGCATTGCCTTACATGAAAATTCCTATGAAGAAATCAAAATAAATCGTTAATATGCTGCGAATCCCTTTGCTAGTGAATTCTGAAAACAGTCAAATAAATGTCTTTCATCTCTAGAACACAGGGGCCCAACGACAATTGAGGATCAGATGATACGGAAATCTGCATTAACTGCTCAAACATGTCCCTGCGCTGATCTACCTAAATTTGGCATTAGATTGTTTCCTACATTGCCCAGACAAAGAAAAATTAGGATCCAGGAATAACATTCTAAAGAAGCTGGCTAAAACCAAATGGGGATATACCCTCCATATCCTCTCTATAATTGTAATCATGCCAATTAGAGACTGAAATCAAGACACAGTTTAGTCCCTTGTTAGCTCTGCACACAATCGAAGACCATCTCTGTGGACCAGCCACCTCTAATAAATGCCATACAAATGTCCAAAAGAGTCTCTCTCATCAGGTTCTGATGAGCCAAAGCACACCTGGTCATGCCTGAACTACCTTAGGACATGCTCAGGCACTGGTGGCACAGGACAGTGTAAGGTCCTAACGGGAAAATGGGGATACAGCGAAGATGGACAAAATTAGTGTGAGTGTGGGAAAGAGCGAACCAAGGAACACCTTCTGGTATGCGCCCACCTGATGGAACTATGTACCCTTGTAGACCTGAAAAAGTTTCACCCAGAGCACAATCTGTAATAAACACTGGTTAGTGTTATTCGAATTTAAAGCAAAATTATTGTTATGGTCTTAAGGTTGAATTGTGGAAGGAACGGTCTCTTAGTGATAGGGAAAGGTTGATAGCAATTCAACATTTGAAGAGCAATCCTTTGTACTGGAAATTTCTACTACAATATCTTATCTAAATACCATGAAAATAATTTGAAAGCTCATAATAATTTGTTCATCTTTCCCACTGCACTACAGTGTACATCTCTTTGAGGTAGTGACACGAATGGCAGAAGTAGGATCAATGGTCAGATGGTAAACACTTTGTATGAAAGTGCCTATTGTACATGCAGATGAGTGCGTGCATGTGTGTGTGTGTGTGTGTGTGTGTGTGTGTGTGTGCATGTGTTTCCATTGCTGCACAAATGTTAGTTTTTGTCTGTTTGTGCCTACATACCCGTCAAAATAAGTGGTAAAAGACCACAATCATCATTAAAGTTTATTATTTTTCATGTGACTATTTTTCACAGACCTCGTTCAAAGTCACGTGGAAAAACAAAGAAAAAAAATTGCATAACAATGAAATTAATGGGCATCCATCATGACACAATATTTTGGGGGCTTTAAAATAATTTTAAAATGTTGTGAAAGATATCTGAACCATAGTTTACAAATGTTTGTCTTAAGTTGATGAAATAATAGCATATAAGGTTGCAAACTTGCATAAATTTGCATAATTAGTTTCAAAACATTAAATTGATTGTTTTCTGAAATTCTAATGCTTATTCTAGCAATTTAACATGATATTTATTGTGAGTGCGAAATTAGGCGGCCATTATGAGGGTAAAAAGTGAATACAACCAGGGAAGAGTGGAGACAGACGCTCAAAAATGGTCAATTTGGCGGCCATTTTGTTTATGCAATCCTATTGTCATACAAGCACAATCATGGAACCACCCTGCAGCTTTGTGCAGCTAGCCTTGTATGTCCCACACTATCCCTGCACTATATTCCAACAAGTGTCGTACAATAGCTAACGGAGCCTGATCATTTCATGCCACCAACACTACAGCAGATATTAATTATAAATCCAAGACAGCTTTTAATTACACTTTTATGCTTTTCTACTTTCACACTAACAGTTAAGATTTCTACACCCAAACTTAGGCCTTCTCCTGTCCGACTTTTTACTTTAGTCACCACCTGTAAAGCTTACAACAACTCAGGGGAACATCCCCCTATAAAGATCCAATCTACATTTTGTAGTTCCGGTTTGTTACAACCTTCAATAGCAACAAGCCACAATATAAATGCCTAATCAAACCAATTAACAACAGCACCAACAGGCACGGCCAGGCGACGACGCGTCGACATGACTGCACCGCCCGCCCACACAGTCGAATCTACCCCGGCCCTAAAAAGAAACCCTTCTAAAATTTTTAAAGTGCGATTTGGAATGGTTAAAAATATCATTAAGAATCGGTAAAATATTGCAAAAATATAATTCATATAGATCTAATGTCACTTACCTAAACAGACTAGATGCAAATCAGATATTCCTAAAAAATTGTGTGTACTTGAAGAAATCTTGTATTTTCCAGTCCATTTCAGAGTCTCCTCCGATCTCTGTCAAAAACCACTTCACTTATTGCTGGTCATATTATTTGACCTTGCAACCGCCAAGTAGCTATACACGGCGACGCCCACTCCCTGAGAAGCACGATTTTTCTGCTGTTTTTTAAAAATCAACTGTAACATTCAAAAATTTGTCCTTATAAATAAAAAGTTGAGATATACGCTCTATATTATTGCCTATATCTTACTTTGTTATTTAAAAAAATGTAAAAAAAACTGGGAAAAAGCTCAACCGCTTTGGTAGGTGTGTTCCTCCGTGTGAGATCTTGCCAGGAAAGAGAATTTTCTCTCGAGAGCGTTAGTCTCGTATATAAGGCGTCTTAATTTTGATCACTCAAACATTTTTTTTCCCGCCACCGATGGACCTTCCTACCGATTGGGTGAAAAAAAAACTGCAGAAATTTGATGGATCTCAGGCACGTATCCAGGTGGCCAGCCGCACTACCCCCTCCCCCCCCCTTTACAAAAAAAAACAACAAAAATAATCAAAATGGCGATCGCCTGATTATGCTCTATGATGGGCAAAAAAAAAATAATAATAAATAACGCCTACTCCCCCCCCTCCCGATAAAAAAAAAAAAGGAAAAAAATGGGCGCCTGCCAGATTTACCAATTGAACTATGGCCAAAACTTGATGACCTTTACGATGGAAAAAAAAGGCTGAAAAACATTTTAAATCTACCCCCGCCCTCCCCCCCCCAAAAAAAAAAAAAAAGAAGAGAGAAAGAAGAAGAAAAAAAGGGTGGAAAATGGAGACAGCTCTACTATGATTATGATGGGCAAAAAAAAATGAACATCTACCTCCCAAACCACCCCCCCCTCCAAAAAAAAAATGAAAAAAAAAGGGAAAAAAATGGGCGACCAGCCAATTTACCAATTGAACCTAACCCTTTGGCCAATACTTGAATGACCTTTTTGATGGCAAAAGGCAGATTTTTTTTTTTTTTTTTGCCCATCATAAAATCCCGCCTCCCCCCCCCCCAAAAAAAAAAATAGTGAGAAGAAGAAAAAAAGTCGAAAACGGACCAGCTCGATTTTTTATTTAGATGGCAAACAAAAAAACATCTTTATCCTACACCCCCCCCCCTTCAAAAAGAAAAAAGAGAGAGAAAAAAAAAAAGAAAAAAAAAGGGGAATATGTGACAGGGGAGAAAATGGGTGTACCAGAAATGTAGAATTCAATTTTTGCACCCCCCCCCTTCTTGTGAAATACTTGATCCGCCACTGTTCTTTCGTAAAGATCAGTATTGGTGGGACTACCTGAATAAATCCATTCGATAAAAATCTTCTTTTGGGCCTGGAAGAAAGCTAGTCCGTTAAGAAGTCAATTGAGTTCGCGGGTCAATCTATTACAATTCGTAAACAAGATCGTCAATTCACGATAGTAAATCACAAAATATTATCGGGTAGTATTCTAATGCTTTACTGAATGGGTTTTGTCGTCTTGTTATTCAAGCTCTATAGGGTGCAAGCCCTCAACGTCGTTCAACATACAGTAGCAGGTGCACACTCGAGTCCGTTCTCATTCACTGAATTGGCTGATAGGAGGAAAGAAACGGACTGATATGTCTACATTTGAATCATCTATATCATCTGTAATCCAGTACAAAATACACAGGTAAAGTGATAGATCAGGTGAGTATGAAATAAATTGGAAATTTTATTGTAATTAGACTAAGTCAAAATTAAAAAAAAGGGAATCGGTGGCCGATGGGGAATGCGTCGATCCGTTCTAGGGTCGGTTTGCACGCATATGTGTCAAAATACTAGCGTGTAGCGTATATAGCACGTACGTGCACCACGCCAACTTAATGTGTTACGCCATTTTGCGCGTGCGTCGCGCCAACAACATGTCCTTTTCAGATTTTGTTTACGCTCGATCTATTTTTATCCTAACCATGACTGAAACTTTGACCAATCAAAAACTATGATTCTACACAAAATATGAATATTCATATATAAAACTACAAACGTAGACGGATTAATTTTATATTAAAATTACATGTAATTCCAGAAAAAAATTAGGTTTTTGTACCATTTAAATGACCCTTGAAAATACACTTTAATGAAGGAAAATGTAGACCCCTACTAAAAAATAACAATTTTACCCGAGTTGCCATGGTAACGTAGTAAAAGTTTTTCAAGTTTAGCCACAACTTGATTTCAGTGATCGAGGATACAGTTGTTCCCGTCATTTGTTTACTTTGCTCCGAACATTTTTTCCCTCGACAGGAATGATCTTCCAAAAAGTGGAATTTTAGCTAAGTTTTTGTGCATGATTTCCGGCCAATTTTTGAAAGATGCACTTTGAAGTCGTAATTTTTTTACAGAATGAGGAAATTATATCATTGATTTTCATAATATCAGGGAGAACATAAAAAGTAAGTGTAAAAAAATCATAATAAATTTTTCAATATGTTAAGATTTTTTAAAAAATATAACATTTTACCACGGCATTCAAGCCGCAGAGTTTACTTTTGAGCGGCGCGGTGGTTAGGTTTCCGCCGAGTGCGTACCGGTGACAATTGCAAGCGTCCCGCACCAGACACCAGTCCCGAACGCCGGGCTAAATGTTTGATTAGAAAATTGTTGGGTTCGATGCCTAG
>CALNVZ010003434.1:38547478-38573031 GCA_940671915.1 Paracentrotus lividus | reverse complement strand
GTATCCTTCAGATAGAAACACAGATCGAATCATCAAGAAGGGACTTTTGTGGGATTAACAAGTTTGGTACCTGACATGATATACGAAGTCTATTCTTTGGAAAAATATTCAATCAGTGACAACTATAAAATATAAATTAAGAAAATTTAGTGATTCACTGTAATGATTATCATATTTCTATCTCTTTTCTTTTAAATTTAAGGACGGTACGCTAAAACTTGCTACTTTTTGATCCTTACACTCCTGTATATTCGGGTTATTCATCTGTCTTTTCAATGAAATGCACGAGTTTGCCTATAACTCCAAACTATGGATGAATCTTCATAAATATATAATCGTAGAGCAATTGACCCATCGAGAAATGGGGCTTTTTAGGGATTCAACAAGTTTATGAAGACCTGGTATAAGTATCATACAACTGTTTGCACATATCACTTAAAGTAGCCTGTTCTTAAGTTCTAATATAAGTACGGTGCACTAGACTCTACGCACAATTTATCGCGATATAAGATGTAGATAAACTAGCCAGCTGTTTACATATGTAATTTTTATTTTATAAATATAGTCAATGGTAACCGAAACTCAAGTACGATCTCAATTAAGTGTAGAAACTTGGGCCAGACCTTTCATTGAATGTCTGTATTGTTTTTCCCAATCTAACATAAATGAAATACTAACTTGTGTGAATTACCAGATTATATCAGTTTCTATCTCGTTTTCCTTTTTATTTAAGGCATGTTGTTACATCATTATTGCTAACTATGTCATACTGAACCTGATTTTCTTAAGTTTATTGTCTTTTCTATGAATGCGTTTTGCTTACAACACGGGTTCTTCACAATAATCAGGAATCAGCAACCATCGAAAGAGGACTTTCGCTGATTAAAGAGGTTTATTACGCCTGGTAAGTTTGGTTTCATCTTGAAGATATAAATTAGTTGCAAGGTGTTTTCAATAGGTAACGAACTCTAGGCACATTTATTGATGTAAGATTGTAGACAAACCTGCCGCTGTTTCATGTAATTTATTTTATAATATGATCATTAGGTAACAAAGCTTCAAGTACATATCGTCTTCATAAGTGTAGATAAACGTTCTGCCAGTTTCATGAATGTCTGTGTATTTTGCAGTCAACCTAGACCTAAAAAAATAAAATGCCAAATTTGTGAGAATTCACAATTATCATGCTTTCGAGGGTGTTTCTATGTTCTTGCTATGTTCTATTTTTAAATGTTCACTGTGAACCTTATAATCGATACTTGCTACTACTTTCTCATCGACGTAGAATGGTTTTCGTAAATTCATTGTTCTTTCTATGATGGCATTTTTTGCCTTTATGCAACAGTATCTTTCAGGATAATCGATCGCAATCATGACAAAGAAGGGACTTTTTGTGGGATTAACAAGTTTAGGAATACCTTGTAAGTATAGAGTTTAACGCTCGTGAAAAATCACTTAGTGCATGTTATTCGTTCACAATAGGTACGATCTAGGACATTATATGGAGTTGACAGATTCTAGACTAACGCGTGTCCAGCTTGTCGTGTACTCGATAGTTTTATTAGGAACAATTCATACGGTAACAAGTAGCATGTGTCAGCAATCTCTCATGTTAAGGTGGTAATGGAAAATCTTAGCCATAAACGTTTGGTTACATTGTGAATTGTCGTGTATGTTCATCTGGACCTAAATGTGCATAGGACTAATATAAATATTATCAGATTTTGCATTCAATTTTTCTAATGTCTGTTTGTTCTTATGATCTTAAATGCACGTGTACCTAAAACTGTGCTACACTCTTATATGTCATCTTACATAATATGTCTTTGTCGTTATTTACACTATTGATGCTTTCAGATGACATGCATTTTGGCCTATCAACAGGAATTCTTCAAATAATGAGTCCTACATAACGCTAATTGAAGACGAGGACTTTTTAGGGGATTTAACGCAAGTTTTTAGAAGTTCGGGTGGTATCGCTTTACATCTTGAAATTACACTTAGTGGCAGGTATTTCAATTTAGGTGACCAACGTCTAGCAGGCAATTTATCGATAGATGTAGAGCTCTGCCAGCTTTTGTTCATGTATATGTTATTATTAGTAACGTATGTTCTAGGATAACAAACTCAAGGTAACAGATCTTTTCAAATGTCTTAAGTGTTGTTGCCAGCTCTTCAGGAATGAGTATTATTTTTCGCATTTAACTAAAATAAATAAACTTAATTTTGTGCAAGTGACCACAGATTATATTCAGTATTCTAACTCGTCTTTCCCTGTTTCATTTAAGTCTGTTGTACTCATATTTGCTACTTGTAGGTCAGCTGAATGCTCTGAATTGTTTCTAATAGTTATTGTGGTCTTTTCTATGAATAGCATTTGCTTATACATCAGGTATCGTTCGCGATACGCTACTAGTGATATTACAGAGTCACTGTTACCATGCCTGGTCGATGAAGACTTTCGCTGATTAACAAGTTATCGCCTGTAAGTTTAGTTTTACTCTTTTGAGAATAAAGCTTAGTGCAACTCGCTTTTTTCTTCCAGAGGTAAACTATACTCTTAGCACAATTGTAGTTTGCTAAGATTGTAGAAGACCTGCCAGCTTTGCTCATCGTAATTTTGATTTTATAGTACTAATATCCATAGGTAACTAAATGTCAAGACTAATCTTCATTTGAGTTTGTACGCAGAACCTGGCAGCATGTCATCGATGGTCTTGGATATTTTGCCACCTACCTAAAAAAAAGATACAATTTGTTAATTCACCGACTTATAATTCAGGGGATTTCTATCTACTTTTCCCTTTAGTTTTAGCACGTGTGACCTAATAATTTTGGTCAGACTGTATTGTTTGGTTCACCTTAACCTGTTTCGTAATTTTTATTGTCTTTTCTATGAAATGCGTTTTGCTGTATCAACTAGGTTCTTCAGGGGGATAATCAGATCACAATCATCAATAGAAGGACTTTGTGTGGTAAAAGTTTTAAAAAAAGACCTGTAATGTATAGTTTACATCGTTGAAATTGACCTGTAGTATGCATTGTTATTGAGAATAGTGGTAACAAACTCTTAGCACAATTTACTCGTTAGATGTGAAGAACCTTATCCAGCTTTCAATGTAAATTTTATTTTGATACTCATCAGTTCGGTGGTGATGGTACAGAACTCATGTACAGATCTCAATTTAAGTGTAAGAAAACTTGGCCAGGTTTCCATGAATGTCTGTATTGATTGCCTTATCTGTTATCAACATAAATATACAATATTCATGAATTTCACCAATGATATTACATTTTCTACATGGCTACGTCTTTCCTTTCATTTAAGGCATGTGTCCTCATGAATGCTTGGTTACATTGGTCATCTTAACGCTGGTTTTCTAAAGTTTATTGTGCTTTTCTATTTGATAGTGGCAGTTTCGCAATTATATCAAAAGGGGGAGCTATTGAAATAGAATATGATCACACGCATTGCCGAAGAAGGTTGCTTTGCGGGGATAAACATTTATGGAACGCTGTAAATATTAGTTGAATCATCTTTGAAATAGCAGCTTATGTTGCATGTTATTCATTTTGACAAGATTATGACACGGTTGTATTGATATAACTATAATAATATATGAATATAATTTGATATATACACGCAAAATGTAAGAATACAACTGCAAGCCCCATTGTTATTTTATTTACTTCAGAGGTTATGTGTAAATGTGTAATAAAACTGGCCGCTTTCATGAATGTCTGTATTTTTCCCACAATTCAGACTTAAATAAATACGAACAATATTGACTGTGGTATCACTCACACATAGATTAATATGATTTTTCTACTTTTTCCTTAAAAGTTAAGGCGCACTCGGTGTGAACAAACTAAGAACTGCGTACGTAAATTGACGTCCACTCCATTTGACCACTGGATTTTCATTTAAGAATTGTTTGTCTTGTTCTAATGAAATGCATTTTGCCTATAACAGGAGATCTTCAACTAATAATCACATATTCATCGAAGGGGCTTTGTGGGGATTGAACACGTTTAGTAAGATTAGAACCTGTAAGTATAGTTTACATCTTTGAAATACCACTTAGTGCATGTTTCATTGTCATACAATACGGTAAAGCATCGGAACTCTAGAAAGATTTAATCGGACTAATAGATTTAGAAAAACGCTTGCCACAGGCTCTTGTTACTCTATTAGTAATGAATATTATTTTTCTTATAGAAATATATACCTCGAAACGTCAATATGTACATTGACTATATTCTCATGTTAAATGTATAGAATACTTGCCACTTATGAACATGAAATGTTCGTTTATTGTACACTCCTTAAACTACTAAATAAATCAATATGCGGTAATTTCACCAATTATATTTGCAAGTTCTTATGCTCTTGTTTCCCTTTGATTTTAAGCAATAACAGTTAACCGATCATTATTCTTCGCTACAGTTTATTCATCTTGTTAACTGTTGTATTTGTCAAATTATTGTCTTTTCTATTGAAATGCATTTTGGCGCTTATACAGGTTATGTTCACAATGATCAGTCATGACCAATCGATTTTCAGAGAGCTTATGAAGGCTTTAACGATGTTTCAAGACAAAATGCAGGAGTAAGTTGGCCATTTTGGAATTCGTGTAACAGTTGCGCTGATAAGTGTGAGTATACATCTTGAAATATCACTAGTGCATGTTTGTCTATATATGGTACCAAACTCTGCACAATATTCGATTCATGTTGTAATAAAAAATGCTTCAGGCTTTCATGACAACCTTGTCAATGTCGTGTAATTGTTTGGTCGAAGGGAGAAGTACTCTACGAATAAATACAGAGAATAAGTTGTCTATGGATATATAACTAGCTCGCTGTGACTAATTATATATCTTGCTATCGCACCTTTTGCAAAGCTGCATTGCAGACACATTAATAGGATTGTCACCAATGCTTTCTAAACTGTCCTTATACATATTCTAGTGTATAATATTCCAACGAGAAAAAAATAGGGTTGTTTTGCTTAGTCACAGGTTGTCTTGTCGAATATATCAGATGTCACAATCTCAAAGGAGGGACTTTGTGTTGGATTATAAGCAATTTTAGTAATAGACCTGTATAGTATATACACGAAGTTTAACATCTTTTGAAATACAACTTAGTAGCACATGTTAAGATGTAATTTTACAACATTGGAAGGTTACATGAACTCTAGACAAAATTTGCTATTTTGATTAAGCATAATGAAAAATGTGTCAGCTATGTCGCATGTGCTAATTCTGATGATTGTTATGTATACTCGCGTGCTCAAATATTTTCTGCGGATTAAATGCAATTTTGTATGTCTACTTGTCGGATAGTTTAAACTTGGGCAACTAATGAGGACAGCCTTGCATCCAACAAAGAAACGCGATAGCGACTATCAGAGTTACAGCGCTGCGGGTGCGTAGTGTGTAATACTTAGTACGTTAAGACAGATCGATTTTACGGGGTTTTTGACCTTTTTTTGAAGGAGAATGCCATGAAGGGGTTATTACGTAGGCCATGAAGCGGTAAGGTGGATAGGTCATACCTGCTCGCGTTCGTGCTAGAGAATATTTCTTTTAACTTGCGCCTTATATTGATTCTTCTTCGCGTTTTTTTTGGGGTGGGGCGGGGTAAACAATGGTGAAAGGGGAGGCATGGAGAGTTCCGGAGCCCGTCGTGGTTCCCGAGTAGTTTCCTCCCCTCGTGCGCCGCGGACCTGGTTTCTGGGTCGGGCAAATTTTCTAAAGCTCTTTATAAGTACTCCATCGTCTTTACATTCCCCGCTCATCAAAACAAAGCATCTGTTGTTTGTTTGTTTTTCTATTGGCAGTACTGAAGCTCCACTGCGAGAGGCAACATTAACGACGTTTGAAAACTCTTAATTGGTGTTCAGTGTTGCATTTGTTGCTTTCGAGATGCCAAGGTCGTCATCAAAAGCTGATCGTGAGATTCAATAACGCTCCTCTTTGCGTGTTTAAATTTATCCAGCCGAAATGGAGACGTGAATCAAGGTGTGTTACTCTTACGACCGGAATAGGGAACTATGAACAGCGGCACTTTGTTTTCCTTATATCAGCGTCTCGTATCAGATTTCATGCTTGTCCGTGTGTTGCCCGTCTGAGACTTTGAAGGGGTGAAGAATTGAACCACAACTAATGTGGACAACATAAGAGCTATTGGGGGTTTTTTGCAATACATGCTGACGTTATCTAATATTTTCTGTTTGTGTTTTTCGGAAGGAAGTAAGAAATGGAATGGCTTGAATTAATAAGAAGTCGCACCTGGGTCGTTTGGACGGTACAGTTTGATACACGGTCTATGTGTGGAATGGTTTTATAGATAAACCTCCATCGCTTTTGGCGCGCTGCATCAGCGGGAATTGATTGTGTCGGTTGTTCAGCTCGACAAGATATTTTTTATTTCTTGACCATAATGTTTTGTCTCCGCTGGCCAGCCTTCTGGAAAATCCTGGATGCGCGCCTGCCACGAATGTTAGTAATATAGACAAGAAGTGATCTCTGACACCGGATTTAGGTATCGTCACTAGATATAACGACAAAGTTTTTTGTTGTGCTCTCCGATTAAACACTCTCGACGGGTTTTGCGCCAACATCAGGGCGTCATAGTTGATTTGAAAGATGCCTCAAAAATCGCGTCCACTTGTTTGATCATCATAACCACGGGCGTTCCCTAAAGATGCTCAGTTTGTTAATGTAAATAATATTGTCTTCTTCAGATGGCAAAGTGCCTCGCAAATCAGGACTAATCTAACATTCTTTGTTAAAATAGGAGGTGATGCGTTTATGAAGATACACAAACAGGGGGAAAATTGTGCTAATAATCATGCGTCCTTTAGCATCAGTGTAGGGAAATTTTTATCAAGCTTGCAGCGCTTCGCGCACTCACACTTCTCACATATTCAAATTGTGTTGAAGACGCCTGTTTCTACGTCCCATAGAGAGGCGTGAAGTGATGGGGATCAAGCATATTTCTCATACAAATGTGTCAGCAAGACACTTGTACGCTGGATCAGAGGTATTGATCAGAGTGCCACATAAAATTTCGACTCGCAGATTTTTCTGTTTCTTATGGTAGGCAATCTTTCGATGACTTAAATTGTAGATCCCTGACTTCCATAAAAATGATTACGCTACAGTGTTAAATTTTCTGCTACGTTATATGAGGATAGAGAGGATTGTGATTGAGTATGCAGTGATACCTACACTACTCTGGGTTAAGAACAAAAAATCATAACAAAGAAATTGGTTTAATACATATACTATACCCAACTGGAAAGTCTGCGTGTTAACGTTCTGCCATTGAATCGCACGGGGCATTTATCGAAATAAAATGAAGAACAATGTTGGTGATGTTAATAAAATACAGACCTTTAAGAGCACTATCGTTAGGTGTAGTTTAAGCAATTTTAATGCAATGCCGTTGTGGTTAATGGTATTTAAGTTAAACATCGGTGTTCTAGATAGTTGTGTGATAAAGCAAGTTGTTTTAATTAAAATTACACTTTAATATGATTGTTTTACAGCTTTAAACAACGATCTTTGTGTATAGGATGCCCTCAAGAAGAATTGTTTATATTCCAAGACAGTATATTGTTTAAGAACTGCATGTCATCTACGCCTAGCTAGCTACCTTTTGGTTGAATTAACCGGTCATAAGATCATTTTGTTCCTGAACATTTGACTGGAGGCAAAGTCGGGGTGTACCTTAGTCTAGAGAATCTTCTCGTGGTAAGTTTCATTTTCTCTGCCCCTTCTTCTCATTTCTCCACTACACGCATAAATACGCTCACTGATCGCGTTGATATCCCTTTGTCTGCTATCTATCTTTTCCCAGATAAATTCGAGGGGTGTTTCTATTTCGCGGCGTAGAGTCGGATTGTGTAAGGGGTAGGAAAAACACAAACAAAGGACTAGGGTGTACCTGTGTAGTTGGCAGAGGTTAAAATCTGGTACTTTCTGGATTATATTAAGACTTATAGTATAACCTATTGATGCGGTTTTACTAAATATATAACATACAACTTTGGATTTTTAAATTAAATTCTTTTGATGAATAAGATATTTTTTACTACCAAAACAAAAAGGAAGCGTTGCCACGTATTATCAGATAGTGAATCATATATATAATTAGTGGAGATATGTAAAAAATAGTTATTAGATATATATAACAGTGAGTTTAATAGCTAACATGCCGGAGCAATTTTATGAATGAAAGAATCTCGAGTCATGCTTAGTGAGCATGGATTAATAGCAGTATCACTGTTATTTGAAAGTTCACAAGATATATACAAAATTTAGCTATACTGATAACAGAAACGCTTTTTAGAGTTTAACGATTTTACTAGTAGATAAGATATGATATGCGTTATAGAGAAAGAAATGTTGAGCAACTTTCGACGAGCAGTGTTGTGTGAAACAGCCGAAATTACATTAGAAAGTTAATGCCTCCGCCACGATAGGTGGTGTACGGAGGAGTATGCTATGTTTTAAGGATATAGATGCGTAGCGTCTCGGTTAGTCGAGATAGAGTATGTTCGTTCCGCGTCCGCTTTAGATCGTTAGTGTCTGTATATAGAGCGAATATCTCAACAACCCTGCAGCACTTGAAGATATCAAACTTCAAACTTGGGGATAGTATTGTAACCAAGACCATAGAAGATGATCTGATCTAGATTTTTGGTAGTATGTAGGTCAAGAGGTCAAGGTCACGGAGGTCAATAATTAGTAAGTTCCTCTTATGTTTTTGAGCGTAGTTTATCTGCGAGTATCCAGAACCAGTTTGAGATATGAGCTCAAACGTTTAGGTGTAGTAATTTAGCCGCTATAGGGAAGATGATCGTGTTAGATTATGGATATATAGGTCAAAGGGCAAGGGTCAAGGTCAGATGTAAATCCGTGTATTATGAGTTTGTCATCGGCATATCTTGGTACCTAATTAAGATATAACTCCCCATGTAAGGTATGTATCTGTACACTAGAAGGAACGGTCTGATTAGGTTTGGGGTCACAGGTCAAAGGTAAGGTCAAACAATGTCATGCTGATACTAGAAGCGATATGAATAGATGATGTGCGATATTTTCTGATCTGGCAATGGCAGGCTATATTTGCGACGGCGTGCGCGGGTCGACGGAGATTCCTTAAATAGTTATTTATATATTCATGCCATGGTTTTATTCGAGATCAATATGATGGAAGTATTCCTGTTTTTGAAGTGTAGTTCGACTGTCTGCTTATAATTCACGTCTGTGGGGTTGAAGTGAACCATTAAAACAAACAAATAGAATATATATATATAAAATTAGATCCAGTTCATTGCGTAATTTATGACACTTAGTTCATCCAATTCTGATTTTTTGTTAGTGAATTATATTGGTGTGATAAATGATCCTATGGCATTTATTTAAAATTTCATGCTTATTGAGGCATTGAATAGTACCCCAGAATATAACACGCACAAATGTTATATACTATTGATCTGCAATACCTCTTCGTTTTAGTTAATATGGCTTTTTTATTATTTATTTTTTTTATGGGTTCATTCAATCCGTGATTGAAGAGATTATTGGTTTCATACACTCCCTAAACAGGATTTTTATCATATTTGATCTGATATAAGTCGAGGCAAAGAAGTAAAAAATGGCAGTATTGGGCATTTTATGTGGATGCTCCACTCTAATCGCGTTGGAAATTTGAAACATAAGCAAATTTCCGTTCCGTATGTTTGAGCACGTTTGTGACATTACAATCCTGGCAGATAATACTAAAAATGAGGATCTGATGTCATTGAATCTACGAGGTTTATGCATTTTGTATTAAGTTAAACTTCAAAAATTGTGTCATTCTGCATTCATCTTCAAGGCGCACTCAAATTAGGTATGAATATGAGATGATTTGCCCTAAGAAATTTAGTAGTAAGTTATTGATTGGATTAGATCAGATTTTGTTCATTCTTGCCTGGTTTCAAAATGAATATTGATGATCTGAATTTTTTTATTTTTTTGTGAGTTTATATATGAATTCATTTGAGATGAAATCGATAGACCTCAAGTAAAAGACTTCTATGTGTTGGAAGACAAAAGAAAAAAAAAATAATAATTAAACTGAGACTCGCGTGACTTTAATTTCATTTGTGATGTTTTTTGTTGGTTTATTTTTTTGTTTGTGTTTTGTGTTTGTTTTTTGTTTGGGTTGTTAGTTTGTTGTGTTTGTTGTTTGAGTTGGTTTGTTAGTAGATTTGGAAACAGTAGTACATTATTCACTTTCATTTGTTTCTCGATTCCTGATCAGGTTACTACAAACAATGGCATTTGCTGTGCTATTTAAAAATGGAACGGCAATGAGAGGCTTCTCTTCAAATCTATTTGATACTGCGAAAGTCTTGCTTGATTAAACGACTGCATCTACAGAACTGTGTCCGGATGGATCATTGGAATGTCTGCCCTCATTGGAAAAAGTTTTGTAGCTTTTTCTCCGTCTTCAAAACAAAACGTTCGTGCCAGCAGTTGTACAAAACAACCGCGGTGACGCAGCTGGCCTGTGGCTGACGGGGCAATGGGCGTAAAAATTTGTTACACATTTACCGGTCAGTAGATGTATGTTCTATGGCAAACTATAATTTCTTGGGATGTGGCACCTCTATTGGCGCCAAATCTGCTTTTTGGATTTTTGCGAGTTTCCTTTTTTGTCTCTTGTGAAACTTCTGTTTTCACATATGTATATCACATACGGACAGGTTGATAAATATTCGAATCCTTTTAACTCTTTTTAATATGATAAAGTGTCATCTCGAGTGGTGATCGCTTCCTGTTGGATTTTAGTCATTATAATCGGTTTTGACCATTTCCATATTGCAGTCAAAAAATGATGGATTAATGGTTTGTCTAATGTTTGCAATTTCCTACCTTTACAGGTCAAGTCAGATGGATTTTATATAAGCAAAATAGTTCCCTGGTTGAGCGATATCACCATTGAATCCAAGAGCAAAACTGGTAATGGTGGCTTTCCCATTTTTTGTCATTGGTGTTAATCTCTTATCATGCATCTTCATAATGATCAGTTATATTATCATTTTGTAACTTTATCGTCATCGCAGCTCTCAGCCATGCAAGTAACGCGCTCTCAAACGGGAAAAAGGTGGCACGACGAATGGCTGTTTAATGTATTTTACTGTTGTTTTTGTTGTTGATGCCTGTCATCGTGATGGGTACCTTACCTATGACAATTCCGTGACACACCCATCATTTTACGCCTGGACTGTCATTTTATTGTAACATATCAACTCGAGCCTAAATCCAATATATATCACATTTTTACGTACTTTGATGAAATGGATTGCAGACCCCAATCGTTATTGGCCGGTTATCGAAAACCGGGTGCATCAGAGAGAGCGATATTGAATTAAAAGAGAGGCCTAGTGAAAGAAACGAGAGAACCATATAAATTAATAAGAGCTTCTCTCAGCGTCCGTTAAAAAAAAAAAAATACAATTTATTTTTTGATTAAAAACAATTAAAGATATGCCTTAGATCCAATAAACATAAAACATGTTCATGAACTAATAAAAATCCAGCAATCCTTATGACAGATCCCGAGTAATCCCATATAATCTGATTCTCCAGCTACTACAATCAAAATAGTGCTATTACGGTTTTTTATTTGCTCCATAATTGGACAAATTTTACAACGCTGTATATATTTTTTTTTTAACGCCTTGATGAAAAACATTTTCACACATGTGCGGTCAGAGACGTCCTCCGCGACTTGGAAAAAGTATTGGAGTCTCAATACTTTTTATCCGTCGGGGAAACGAGATTTTCTTTCCGTCGCGGAGACGTCTCCACGAAGTGAGTACCACACCAACTTGTTACAAAGGCCCTGTATTTCAAGTTTGCTTTAAAATCACTCTAAATTCTTGCATTTTCATCGCTTGTTAATATTCTATGCCGTGTTATCAGGGGCCGGGAGGCTTTTGTTTCAGCGACGTGTACAAAAGCACAAAAGACCTTAAATTTGTGATGTTTTTTTTAGGCATGTTTCAGGCTCCCCCCCCCCACTTTGCGCTCACCCCTCCACTTTCAAAAATACCGCCGCGCCCTGGTTATTAAGTAACTGCCGTTGGCACTGCTATGCAACATGCTCAATGCGTGCACATTTTTCATATTGACAAGTTTTATATATTGTTATATTCATTCGTGGCAAATAGTTTTCAGAATTTTTTATAATTCTGAATGAGGAGACTTGTCCCTTTTCATTGTTGAGATCAGTAATCTCAGACAGGGCACTTTTTAAACAAAGGGGCGACAGATGACAAGGCCATAAAAATGATGAATTTTAAGAGGTGGGGATTATCAGTGATAAAATTATTAAGTGAGAGGAATCATATTGTCTCTGGAACAAATTCACATGTTTGTCATTATACTGTGCGGCAAATTAAAAGGCTAAGGGAAAAAATAACGCAAACAGAAGAAAAATTATTGTTACAAGAACGTTGCTAAGGAGGATGCGTGCAAAATCAGTACGTCATGATATCAGCAAATAATATAGACGAGTGAAAATTTTGATTTCTGTTGTAGAACACATAATTTATTTACTACAAGAATTCAACAGTATTTGGGATATTCGGTGGAATAAACTTGCATTAATCGTTTCTGTAATAAGGGAACTAAAATTTTCGTTGGCAAACGATAGAATAATTTATATTCTCTGAGTGTTCCTCTTTTGTCTTTCATTGTAGTGCTACATCTTTTGGTCATTTTAATTTGCACAAGGCATAATGGAAAACTGTGACAGTTTTTTCGAGAAATAGACTCCGCTTATAATGTTATTCCACTAATAATCTCCACCCTTTCTAATTTATTTGAGGGTCTTTGTTCATATTGTCGCCCTTTGTTTAAAAAAGTGCCCTGATCTGAGGTATCTTACTAATTCTAGGAATGAAAAGGACAGACTCCTCTATTCGAGAATAATCAAACAATGTTTCCGGAAAATTCTTGGCCATCCGAATATAAGTAAATATCTAAGGACCTTGGAAGAATATGGATATAAAAATGCACGCAGCATTTGTTAATCTATGCTTTGAAAATGCAGTGCTAAGTGAGTGTACGTTTTTAATATATTGTGCTATTCAGTTCAATGTCTTATCGACAACAAATCCTCATTGTACTACGTAATAGTTGTTTGTCATTGGAGTATAGCTGGTCATTCTAGTTATTTTGGATCGTTATCATTCAATTTTATATTTTTCATTTACATTATTTAGTACTATTGTTATGTGTCCTGTTAAATTTTGTGTTTATGCTGTTTGTGTATTATCAACAAGGTAGTCTTTCGTCGCTCCTTATCAGAGAAATTGGCCTTGGAATGCTCCATGACTGGTGTTAAGTTTAACTTTTCATCATCAACTGTAAATGATTTCTTATACAATGAGTTTTTCAGTGTAGTTTTTAAGCTGGTCAGTTTATAAAGTGATGAATGTGTTAGCAGTTGGTTACATCTTTATTTTCCATGTACATTTTTTTTAGAAACTGTCGATTGTCTGTGATTGGTTTTAATAATATTGTATCTCTATTTATGACATTGATGTAGTGGAGTAAGTGATTAATTATTCGGAGTGTGAGTCGATGAAAAAATAGAAACGACCTCAGCATGTGGCTTATTAAAATTATAGTACAATTAATATACCGGCTAAATGATTATACGAGTACTTCTGAAAGGGTAACTCTTCCCGCATTCTTCAGATACATTATTGTCGTGGTGGTATGTCTGATATCGTTGTGGAGATGAACATCGGCGCAGTTGTGTTGAAGATATTCGATTGTTAAAAGTGGTTGCTAAATCAAACAAGCATCTTGTGATAAACTGAAGAACACCATTCTGATTAAAATAAGATCATTTTGACTGAAAATGTTTTTAGACAAACTACTTTCAGAGATTGTTGTTACGCTATCGTGCTATATTCTGTGTAAAATGAAATTGGTTCGTTCAGTGTAATGGTTCCAGTGAAGGAGCCACATGAAAGATAGCCTTAAATGTGCTCACAGCGGAGTCTAAAACGGCTGCGTGTGTGGCATTGTGTTTGTGTATTCTGGAAGTGTGCTTGTCCTGCGAGCTATGCTTGACTCAACGAGATTAGATTGCTTAGCCCTCGGTTGGCAGTAGCTACGCGGGTCGTGGATGGCGCTGAGATGTGGGATAACGGTCTAGTTTTTGGTGCCTAAGAGGTCAATGGTCGATTGTTTGTTGAACTTTGTGGTAAGGTGATGTGTTGGTAGTCGCTAGATGGTATTCAATCAGGATGGTAGGTTTGGCATATAGTGTAGATGAAGGGATTGCGAGATGGTGGTGTGTGTTGTATGTGTTTATATAATGTTGTTTATTTTGTAAGAGATTATCTCCGCCACTTTTTGCACAATTTGAAATTTACATGTTTGCTAAACGGATGGCATCCATGTTCAGTGCCAAGACGAGACATAACCGACATCTAAGAAATTGGGATGTGGATAGGAAGATTGCGGAGTGAGATGACTCTTCGTTTGCGAATAGCTGAATAATATTTATAATATATGAGTCGCGTGTGATTTAATGTGACGGCAGGGCGGGTTGTATCGTTAGCAGACGCGATGATAATACGAGGGTGATGCTTTAGTTGGGCTAAGGTCGAGGAGCCGGTCGCTAATACGTAGATGCGACGGTATGTGTGATGTTTGTTATTTTCTGATAGTCACGCGGATATTGATACTGCCTGATTGGATAGAATAGCGGGGTGTCTGGTCGGTCATGCTGGGAGTACTTATGTGATATAACGATCCGTGTACTGGTGTAGTTTCTCACTCTTGGCTCGTCTAGCTTGGCTAGAGCGTCTATCGGGGTGTTATGAGGATCGTCATGGGTACTGGTTTGTGGTGGGCGGCTAGTACGGATGTGGCGTGCGGAATGGTGAGGGGTCGAGTGCCGAGACAGCGAGTAGGTATCGAGCTCGTGTATATTTGTTATACTGGGGTGAAGTAACATTTTCTTTGTCGCCCCAGTTATGTAATCTTAAATTACAGGTCAATTTGCGGTAGTGGATGTATGTTATATCTATATCATTTGTAATATATATGAAGACATATAATTTCAAACATGTTTACTGTTATATTCTTCTTTATAGGTTGAGTTTTTTCTTTATTGATGTCTATACCACAAAGAAAGATCGCACTACAGAGAATTCTAACAGTAGATTTTTGGGATTCGGTATGGAATAAAGCTTGCATTAATTCGTTTTCTGTAATGGGGACTAAAAAGTTGTTTTGCCTTGGCACGTATATGAAATATTTATGATATTCTTCCCGGTGTGTTCCTTTTTGTCTTTCATTGTAGTGGCTACCTTTTTGGTTCATTTTTTGTTGCCACAGGCCATAATGAAAAACTGTGAACAGTTGTTCGGAGAATTGACTGCTTCCGTAATAATTATTATTCACTAATAATCTCACACTAAAATCTTATTTTTTAGGGTCTTTGTTCATCCTTGGTCGCCCTCCTTTGTTTATAATATAGTGTTGCCTCGCTTCGAGTTTTTACGAATCTCTGGGATGAAAAGAGATCAGTCTATCTCTTTCAGAATAATACATGAAAATTTTGTTGGAATTCTCTGCCGATGGAATGATATATGACAATATATAATAAGATCTTGAAAAATGGAAAATGCACGCATTAACTATGTTGAAATTGCCAGTGCTAATGAGTGTAATTGTAAATATTATTTAATTTGATCGTCTATTTCAAGTTACAATCGCATATTTTGTACATACCCGGAACAAGGCGGTTATTTTGTCATTGGGGTGGGATGGATAGGCGGCTATTTCAGTAGTTCATGATCGTGTATCTAGTCAAGTTTAATTTTTTCATTTTCATTATTTATTTTGTATATCCTGTAATTGTTTTATGCAGCTTGTTGTATTTGCAACAATAAGTTTTTCGTCTCCTTAACAAAACGTACCTTGGAAATGTCATGACTGTATAGTATATTATTAATTATGTTCATATTGACTTGTAAATATTTCTTTAAATGATAGGTTTTTCAGTGTAGTTTTTAAGCTGTCAAAGTTTACAGTGATGATGTTTAATCAGTGTGTTTAGCATTTAATTTTCAGTACATTTTTTTTTAATCGGTTGATTGTCTCGTTGATTGGTTTAATAATGATTTATTCTATTGTTGACATTTCGATTTAGTGGATATTAAATATATATATCTGAGTGAGTCAGAAAAGGTACACGATGGCTAAACCATGGGTCTTAAAATTATAAACAATTAATATACCATGTCCATATTATACCGCTATTCTGAAAGAGTAACTTTCCGCATCTATTGAAGCATGACAAAATCATTACAAATAGGATATCAATAAAAAGAGGAATAAATTATCTTTCCAATGGTATGAATATCAGGAATAACTACAGCGTACCTGAAAAGTTATCAAGGTCCAAAGTCCATTTGCGAAACTTTTTGGGAGGGGTTTAGTTAAATGCGTGCATTTTTTCATATTTTCAAGTCTTTTATATATTGTCATATTTCATTCGTGGCCAGAGATTTTCCGAAAATATTTGTATATTCTCAATGAGGAGATTTGTCTCTTTTCATTCCTGAGATTAGTAAATACTCAGACAGGGGCACTTTTTTAAACAAAGGGGCGACAAATGAACAAAGACCCCTAAAAATAAAATTTTTAGAGGTGGAGATTATTAGTGAATAACATTATTAAGGAGTCATATTTCTCCGAAAACTGTTCACAAGTTTTCATTATGCTTGTGGCAAATTAAAAATGACCAAAAAGTTAGCACTACAATGAAAGACAAAAGAGGAAACACCCGGAGAATATAAAATTATTTCTATCGTTGCCAAGGAAAATTTTAGTCCCTTATTACAGAAACGATTTAATGCAAGTTTATTCCACCGAATTCCCAAAATACTGTTGAATTCTTGTAGTAAATATTATGTTGTTTACAACAGAAATCAAAATTTTCACTCGTCTATTATAATTTGCTGGATATTCATGACGTCTGATTTTGCCACGCATCCTCCTTAGCAACGGTGTAACATAATTTTGTCTTCTGTGCGTATTTTTTTTCCCTTAGCCTTTTAATTTGCCGCAAGCATAATGAAAACATGTGAATTGTTTTCCGAGAAATATGATTCCTCCTTAATAATTTTATTCACTGATAATCCCCACCTCTTAAAATTTCATTTTTAGGGGCCTTTGTTCATCTGTCGCCCCTTTGTTTAAAAAAGTGCCCCTGTCTGAGTATTTACTGATCTCACGAATGAAAAGGGACAAGTCTCCTCATTCAGAATTTATAAAAAATTTCTGAAAATCTTTGGCCATGAATGAATATAACAATATATAAAAGACTTGTCAATATGAAAAATTGCACGCATTGAGCTATGTTGCAATACCAGTGCCAAGTGAGTGTACTTAATAACCAGGGGCCGCGGCGCGTTTTTGAAAGTGGAGGGGCTGAGCCAAAAGTGGGGGGGGGGGGGGGGGGGCTGAACATGCTTAAAAAATCACAAATTTAAGGTCATTTTTGTGCTTTTGTACACGTCTGCTGAAACTAAAGTCCCTCCGCGGCCCCTGATAACGGCAATAGAATATTAACAAGGCTGATGAAAATGCAAGAATTTAAAGTTGATTTTTAAAGCAAACTTGAAATACAGGGCCTTGTAACATAGTGGTGGTATCTCACTTCGTGGAGACGTCTCCGCGACAGAAAAGAAAATCTTGTTTCCCCGACGGATAAAAGTATTGGAGATGTCTCCAATACTTTTTCCAAGTCGCGGAGACGTCTCTGAGACGCACATTGGTGAAAATGATTTTTCATCAAGCGTTAAAAAAAATTATAGTACAGCGTTGTAGAATTGTGTCCAATTATGGAGAGCAATGAAAAACCGTAAATGCACGTATTTTTGTTGTAGTTAGCTGGAGAATCAGAGTTATATGGGGGATTACTGGGTATCTGTCATAAGGATTGCTGGATTTGTTATTAGTTTATGAAATGGTCATTTATTGTTTATTGTGCATCTAAGGCATATCTTTTAAATTTGTTTTTAATCAAAAAATAAATTGAATTTTTTTTTCTTAAAACGGCTGAGAGAAGCTCTTATTAATTTATTGGTTCTTCGTTTCTTTCACTAGGCCTCTCTTTTAATTCAATATCGCCTCTCTGATGCACCGGTTTTCGATAACCGGGCAATAACGATTGGGGTCTGCAATCCATTTCATCAAGGTAGGTAAAAAATGTGTATATGAATGGATTTAGGCTCGAGTTGATAGGTACAATAAATATGACAGTCCAGGCGTAAAATGATGGGGGTGGTGTCACGGAATTTGTCATGGTAAGGATACCCATCACGATGACAGGCATCCAACAACAAAAATCAGTAAATACTATAACAGCCATTCGTCGTGCCACCTTTATTTCCCGTTTGAGAGACGCTGTATTGCGAGTGGCTTGAGAGCTGCGATGAATCTTTACAAACATGATAATATAACTGATCATTATGAAGATGCATGATAAGAGATTAACACCAATGAAAAAAATGGGTGAAAGCCACCATACCAGTTTTGGCTCTTGGGATTCAATGACAATGGTGATATCGTCTGCATACCAGGGAACTTTTATTTTGCTTATATTAAATCCATCTGACTTGACATGTAAAGGTAGGAAATTGCAAACATTAGACAAACCATATAATCCATCATTTTTGGACTGCAATATGGAAATGGTCAAACCGATTATAATGACTAAAATCCAACAGGAAGCGATCACCACTCGAGATGACACTTTATTCATATTAAAAGAGTTAAAAGGATTCGAGATATTCATCAACCTGTCCATGGTGATAATACATAATGTGAAAACAGAAGTTTCACAAGAGACAAAGAAAAGGAAACTCGCAAAATTACAAAAAGCAGATTGGCGCCAATGAGGTGCACTCAAGAAATATAGTTTGCCATAATATACATCTACTGATGTAATTAATAACAAATATACACCCATCGCCCCGTCAGCCACGGCCAGGCTCGTCATTAGGTTGTTTTGTACAATGCTGGCACGGAAAGTTTTGTTTTGAAGACGGAGAAAAGCTACAAAGCTGTTTCCAATGAGGGCAGACATTCCAATGATCCATCCGGCAATTCGGAGAGAGTCGTTTATCAGAAGACTTTCGCAGCTATCAAATAGATTTGAAGAAAGGCTCTTACATGCCGTTCCATTTTTAAATAGACAGCAAATGCCATTGTTTGTAGTTAACCTGATCAGAAATCGAGAAACAATAGGTTGTATGTGAGAAGTATAGATTGTCCATTCAACCTTAAACTATGCTTAGCTTGCTAGCATAATGTGATGTTTAATATCATCTCTGTCATTCTTTACTAATTTGATCTAGAAGGAGAATAATTGGCAAAAAAACAACAAAAAAACAAAAAAAACAAAACAAAAAACAACAAAAACATACAAATGATATCAAATGTGACACGTCAGATTTTTATTTAATTTTTTTTCTCTTCCAAGACATAGAAGTTTTACTTGGGTTCGATTTAATCTCCAAATGAATATATATATGGACCATTCTTGTTCACGTGTGTGACCGAAATTATGCAAAATCTTGACTTTAATTGGCTATAACTTTTAACAATTTTAAAATTATACTGATTTAATGTTTATATCATGCTAATATATTTTGTTGGCTATCATTTGTAAATATTTTTTGATATTTACAATATGCATGTTCAAGGTCAGAGGTCAAAAGAAGTGGGTCACGTGTGTGACCTCACAGAACGGCATGATTTTGAAAGTTCAATTTCATTTTGAAATTCCTGTGAGTTTTAAAATGATGAAATGTTCTTATTGCTGTGAGATATGTATTATGGACCTGTTAACCAAAAAATACCACTGGATAGGAGTCATCTCTGAAATTTCTTTTTTTTATCTATTATTTTAAATCGTGATGTCGGGTCACGTGTGTGACATTTTTAGTGGGTCACGTGTGTGACCTATGGCAAATTGTACAGAAAAATGAATATATTATGTATTATGCAATAAATGTACATTTTGAGCAATTACTATATCCGCTGTTGTAAAAAAATTTTTGAACTCAACCCTAGTCAGTCAATGGGGTGTTTTGGTACATGTAGCTGTCAAGACTGGGGGAGGGGCGGGTAGGGAGGAGGGGGGGGGGGCCATGATGCCCCCTATAAGATCTTGGCTGTTGATCGCGCGAGCGCGCCAAAAATTTGCACGATTGTAGTGTGTGATGTAACTACAAGAAAGCGCTGTTAATTTTCCCATAATAATAATAATTTATTTTATATGAATTAATTATGCTAATTTACGCATTGCATGAAGTCATAATTTTTGTTCTAATTGACAAACTACAGCTTCTGAAATGCTAATTTTGTGTTTGCATAATCTTTAAAGGATTCCTAACCATTGTACTTGGAAAAGATTTGATATCGAACTAAATTCCTTGTGTATTTCATTGTTTTATGAATTTCTGATGTATTTCTTTGGGGTTTTTTTTACCTTTTGTTTTGTTTGTTTGTTTGTTCTTTTTGTTGTTGTTGTTTTTTTTTTTTGCAAAAATTATTGCAGAACCATTTTGGAGCATAAAAATGCTAAAATAAATTAATTTCAGCCAATGAAAGTGAAAATAATCAGAATTTATGACCGCCCCCATCCAGCGGGTCACGTGTGTGACCAATTTGTTTGCTAATTAATAATCAAATTAAAACTTGTCATGGCTTCATATTTAGTGAGATGCAGGGTACATTAAATCTAGCTTTGAAGAAATAATTATAATAATACCAGAGCCATGGTTAAGACGGGGCATAAACTTTTTGTGTTTTCTTGTTACTTGTGTGTGACATTTTGAGGACAAATGATTTCCAGGGTTGATTATCTTAATATAATCAATTTAACAACATTATTTTTGGGGGTTAGATTAAAAGGAATAGAGGTAAAGCCCACGGGTAACACGTGTGTGACCAATTTCAAAGTTTAATTAATAACTAAATTAAAAGCTATCATGGCTTCATATTTTGGTGAATGCAAGGCACATTACATTATATCTAGCTTTGGAGAAAATTTGTAATAATAATAGAACCATGGTTTTCGGGGGGGGGGGCGTTAACTTTTCATGTTTGGGGTCACGTGTGTGACATTTGATGGCAATTAATTTCTTTTACTTAAACAATAATTCTATCATTTAAATCTAAAGGAATGAAGTTAAAATGGGTATATGACAATAATCAAAGTAAGGAGACCAGCATATACAATTAAGTTAGGGTCAAACAAATGATATTTTACGACCATTTTTCTATTCAAATTTTTTGCATGTTAATTTATGCAAATGAGCATAAAAATTTGTAAAATTAAGATAAAAAATGCATTTCATGAAACTTCAGACAATGTTCTGTATGAATATGCAGCTTAAAAACAAAAAGGACAAACTTTATTTTTTCCAAAAAAGGTTCACTTTTCAAAGAATCGCCCATATAAACACAAAAAACAAAAAAAGCTCAGATATCAATGTTATTTTTGAACCAGGAAGAATTGAAAAAATCTAATTATATGTCCATGTAGGGAATTTAATTAGCTACCAAAGGAGTAATTTTAGGGCAAATCATCAATTCATCCTTAAGTTAGCAATGGATGAATGCAAAATGACATTTTTTTAAGCTTACAAACTAAAATCGTAACTTTGATTCAATGACACTCAGACCCATTTTCAAATTTTATACATTTTATACGCCAGGATGTAGCAAACGTGCTTCCAAACATATGGAAGGAAATTTGCGTCAAATTTCACGGTTGAGTGAGCATGCAACAAAAATTGCCCAAACTGCCATTTTACTTCTTTGCCATGATATTTTGATCAAATATGATGAAAATCCTGTTTAGGAAGTGTATGCAATCAATATCTCTTCATTCACGGTTGAATGAACCCATAAAAAAAAATTTAAAAGGAAAAAAGGCCTTACTATAATTACGAAAGGGATTGCAGTTATATATAATAAACATTTTGTGTGGTTGTTTATATTCTTTGGTACGTTTCAATGCTCATGAAGCATGAAATTTAAATAAATGCCATATTAGGATCATTGACACATATCCAAAGGTTTTAAACATAACACAAATATGTAATTGAGATGATTTTTAGTAGTAAAATTACTGCAATAACTATCATAATTTAAAAATTGCCTTTTTTTTTGTTTTAATGTGTTTAATTCAACTGTGAATTATTAGCAGAAATCTAACTACACTTCAAAAACAGGAATTCCATCATATTTGATCAAATATAACCATGGCAAAGAAGTAAAAAAAAAAAAAAAAAAATATGCAGTTTTGGTAATTTTGCTGCATGCTTGTGAAAGTTGGCTCAAATTTCCTTTTCCGTATGTTGGAAGCATGTTTTTGCATACTTCTAGATCGTGTAAAATGTAAAATCTAAAATTGGTCTGTATCATTAGAATTAAATTTTGAATATTAGGCTTTGGTAACTTCAAACAGTGACACTTTGCATTCAATCATTTAACTCACTGAAGCATGACTCGAGATTTTTCATAGAAATATTGCTCGCATGTTATGCTATTTAAAGTCCTTATTATGGACATAGTATTAATTTGACTTGTTTTTCAAACTCCCTCGCTGGTTAAAAAAATGATTGAATAATCTGAAATAGGTGGAAGAAGCGTTCTTTTTGTTTTGTGTTAGTTAAAGAAATGAAAACTTGTTTATCAAAACGAATTTTTAAATTTAAAAACCCAAAGTTGTAGTTTGATATTTAGTAACTCGCACATATTATAAAATCGTAAGTTCTTAATATTTAATTCTCTATAATATATGTTATGCAGATTTTTTAACCTCTGTCCACTATGTATGTTTAATAATACTAATAAAGCACAACTGCCATGTATTTAAAATTGTTTAAAACAACAAGAGTGTTAAAGTTTTAAAACAACACAGGTTGTTTCATGTTTAAACAACCCGCTGGCGAGTTCAACGGTTAAGAGGCCCTTGCAAAGTCGGAGAATCCGGGGGGAATGCGCGTTTTTCTTGAGCTCCATGACTCATACACAATCCCTACAGTGAAGGCTAACGCAAGGGTCGGCCCTACTGGGGAATTAAACATTGGCGGACAGCAGCTGAACACAATGAACGAAGTTTACCGATTCAGGCCACTCAATAGGGTCATGTAGCTTCGATTAGTTATAGACTCATCCAACGGGTCTCTCGTATTAATTCAAAGAGAGGATCTTGTGTTATAATACTACTAGCCATTTTAAAAAATAAACATCCAGTTAGGATTTACTTCGGACTTCTGTTTGTAGTTAGTCTCTAGCCATAACCGGAATTTAGCTCCAGTACGGGTTGGCGCGAAAGATTACGCAACACTGCCTCGCTCTGATTGGAATGTTATCAATTTCACCGACCGAGAATAGAGTGATTCTCCCCCATGTTTTATGCAATTATGCCGTCCCTTTAACTGCACGCATAGTGGTAGTTAAGATTTTAAACATCTGTCGTTTTGTTTATTTTTTATTTTTTTCCTAACAGTTGTAGGTGACGATCACATCCCTCTATCCTTTCGCGAGCAGGAAAATTTATAGCACAATTAACTATTTGGGAAGTTCGAGTGGTCATTAAAAAAGATGAATCTTTTAAAAAGAGAAATCTGCGAGCCGAAATTTTTGGCTTATATATGACCTGAAGGTTAGTGTATTTTAAGACACATTTTGAAAAATTGATATTCCCATCACTTCACTATGGGACCGTTAGAAATCCAGGTTTTCCTGAGAGAAGTTTTGCGAGTGCGAGCGCGAGCTGAATAAAGAAATTTGGCTTACACTGAATGAAAAGGACGCTATTTAAGCATTATTCCACTGTTGTGTCTAACATCACCCTCCATTTAACAAAAATAGTTTGAGAGCACGTACATGAGAGACAAATTATCATAAAACCACTTTTAGGGACTGCCCGGGTATTAGTCAATTAGGACCCCTTTGATAGAACTGCGAGCGCTAAAAGCGCGAGACCGTAAATATTTTTGGGTTATGATGACCTAAAGTAAGTGCATTCTATTAGCGACATGGTAACAGGCTGCGGATCCAGGCGATTTCCAGAGGGGGGGTAAGCGTCGAGACGAAAATTTTTTGGGTTATGATGACCTAAAGTTAGTGCATTCTAGTTAAACATGTAACAGCGCGGGATCAGGATTTTCCAGAGGGGGGGGGGGGGGGGACAAAACTGTTAGAAAAAAAAATCTTGCGAGTGGAGTGACCAAACGAGCGCGAAGCGCGAGTTTAAAACATTCCACAATATATAGGCCTATATACTGACCTAAAACGAGGAATTTAAACAATTTCATTTTCACTCCTATGAAAACAAAATAATAATATAAACTACATGTAGCAAAAAACCCCATAGTCTTATGTTGTCCACATTTCATCAGTGATTTTACGAACCATCCTACACCTCGCCGAGTTCCCAAAACCAGTTTTGGAGATAATCGCATTCAAAGTTTGGATGTTCTTATGACGCTCATAACTTCGCGCTTTGAAGGAAACCACAGCAATTATTTATATCAATGTACAGCATAAATTCTATAATTTTACAATATGCAAAAAATTATTTGCAATTGGGGTTTGAATTTTAAATATTTAGAATAACATGGAAGGTAGTATTTTAGAAACTGATTGTTTTAACGACAAACAGGGGTTGAGGTCACTTCGTAAAATCATGCGTATCACGCGCATGTTTTTTTAGCATCCTAAACCACGAGATAGGACGGTTCGTAAAATCATTCAATGCATCTAGGTCGGGTTGCGCGCCATTCTGGAGACTGCTTGTAGAAACAATGGTTTAGGACGCTTCGTAAGATCACTGGAAGCGATGTGACGTTTTGAACGAAATTTGAATCTTCTCTTATTTTTAAAATAATCAAGATTTCGACTTGAAATTTGGTCATTCGATAGAGTTGAATACAGGCTTTAAGAATATCGAAGAAACTCAATTTCGAAAATTTGACCAAAAATTCGGTTTGTGACGGTTCGTAAAAACAGCGACGATTTCAAAGTTGTGTTCAATGTTCATTTTCAAATTTAAACGCCAACACGGCAACATGAATCATGATACAAAACGCTGATATAAAGAGAAACAAAGTGGGTGTTCATAGTCCCTATTCCCGGTCGTAAGAGTAAACTTGATTCAGATCTCCATTCCGAGGAAAATTTAAACGCCAAAAGAGATGCGTTTTGAATCACGATCAGCTTTGATGTTACGACCTTGAGCATCTCGAAAGCAAAGAAATGCCACACTGAACACAATGTGCTCTCGCAGTGGAAGCTTCCAGTGCAAGTGAAAAAAAAACAAACAACAGATGCTTGTTTTTGAGAGCGGGGAATTTAAAGACGATGAATGTACTATAAAGAGCTTTAAATTTTCGACACTGAACCAGACGCGAATCCAGGGGGGAGACCCGA
>CALNVZ010003434.1:38519840-38530369 GCA_940671915.1 Paracentrotus lividus | reverse complement strand
AGGTAACAAACTCAAGTACAATCTATCAAATTAAGTGTAGAAAACTTGCCAGCTTTCATGAATGTCTGTATTTTGCCAATCTATCTAAAGTAAAGACAAATTTGTGAATTTACCAATTATATTCATTTTCTATCTCTTTTCCTTTTATTTAAGCATGTGTACCTCATTATTTGCTACTATTTCATCTTAACTGGTTTTCTAAATTCATTGTCTTTTCTATGAAATGCATTTTGCTTATCAACAGGTATCTTTACAATAATCAGATCACAACCATCGAAGAAGGGAGTTTTGCTGGGATTAACACGTTTACGACGCCTGTAAAGTGGTTTACATTTTGAAATACACTTAGGTGATTCAATAGGTAACAAACTCTAGCACATTTATCGATTAAGATGTAGAAACCTGCCAGCTTTCATTGTTTTTTTATAACTTATCATAGGTAACAAACTCAAGTACAATCTATCATTTAAGTGTAGAAAACCTGCCAGCTTTCATGAATGTCTGTTTTTGCAATCTAACTAAAATAAATACAAATTTGTGAATTCCCAATTATTCAGTTTCTATCTCTTTTCCTTTTATTTAAGCATGTGTACCTCAATTATTTGCTACTATTTCATCTTAACCTGATTTTCTAAATTTATCGTCTTTTCTATGAAATGCATTTTGCTTATCAACAGGTATCTTCAGGATAATCAGATATCAACCATCGAAGAAGGGGCTTTTGCAGGATTACACGTTTAAGATGGCTGTAAGTATAGTTTACATCTTTGTAATACACTTAGTGCACGTTATTCAAATAGGTAACAAACTCTAGCACAATTTATCGATGAGATGTAGAAAAACCTGCCAGCTTTCATGTAATTTTATCATAGGTAACAAACTCAAGTACAATCTATCAATTAAGTGTAGAAACTTGCCAGCTTTCATGAATTGTCTGTATTTTGCCAATCTATCTAAATCAAATTTGTGAATTACCAATTATATTCATTTTCTATCTCTTTTCCTTTTATTTAAGCATGTGTACCTCATTATTTGCTACTATTTCATCTCCTGATTTCTAAATTTATTGTCTTTTCTATGAAATGCATTTTGCTTATCAACAGGTATCTTACATAATCAGATCACATCGTTGAAGAAGGGTCTTTTGTGAATTTGACAAGTTTAGTTGAACTTTAAGTATAGTTTACATTCTTGAAATACACTTAGTGCACATTATTCAAATAGGTAACACTCAGCACTTTATCGATTAAGATGTAGAAATGTCAGCTTTCATGCATCTGTATTGTTATTTTGTCATATTTTCGATTAAATATATTTATGAATTCAAAATCATTTAATTATCTATCTTGTTACCTTTTCGGCATGACACATTATTTGACTTTCTTTCTATTTCTTTTTCTATGTAATGCGTTTTTGCTTATCAACAGGTTTCTTCAAATAATCAGATCACAATCATCAAAGAAGGGTTTTGTGGATTAACAAGTTTAGAAACCTGTAAGTATAGTTTACATCTTTGAAATACACTTAGTGCATGTTATTCAAATAGGTTAAAATCTATGCACAATTTTATCGATTAAGATGTAGAAAACCTGCCAGCTTTCATGTAATTTATTTTTAACTATATCATAGGTAACAAACTCAAGTACAATATATCAATTTAAGTGTAGAAAACTGCCAGCTTTCATGAATGTCTGTATTTTGCCAATCTAACTAAATAAATACAAATTTGTGAATTCTCCAATTACATTCAGTTTCTATCTCTTTTCTTTATTTAAGCATGTGTACCTCATTATTTGTACTATTTCATCTTAACCTGATTTTTTAATTTATTGTCTTTTCTATGAAATGCATTTTGCTTATCACAGGTATCTTCACAATAATCAGATCACAATCGTTGAAGAAGGGTCTTTTGTGGGATTAACAAGTTTGTTGACCTGTAAGTATAGTTTCATCTTTAAAATACACTTATGCCTTCCTCTCTTAATTTTGGGTCAGGATTACTTTCTACACGCTACACAAAATCTGATTCTGACTGTAGAGGTTCTCTACCTCTGGGTAACTAATGCGGCGGTCACAACTCGTCGTAGGCTACGGGCACGTGCCATCAACGTAGCTACGTTGCATGTACAATGCACGCACAGGTCCTTGGTCAATGTTCAATAACCCCAGAGGCTCATTTGACAAGTTAATACTTGAAATTTTGTTTTGGTGTCTTTATTCGACGAATAAGTATAAAACGGGATAAGACGGGGACCCGCCTCGTTTCAATGTTCACGCAGTGTTTAAGTTGAAAACCAATGTGATTCTCTCGTGTGGGGGATACTCAGAGATCGTTACGCTCCATTCACCCCGTAACCATCGGCGTGCCGTCGTTGAAGCAGAAGTCTAAACGACCGTTGCATATTACTATAATTTCAATATCTCACTGAAATTCACCGATAATCATGAAAGGAATATCACAAGATCTCTCACATATATCTTTTAGGGTGTGTTCAATGTTATTTTCGAATTTTTAATGGCAACATGAATCATGATACAAAACGCAATTACAAAAGCAGGGAGGGTGGGGGGTGATATATATATATTTTTTTTTTGACTTTCGCATAAAAGAGGTCATTACTAGCCATAGGGGTAAGGTTGGAGGTCAATGTGCTCGCTCGTCTATTTTTAATTGCTTTTTTTTTTTCTTCTTTTTTTTTTGCTGGGGGGGGGGGGTCCGGGCCCTCGTCGGGCCTCCCCCCTGGATTCGCGTCTGGTTCAGTGTCGAAATTTAAAGCTCTTTATAGTACATCCATCGTCTTCAGGCACGTAGCCAGGGGGGTTCGGGGGGGAACCCCCCCGCAGGCGAGCAGGGCTCGCTTGACAAAAAAAAAAAAAAAAATAAATAAATAAATAAAAAATAAATTAAAACCCCACTTTTTGGCAGAAATGCAGCAGATACTTGAATAGAAATACAAGAAAGGAAGATTAAAACACTTTGTTTCAGTCCTACATGTAAAAGCTTTCGCTCGCGCTTTGCGCTCGCAACTTTTATTTTTGGGATGATAATCATGTTTTTCAGAACAAATTACGCAGGAATTACACTTAAACCATTTCGCAGGAATGTTTTCGTTTGCATTTGTGTTCTATTTTTGTATTTTAAAAAAAGTGATGATATCTTCAATGTTACAAAATGATATAATAACAGAAATGAGGCTAGTGGCCAGAGGCAGGGAAGGGGGGGGGTGGGCAGGGGCACAGTGACCCCCACCTTTTCATCCACCCTAAAAGTGCCCTTATTCATGACCAAAAAGTGTCCCTTTTCTAAGCTAAAAAAAGTGTCATCTTTATACTAGAAAGAAGCATTTCAGAGTTTTGAAAAGTCCCGTAGACAATTTATTTTTAAAAAGGGGGCACTTTTAATACTAAAAAAGGCCTGGCTTATTACTCCATATGTCTTTAAAAAAACTCCTAATTTTCGGCTCGCGCTTCGCGCTCGCGGATACTAAATAGGGTCCATAATGCACAATAAACTACAATTTTGAGCTCAAAGTTTTCTACTCGCGCTTGAGGATATTGGGGTCTAACAGAGGCAGTTGAACCAGGGGGCAGTGGGCACAGTGCCCCCACTTTTTCATGCACTCTAAAAATGCCCCTTTTCTTAGCTAAACATGCCCTTTTAATACTAAAAGGAAGCCTTTCATACTCTTTGAAAGTCCCATTGAAAATAAAATTTCTTAAATAGTATCACTTACAAAACTAAAAAGTGCTCCTTTCTTAATACTTTATATGTCTTTTAAAACCCTTCCTGCTCGGTCACTATGCAACTTCGCACTGTAAAATTAACAAACAATAAGTATTTTAAAATTGCTGGAGACAAACCTTGTTAAAAGAAATGTTGTAATTGTGTTTGGTCTAGATTGGGGGGGGGGGCCTAGGTGCCTGCAGCCCACAAAATATTCATAGCAAAGATTATTAATGAGCCAAGATTATTATGTATCTTCAATATGGATCCTAAAAAGAGTCTATAAGGCACGATTTTTAGCTCAAAGCTTTCAGCTCGCGGATAATAAATAGGCTTTATATTGCACAATTAACTCCAATTTTGTTCCCAAAATTTTGAGCTCGCGCTTCACGCTCACATTCCTTTATATTCATTACTAAATGAACAATAAAAAAGAAAAGCCATTAAGATTCCTAAAATTTTCAGCTCGCGCTTCGCGCTCGCGGATACTATATGTAGGGACTATAATACACAATGCACCCCAGTTTTTAGCTACTAAATAGAGTCTATAATCATAATAATGCATAGTATACTCCAAGTTTAACTCAAAATTTTCTGCTCGCGCTTTGCGCTCGAAAAAAAAAAATCCTTGAAAAGGTCCACTTTTTCAGATTTCGAACCCCCCCCCGTAAAAATCCTAGTTACGGGCCTGGTCTTTAAATTCCCCGCTCTCAAAAACAAACATATGTTGTTTGTTTTTTTTTCACTTGCACTGGAAGCTTCCACTGCGAGAGCACATTTAAACACGTTTGAAAACTTAATTGTGTTCAGTGTGGCATTTCGTTGCTTTCGAGATGCTCAAGGTCGTAACATCAAAGCTGATCGTGATTCAAAACACATCTCTTTTGGGGTTTAAATTTTCCTCCGAATGGAGATCTGAATCAAGTTTACTCTTACGACCGGGAATAGGGACTATGAACACCCACTTTGTTTCTCTTTATATCAGCGATTCGTATCATGATTCATGTCGCCGTGTTGGCGTTTAAATTTGAAAATGAACATTGAACACAACTTTGAAATTAATGTGGACAACATAAGACTATGGGGTTTTTTGCTACATGTAGTTTATATTATTATTTTGTTTTCATAGGAGTAAAAATGAAATTGTTTAAATTCCTCGTTTTAGGTCAGTATATAGGCTTATATATTGTGGAATGTTTTAAACTCGCGCTTCGCTCCGCTCACAAGATTTTTTTTTTTCTAAAGTTTTGTCCCCCCCTCTGGAAAATCCTGGATCCGCGCCTGTACATGTGTAATAGAATGCACTAACTTTAGGTCATCATAACCCAAAATTTTCGTCTCGCGCTTTGCGCTCGCAAAGTTCTATCAAAAGGGTCCATTGACTAATACCGGGCGTCCCTAAAAAGTAGTTTTATGTAAGTTTGTCTTCTCATGTACGTGCTCTCAAACTATTTTTGTTAAAATGGAGGTGATCGTTAGACAGAACAGGGGAAAATGTGCTTAAAATATGCGTCCTGTGCATCAGTGTAATCCAAATTTTTTCAGCTCGCGCTTCGTGCTCGCAAACTTCTCTCAGGAAACCTGATTTCTAACGTCCCATAGTGAAGTGATGGGATATCAAATTTTCAAAATGTGTCTAGAATACACTACCTTCAGGTCATTATAGCCAAAAATTTCGGCTCGCAGATTTCTCTTTAAAAGTGCATTTTTTTAATGATCCCTGCCTTCCCAAATGAGTAATGTGGTGTTAAATTTTCTGCTCGCGAAGGATAGAGGGATGGGATCGTCACCTACACTGTTAGAAAAGAAAAATAAACAAGTTGTTTAAAATCTTAACCAACTGCGTGTTAACCGTTGAATCGCACAGCGGTCTTTAAAATGAAACAACCTGTGTTGTTCATCTCTGAATATTTCTTTTTTATCTATTATTTATATTTGATGTCGGGTCACGTGTGTGACATTTTAGTGGGTCACGTGTTGACCTATGGCAAATTGTACAGAAAAATGAATATATTATGTATTATGCAATAAATGTACTTTTTGAGCATTACTATATCCGCTGTGGTAAAATTTTATGAACTCAACCCATAGTCAGTCAATGGGGTGTTTTGGTAGCTGTCAAGACTGGGGGAGGGGCAGGTAGGGAGGGGGGGGGGGCATAATGCCCCTAAGATTTGATCTTGGCTGTGATACGCGCGAGCGCGCCGAAAATTTGCACGATGGTAGTGTGTGATGTAACTACAAGAAAGCGCTGAATATTTCCCATAATAATAATTATTTATTATTATATGAATTAATTATGCTAATTTACGCATTGCATGAAGTCATAATTTTTGTTCTAATTGACAAACTACAGCTTCTGGAATGCTAATTTTGTGTTTGCATAATCTTTAAAGGATTCCTAACCATTGTACTTGGAAAAGATTTGATATCGAACTAAATTCCTTGTGTATTTCATTGTTTATGAAATTTCTTATGTATTTCTTGGTTTTTTTTTCGACCTTTTGTTTTGTTTGTTGAGTTGTTCTTTTTGTTGTGTTTTTTTTTTGCAAAATTATTGCAGAACATTTGAGCAGCATAAATGCTAAAATAAATTAATTTCAGCCAATGAAAGTGAAATAATCAGAATTTATGACCGCCCCCATCCAGCGGGTCACGTGTGTGACCAATTTGTTTGCTAATTATAATAACATTAAACTTGTCATGGCTTCATATTTAGTGAGATGCAGGGTACATTAAATCTAGCTTTGAAGAAATAATTATAATAATACAGAGCCATGGTTAAGACGGGGCATAACTTTTGTGTTTTCTGGTTACTTGTGTGTGACTATTTGAGGACAATTAATTTCCAGGTTGATTATCTTAATATAATAAAATTAACAACATTATTTTTGGGGGTTAGAATAAAAGGAATAGAGTAAAGCCCCAGGGTCACATGTGTGACCAATTTCAAAGTTAATTAATAACTAAATAAAAAGCTATCATGGCTTCATATGGTGAGATGCAAGGCACATTACATTATATCTAGCTTTGGAGAAAAATTGTAATAATAAATAGAACCATGGTTTTTCGGGGGGGGGGGGGGGGGGGGGGGAGGGGCGTAATAACTTTCATGTTTTGGGTCACGTGTGTGACATTTGATGGCAATTATATATTCTTTAGTTAATTATCTTAAAACAATATCAACCCCATAATTTCTTCATTTAAATCTAAAGGAATGAAGTTAAAATAACGGTATAATGACAATAATCAAAGTAAGGAGACCAGCATACACTGAAAACATAAACGGGTAGACGCGACTAGCTTAAAGCTAGTCGTAGTGATGCCCTGAATCTGACTAGCTTTAAAGCTAGTCAGTCACGACGGACTAGCTTTCCTTCAACACAAACCCGTCTATTACGGACTACTTTAAAGCTCGTCCGATCCTACGGACTAGCTTAAAAGCATAGTCCGTCAAGTAGTTTAATGCTAGTGGTCACAACGGACATACTTTTAAAAGCTAGCCGTCGTGACCGACTAGTTTGGCGGACTAGCATTAAAGCTAGTCGTAGTGATGCCAGACTGACGAGCCTTTGAGCAAGACTAGCTTTACAGCTAGTCCGTCAAGTGTAAAAACTAGTCAGTCGCGATCGAGTGGTTTTGCTTCTGTCTTGACCGACTAGCATGACAGATAGCTTAATATGGCTTTCACAGGCTTGTCAGAGACGTCAATCTGAAAATTTATAAAGCAGTTCATCCAGATACAATTTATCTAAAGAAAAGTTACACATAAATTTATAATTTGATTTAGAATTCAATTTTCAGAATTTAATGAGATTGTTATTATCATTTTAAAGCACACACATTTATTCATTAATTTGGCCAAGACAAAATTTGTTGAGTGTTATACAACATTAATCTTTGTGCAAATAATTGGCTAAACGATGTTCATGAATTAACCATAACTTAATTAGGAATTAAAAAACGAGTACTCACATGAAGGAACCGTCACCATGAATACAAATCTACTATTCTAACACGGCGGGGACTGTTACACGGGTATAAATGAATCTGCATCTTTTCGGTTACACGTAAAACCGAATTCGCAATCAGATATATGCACTAATAGATCAATGTCCTTTCGCAATGCGCATGTTATTTCAGTGGATGGACTCTACTCTTATAGATGCTGATGAATGCCGGCTTAGCAACACTGTGTCTGTGAATGAAAGGTGACTACGAATGCCCGGCTTAAGCACAACAGTGAATGAAAGTCATTCACTGTTGTTGCTAAGCGGGCATTCATCACATAGTATAAGAATAGACGAGATTCTCTTGGTTTCGAGGTATTCAATTATAGCCTGTAATTAAATAATTGAACGACAATCATCAGCAATTATAAGAACAGACGAGATTCTGGGTTCGAGGTATTCAGTTAATAGCCTGTAATTAAAATAATGAATGACAATATTAAAGAATCTATAGGCCTACTCTCCTATAGATTACTTGTTGTTATGTAGAAATTAGAAATAAACTTTTCAGATTGTCAAGGCCAAAACAACATTTAAAAAAATAATTACACATTGATCCTGTTCGGAAACAAAATATTTGTATTATTATATTAGGTGCGTGTATTTTACACGCACCTAATTTACAATACAGACGATAATGGAATTGCTCTAAATAATAGGCTACACAAAAGAGAAAAAACACAACCAGTAATTGTTGGCGGTACTCACAGTACTAATAAATATTAAAGAGGGATTTTAAGAAATTTCAATATCAAATTTTATTGTCAAACTTTCGTTATAACATACTTTGGCAGTTTGGCTGATAAGGTACACCGTTTGCATATCATAATATCACTACTTCAGTAACCTTGGAATAATTTCATGAATAATTGAAAACGACATTGCAAATGTGAATGTATATCAAAGCTAGTCCGTTAACTTTATAGGTAAACCTCGTCCGTCTATCTTACTTTATAGTGAGCTCGTCGTCAACTCGACAGACGAGTTTCAAGCTTGACGGACGAGCTTAAAGCTAGTCCGTCAGGTTGAGAGATTTAAGATTCAGTTATAAGCTAGTCCGTCGAGACGGACTAACATGACGGACTAGCTTTAAAACTAGTACCGTCTGAACCGCTGCTTAAAGCTAGTCCGTCATGTTGACGGACGAGGTTAGTTTTCCAGTGTATACAATTAAGTTAGGGTCAAACAAATGATATTTTACGTACCATTTTTCTATTCACATTTTTTGCATGTTAATTTATGCAAATGAGCATTAAAAATTGTAAATTAAGATAAAAATATGCATTTCATGAAACTTCAGACAATGTTCTGTATGAATATGCAAGCTTAAAAACAAAAAGGACTGTAAACTTTATTTTTTCCAAAAAAGGTTCACTTTTCAAGAATCGCCCATATAAACACAAAAAACAAAAAAAGCTCAGATATCAATGTATTTTTGAACCAGAAAGAATTGAAAAAATCTAATTATATGTCCATGTAGGGAATTTAATTAGCTACCAAAGGAGTATATTTTAGGGCAAATCATCACAATTCATCCTTAAGTTAGCAATGGATGAATGCAAAAATGACATTTTTCGAAGCTTACAAACTAAAATCGTAAACTTGATTCAATGACATCAGACCCATTTCAAATTTTATACATTTTATACGCCAGGATGTATGCAAAACGCTTCCAAACATATGGAAAGGAAATTTGCGTCAAATTTCACGGTTGAGTGAGCATGCAACAAAAATTGCCCAACTGCCATTTTTACTTCTTTGCGCCATGATATTTTGATCAAAATATGATGAAAATCCTGTTTAGGAAGTGTGTGCAATCAAATCTCTTCATTCACAAGGTTGAATGAACCCATTAAAAAAATTTAAAAAGGAAAGAAGCCTTATTATAATTACGAAGAGGGATTGCAGTATTATATAAATACATTTTGGTGTTGTGTTTATATCTTTTGGTACGTTTCAATTGCTCACTGAAGCATGAAATTTTAAATAAATGCCATAGGATCATTGACACATATCAAAGGTTTAAACATAACACAGAAAATGTAATTGAGATGATTTTTAGTGTAAAAATTACTGCAATAACTGATCATAATTTAAAAATTGCCTTTCCATTTGTTTTAATGAGTTAATTCAACTGTGAATTATTAGCAAAAGTCGAACTACACTTCACAAACAGGAATTCCATCTATTTGATCAAATAAACCATGGCAAAGAATAAAGTAAAAAAAAAATTAAAAAATATGCAGTTTGGTAATTTTTGCTGCATGCTTGTGAAAGTTGGCTCAAATTTCCTCTCCGTATGTTGTGAAGCATGTTTTTGCATACTTTCTGAGTGTAAAATGTAAAAATCTAAAATTGGTCTGTTATCATTGAATTAAATTTTGGATATTAGGCTTGTGAACTTCAAAACAGTGACACTTTTGCATTCAACCATTACTCACTGAAGCATGACTCGAGATTTTTCATAAAATCTACCAACGGATAGAATCTAGACTGTAGGTACACCCCGACTTTGCCCCATCAAATGACGGGAACAAAGTGATCCTTATGACGGTAATTCACAGTAGCTAGCTAGGCTTAGATGACATGCAGTATTAAACAATATACGTTTAGAATTTAAACAACTTAACTTAAAACAAGAGTGTTTATAGATAATCCTTACACAACTGTTGTTAAAAGCTTAAACAATCATTTAATATTTTAAACAACTTGCTTTAAACAACTATGATGTTTAATAATACCATAAAACAACTGCATGATTAAATTGTTAAACAACAAGAGTGTTAAAGTTTTAA
>CALNVZ010003434.1:38494750-38504924 GCA_940671915.1 Paracentrotus lividus | reverse complement strand
TTTCTACACTTAATTTGATAGATTGTACTTGAGTTTGTTACCTATGATAAAATTACATGAAAGCTGGCAGGTTTTTCTACATCGATAAATTGTGCTAGAGTTTGTTACCTATTTGAATAATGTGCACTAAGTGTATTTCAAAGATGTAAACTATACTTACAGATCCCATAAACGGGTTAATCCCCTAAAAGTCCCTTCTTTGATGGTTGTGATCTGATTATTTTGAAGCTCCCTGTTGTTAAAGCAAAATGCATTTCATAGAAAAGACAATGAATTTAGACAATCAGGTTAAGATGAAATAGTAGCAAATTATGAGGTACACATGCTTAAATAAAAGGAAAAGAGATAGAAACTGAATATAATTGGTGAATTCACAAATTTGTATTTATTTTAGTTAGGTTGGCGAAATACAGACATTCATGAAAGCTGGCAAGTTTTCTACACTTAAGTTGATAGATGGTACTTGAGTTTGTTACCTATGATATAGTTATAGAATAAAATTACATGAAAGCTGGCAGGTTTTTCTACATCTTAATCGATAAATTGTGCTAGAGTTTGTTACCTATTTGAATAACGTGCACTAAGTGTATTTCAAAGATGTAAACTATACTTACAGGTATCTGAATCTTGTTAATCCCCTAAATGTCCCTTCTTCGATGGTTGTGATCTGATTATTCTGAAGCTCCCTGTTGATAGGCAAAATGCATTTCATAGAAAAGACAATAAATTTAGAAAATCAGGTTAAGATGAAATAGTAGCAAATAATGAGGTACACATGCTTAAATAAAAGGAAAAGAGATAGAAACTGAATATAATTGGTGAATTCACAAATTTGTATTTATTTTTAGGTAGGTTGGCAAAAAAATACAGACATTCATGAAAGCTGGCAAGTTTTCTACACTTAATTTGATAGATTGTACTTGAGTTTGTTACCTATGATAAAATTACATGAAAGCTGGCAGATTTGTCTACATCTTAATCAATAAATTGTGCTAGAGTTTGTTACCTATTTGAATAATATGCACTAAGTGTATTTCAAAGATGTAAACTATACTTACAGCTGTTCTAAACTTGTTAATCCAGTAAAAGTTCCTTCTTCGATGGTTGTGATCTGATTATTATGAAGCCCCCTGTTGATAGGCAAAATGCATATCATAGAAAAGACAATGTATTTAGAAAACCAGGTTAAGATGAAATAGTAGCAAATTATTAGGTACACATGCTTAAATAAAAGGAAAGAGATAGAAAATGAATATAATTGGTGAATTCACAAATTTGTATTTTTTTAGGTAGGTTGGAAAAATACAGACATTCATGAAAGCTGGCAAGTTTTCTACACTTAAATTGATAGATTGTACTCGAGTTTGTTACCTATGATAAAATTACATGAAAGCTGGCAGATTTGTCTACATCTTAATCAATAAATTGTGCTAGAGTTTGTTACCTATTTGAATAACGTGCACGAAGTGTATTGCAAAGATGTAAACTATACTTACAGGTATTCTAAACTTGTTAATCCCACAAAAGTCCCTTCTTTGATGATTGTGATCTGATTATTTTGAAGCTCCCTGTTGTTAAAGCAAAATGCATTTCATAGAAAAGACAATGAATTTAGAAAATCAGGTTAAGATGAAATAGTAGCAAATTATGAGGTACACATGCTTAAATAAAAGGAAAAGAGATAGAAACTGAATATAATTGGTGAATTCACAAATTTGTATTTATTTTAGACAGATTGGCAAAATACAGACATTCATGAAAGCTGGCAAGTTTTCTACACTTAAGTTGATAGATGGTACTTGAGTTTGTTACCTATGATATAGTTATAAAATAAGAATAAAATTAACAATGAAAGCTGGCAGGTTTGTCTACATCTTAATCGATAAAATTGTGATAGAGTTTGTTACCTATTTGTAATAACATGCACTAAGTTTTATTCAAAGATGTAAACTAAACTTACAGGCGTAATAAACTGTTATCCAGCGAAAGTCTCTTTTCGTGGTTGTGATCTGATTATTGTGAAGATACGCTGTTGATTAAGCAAAATGCATTTCATATGAAAAGACAATAAATTTAAGAAAATTCAGGTCAGATGAAATAGTAGCGAAATAATGAGGTACAACATGCTTAAATAAAAGGGAAAGAGATAGAAACTGAATTAAATTGGTGAATTCACAAATTAGTATTTATTTTTAAGTTAGATTGGAAAAAATACCGACTTCATGAAAGCTGGCCAAGTTTTCCTACACTTAAATTGAAAGATTGTACTGAGTTTGTTACCTATGATATAGTTTATAAAATAAAATTACATGAAAAGCTGGCAGGTTTTCTACCTGTTAATCAAGATAATTGTGCTAGAGTTTTGGTTACCTATTTGAATAACATGCACTAAGGTATTTCAAGATGTAAATATACTTAACAGGTCTTCTAAACTTTGTTAATCCCTAAAAGTCCTTCTTCGATGGTTGTGATCCTGAATTATTTTGAGATTCCGTGTTGATAGGCAAAATGCAATGTTCATTGAAAAGACAATGAATAACGAAAATCAGGTTAAGATGAAATAAGTAGCAAGTTTTAAGGTACACGTGCTTAAATTAAAAGAAAAAGAGATAGAAAATGAAATATAATGGTGAATTCACAAATTTGTATTTATTTAGTTAGATTGTATTTCAAAGATGAAACTATACTTACAGGTATCCTAAACTTGTTTAATCCAGGCAAAGTCCCTTCTTTGATGATTGGCGATCTGGATTATCCTGAAGATAACAAATGTTTTGATAGCAAATGATTTCATAAGAAAGACAAATAATTTAGAAAACCAGGTTAAGATGAAATAGTAGCAAATTATTAGGTTCAACGTGCTTAAATAAAAGGAAAGAGATAGAAACTGAATATAATTGGTGAATCCAACAAAATTTGCATTTTTTTTTTTTAGGTTAGGTTGGCAAATACAGACATTCAATGAAAAGCTGGCAAGTTTTCTACACTTAAATTGATAGATTGTACTTGAAGTTTGTTACCTATGATATAGTTATATAAAATTACATGAAAGCTGGCAGGTTTGTCACATCTTAATCGATAAATTGTGCTGAGTTTGTTACCTATTTGATACTGCCACTAAGTTTATTTTCAAAGATGTAATAAACTTACAGGCGTATAAACTGTTAATCCAGCGAAAGTCTCTTCTTCGATGGTGTGATCTGATTATTGTGAAGATAACCTGTTGATAAGCAAAATGCATTCATAGAAAAGACAATAAATTTAGAAAATCCAGGTTCAGATGAAAATAGTAGCAAATAATTGAGGTACACATGCCTTAAATAAAAAGGGAAAGAGATAGAAACTGAATATAATTGGTGAATTCACAAAATTAGTATTTATTTTAGTTAGATTGGAAAAAATACAGACATTCATGAAAGCTGGCAGTTTTCCTACACTTAATTGAAAGATTGACTTGAGTTTGGTTAACCTATGATATAGAATATAAAAAAATTTACATGAAGCTGGCAAGTTTCTACCTCTTAATCGATAAATTGTGCTTAGAAGTTTGTACCTATTTGAATAACATGCACTAAGTGTATTTTCAAAGATGTAATATATCTTACAGGTCTCTAAACTTGTTAATCCCTAAAAAGTCCCTCTTCGATGGTTGTGTGATCTGATTATTTGAAGAATTCCTGTTGATAGCAAAATGCATTTCATTGAAAAGACAATGAATAACGAAAAATCAGGTTAAAGATGAAATAGTAGCAAGTTTTTAGGTACGCACGTGCTTAATTAAAAGAAAAGAGATAGAAAAATGAATATAATTGGTGATTCAACAAATTTGTATTTATTTTAAGTTAGATTTGTATTCAAAGATGTAAACTATAACTTACAGGTATCCTAAACTTGGTTAATCCCGCAATAAGTCCCTTCTTTGATGATTGTTGATCTGAATTATTTTCAAGACCCCTGTGATAGCAAAGCATTTCAATAGAAAGACAATAATTTAGAAAATCAGGTTAAGAATGAAATAGTAGCAAATAATGAGTACACATGCTTAAATAAAAGGAAAAGAGATAGAAATGAATATAATTGTGAATTCACAATTTGTATTTTTTTTTTACGTAGGTGGCAAAATACAGAACATTCTGAAAGCTGGCAAGTTTTCCTACACTTAAATTTGATAGATTGTAACTTGAGTTGTTACCATAATGATATAGTTATAAAATATTACATGAAGCTGGCAGGTTTTCTACATCTTAATCGATAAATTGTGCAGAGTTTTGTTTACCTATTTCAATAAACATGCACTAAGTGTATTCAAAGATGTAAACTATACCTTACAGGTCCTCTAAACTTGTTAATCCCTAAAAATCCCTTCTTGATGATTGCCGATCGATTAATCCATAAGAAACCTGTTTGATATAGCAAAATGCATTTCATAGAAAAGACAATGATTTTAGAAAAGCAGGTTAGATGAAATAGTAGCAAATTATAGGTACACGTGCTTAAATAAAGGAAAAGAGATAGAACTGATATAAATTGGTGAATTCACAAATTTGTATTTTTTTTTAGGTAGGTTGGCAAAATACAGACATTCAATGAAAGGCTTGGCAAGTTTCTACACTAAAATTGAGATAGATTGTACTTGAAGTTTGTTTACCTATGATAATAGTTATAAAATAAAATTACATGAAAGCTGGCAGGTTTTTCTAACACTTCATCGATAAATTGGCTAGAGTTTGTTACCCTATTTTGAATAACATGCACTAAGTGTATTTCAAAGATGTAAACTATACTTACAGGCTCCATACAACTGTTAATCCCACAAAAAGAACCCTTCTTCAACGAATTGTGATCTGATTATTTTGAAGCTCCCTGTTGATAAGCAAAATGCGTTTTCATAGAAAGAGACAAATAAATTTTAGAAAATCAGGTTAAGGATGAAATAGTAGCAAATAATGAGGTACACATGCTTAAATAGAAAGAAAGAGATAGAAACTGAATATAATTGTGATTCACAAATTTGTATTTTTTTTTAGGTAGGTTTGGGGCAAAAAATTACAGACATTTCATGAAAGCTGGCTAAGTTTTCTACACTTAAATTGAATAGATTGTACTTGAGTTTGTTACCTTGATAAGTTATAAAATAAAATTACATGAAAGCTGGCAGGTTTGTCTACATCTTAATCGATAAATTTGCAGAGTTTGTTCCTATTTGAATAACTGCAACTAAAGTGTATTTCAAAGATGTAAACATACTTCAGTCTCCTAATAACTTGTTAATCCCCTAAAAGTCCCTTCTTTGATGATTGCGATCTGATTAATCCTGAGATACCTGTTGATAAGCAAAAATGCATTTCAAGAAAAGACAATGAATTTAGAAACCAGGTTAAGATGAAATAGTAAGCAAATTATTAGGTTCACGTGCTTAAATAAAAGGAAAAGAGATAGAAACGAATATAATTGGTGAATTCACAAATTTGCATTTTTTTTTTTTAGGTAGGTTTTGGCAAAATACAGACATTCATGAAAGCTGGCAAGTTTTTCTACAGCTTAAATTGATAGATTGTACTTGAGTTTGTTACCGTATGATATAGGTTATAAAAATAAAAATTACATGAAAGCTTGGCAGGTTTGTCTACATCTTCAACGAAAAATGGGCTAGAGTTTGTACCTATTTGAATAATGTGGCACTAAGTGAATTTCAAAGATGTAAACATACTTACAGGCCCCCTTAAACTTGTTAAATCCCACAAAAGACCTTCTTCAACGATTGTGATCTGATATTTTGAAGCTCCCTGTTGATACAAAATGCATTTCCATAGAAAAGACAATAAATTTGAGAAATCAGGTTAAGGTGAAATAGTAGCAAATTATAGGTAACAGCCGTGCTTAAATAGAAGGAAAAGAGATAGAAACTAAATGTAATTGGTGAATTCACCATTTGTATTTATTTTAGTTAGATTGGAAAATACAGACATTCATGAAAGTTTAGCAGTTTCCTAAGCACTAGAATACTTAATAAATTGATAGATTGTACTTGAGTTGTTAACCTATGATATAGTTAATAAATAAAATTACACATGAAAGCTGGCAGGTTTGTCTACATCTTAATCGATAAATTGTGCTAGAGTTTGTTACCCTATATTTGAATAACATGCACTAAAGTGTATTTCAAAAGATTAAAATATACTTACACGGTATCTAAACTTGTTAATCCCACCAAAGTCCATTCTTTGATGAATGGTGATCTGATTATTTAATCAAGATACCTGTTGAATTTAGCAAAGCCATTTCATAGAAAAGACATAAATTTAGAAAATCAGGTAAGATGATAGTAGCAATTATTAGGTACATACACGTGCTTAATAAAAGGAAAGAGAAATAAAAATGAATATAATTGGTGAATTCACAAATTTGTATTTATTTTAGATAGATTGGCAAAAATACAAGACATTCAATGAAAGCTGGCAAGTTTTCTAAACTTAATTTGTAGATGTACTTGAGTTTTGTTACCTATGATATAGTTAATAAAAATAAAATACATGAAAGCTGGCAGGTTTGTCTACATCGTCATCGATAAAATTGTGGCGCTAAACAAAAAGTTTGTTTACTATTTGAATAAGATCACTAAGTGTATTTTCAAACAGATGTAAAACTACAATGTATAACTTACAGGTATTTTCTTAATTTCCTTTAAAACCTTTTTTTTTTTAATCCCACAAAAGTCCCTTCTTTTGATGATTGTGATACTGATAATCCCTGAAGATACTGTTTTGATAAGCAAAAATGCATTTCATAGAAAGACAATAAATTTTTTTAGAAAATCAGGTTAAGATGAAATAGTAGCAATTATTAGGTACAACGTGCTTAAATAAAAGAAGAGATAAAAATGATAAATGGGTGAATCACAAATTTGTATTTATTTTAAGATAGATTGGGGCAAAAATGCGACCATTCATGAAGCTGGCAAGTTTCTATGAACTTAATTTTGATAGATTGTACTGTGAGTTGTTACTATGATATAGTTATAAAAAAATAAAATTACATGAAAGCGGCGGTTTTGTCTACATCTTCCATGCGATAAATTGTGCTACAGTTGTTACTTATTGAATACATGCACTAAGTGTTAATTTCAAAGATGTAAAACTATACTTACAGGGTATACTACAACTTTCAAAAGCCACATCTTGGATCTGCTTGCTTTTGAAAGAAACCTGTTAATTAAGCAAAATGCATTTTCATAGAAAAATAAGGAACTTTAGAAAATGAAAGTTAAGATAAGATAGTGGCAAATTATTAGGTGATGTGGTTTAAAAGGTAGATAGATCAATAATATGAGTTTTAAATTCATAAATTTTGTATTTATTCGAGCATATTGACAAAATAACAATACAAATTGCAATGAAAGCTGAGCACGGTTTTGAACTTTTAATTAAATCGATATATTGTGCTTGAGTTAAATATTGGGATAACGCACTAAGTATAATAGATGTAAACTATTAAGTGTATCAACACTTCGTGATTATTTTTTTCAAAACTTTCTCAAGTATTCCCAAATCCCGTCTAAGTTACTAAGGGGACGTCTTCGTGACAAATCTATACTAAGTGACAAATATTCCCAAGTCACGGGGAACGTCTTCTGAGACGTCTCCCTGAGCAAGTTTCAAAACGTCTCGCAAGCCATTTCCAAACTGTTCTCAAAGTAGTCCAATCCCATCTCAAAGTAGTTTCCTCGAGTGACATACACATATGGGGTCATCCCGATAGTCCGGCGGGTCCGTTAGTCCGCGGGGCCGTTAGTCCGCGGGTTCGATAGTCGGCGGGGGGGGGGGGGGAGGGGGGGGGGGGGGGGGGGGGGGGGGGGGGGGGGTATGTTTGTTACTCTGAAGGTTCGTTATTCCGCGAAAATAGTAAAAGGTTTGTTTATTCCAAAAATGGATAAGTCCAAAAATAGAAAAGATTTCGTTAGTCCGAAAATGGAAAAAAAAGGTTCGTAGTCCGAAAATGGAAAAAGGTTCGTTAGCCGAAAATGGAAAAAGGTTCGTTAGTCGAATAGAAAAAAGGTTTTGTTTAGTCCGAAATGGAAAAAGAGTTCGTTCTCCGAAATGGAAAAAAAGGTTCGTTAGTCCAAAATGGAAAAAAGGTTTTGTTTTAGTCGCGAAAATTGGATAAAAAGGTCGTAAGTCCGAAGATAGAAAAGGTTCGTTAGTCCGAAATGGAAAAAGGGTTCGTTAGGTCGAAATGGAAAAAAGGTTCGTTAGTACCGAAAATTTAAAAGGTTCGTTAGTCCGAAAAAATGGGAAAAAAGGTTCGTTAGTGACGATGGAAAAAAGGTTCGTTTAGTTCCGAAAAATAGAAAAGGTTTCGTTAGTCCGGAAATGGAAAAAGGGTTCGATAGTCAGAAAATGGAAAAAAGGTTCGTTAGTATTGCGCCGAAGGTAGAAAAAGGTGTTCGTTATTTTCCGGAATGTTTTGTTAATATAATCCAAAATAGAAAAAGGTTCGTTATTTCGAAATAATAAATGAGGTTCGTTATTCTGAAAATATAATGAGGTTGTTAATCCGAAAAATTAAATAAGGTTCGTTAGTTCCGAAAATGAAATAAGGTTATCGTATACCGAAAATGAAATAATGTTCGTTTTTTCCGAACACTTTGAGGACGGTTTTGAAACAGTTTTGAATTTTGTCGCGGAAGACGTTTTGGAGACGTCTCGAAAACGAAGACGATATTTTCTTTCCTCGCGGGGGGGGGGGGGGGGGAGGGGGGGGGGGGGGGCGCTCCAGGCCACCCCCCCCCGTACGGTAGAGCGATCAAGGGGGGAGGGAAGAAGAAAAGAGGAAAATGGGAGGAAGAAAAGGTGAAAAAAAAAAAATATGAGGGGATGGAAAAGGAACAGAATGAGGAAGAAAGGAGAATAAAGAAAAATAAAGAAGTTTGGGAAGGAGAGGGCCCAAATTGACCTTAACTTTTTAATTACTTAGGGGCGCCATAGTTATGCTTATAATATAATAATGTATAATAATAATAATAATAATAATCATAATAATAAAATAATAATAATAATATAATAAAATAATATTAATAATAATAATATAATAATAATATAATAAAAAATGAAAAAAAGAAATGTATTGTATAAGCGGCATTTTCCATTATAATGTTCAAATGGCTATGCTTACATAATCTTATTAAGCTTACTTTACATTAATTTACAATTAAAAATTATAATACTATAACACTAAATTATTAAACACATATTAGGGCCTAGATTTTAATAAATTACTTACATTAATATGATACATTGACAATTCAATTACATTAAAATTACTAGTTAACGAGAAGAAAAGGAAGGATTTGAGTTCTTGCTTAAAGATTTTTAAAGGAATCGCTGATTACGTACATGTAGTGATGAGGGTAGTTGGTTTTAGAGTGTTGGGGCAGCACTTGAAAAGGCTCTATTGCAGGGTGGGATGCCGAATTAATCTTAACATAAAGGGCGCCAAATTGACCTGGAACATAAAGGGCCAATTTTGATCTTAAAGTGGAATAAAAAGATGTAATGTCAATGTACGAGAAGAAAACCAGTATCTTAATCATCAAGTAATCATGGTAATATTTGAGGGGTTCCTGATGCCATCATGCGATAAAGGAATGCAGCTGCTGCACAGCTTGGACATGCTGCACTAACTTTATCACTAATATTGTCTATCATTTCCCTTATGTCATTCATTTTTATCTTTTTTTATGTGCATTTATTGTCTCTCTCTATCTTCTTATCTCTCTCTCTCTCCTTCTCTCTCTCTCTCCTTCTTTCGGGAGGGGGGGGGGGTAAGTCATTTATTTCATGAGTCTTGCATTGATTTTTTTTTTCTTTTATGTTATTCCCATGTGTTCTCTCAATACTTTTCATTAGGGTTATTTTTTTGTTTCCTTTCCCTAATGTTTTTCAAATTTTTTCTCTCTCATATCTCATTTAAGTTATTCTTCTTTTTTTTTTTTTTTTTTTTATTTTTAATTTTCCATTATGCTGAAATTATTGTTTCCGCCCGCCTCTTTTCCTAATGTATCCTTCCTGCTTGTTTTTCCTTCTTCTTCCTCTCTCTTCCTCTCCTTCTCCTTCTGTATTTCCCATTGTTTTTTTTTTTTTTTATGTTTCCCGGTTCCTCCTTATTATGCATTCAC
>CALNVZ010003434.1:38468138-38479173 GCA_940671915.1 Paracentrotus lividus | reverse complement strand
GAAGAAAGTAGCATTTTGTAGCCAATGTACATGTAAGTAAAATTGACGGTCAAAGGTCAAAGGGGTCAAAATTCAAAATCCGTGACGAAGTTTTGTAGTCCTCACCTAGTGCTATCACATAAAGCAACGGAATCGAAATCGGATGAAAAATGGCGAAGGAGTAGCATTTTTGTAGCCAATTAACAATATAGGTCAAAAATCAGGGTCAAAGGTCAAAGGTCAAAATTCTGTGAAGAAGTTTGGTAGCCATCACCTAGTGCTATCATATAAAGCAAACGGAATCGAAATCGGATGAAAAATGGCGAAGGAGTAGCATTTTGTAGCCAATTAACAATATAGGTAAAAAATAAAGTCAAAAGGTCAAAGGTCAAAATTCGGTGAGAAATTTTGTAGCCATCAACTAGTGCTATCACATAAAGCAAACGGAATCGAAATCGGAAAGAAAAAATGGTGAAGGAGTAGCATTTTGTAGCCAATTAACAATATAAGTATAAATGAAGGTCAAAGGTCAAAGGGGTCAAAAGTCAAAATTCTGTGAAGAAGTTTTGTAGCCCTCACTAGTGCTATCATATAAGCAAACGGATTCGAAATCGGATGAAAATGGCGAAGGAGTAGCATTTTGTAGCCAATGTACAATATATAGTATAAAATCAAGGTCAAAGGTCAAAGGGGTTAAAAGTCAAAATTCCTGTGAAGAAGTTTTGTAGCCCTCACCTAGTGCTATCATATAAGCAAAACGGATTCGAAATCGGATGAAAAATGGCGAAGGAGTAGTATTTTGTAGCAATTAACAATATAGGTCAAAAATGAAGGTCAAAGGTCACAGGGTCAAAAAGTCAAAATTCGGTGAAGAAGTTTTGTAGCCCTCACCTAGTGCTATCATATAAAGCAAACCATAAAAATTATCACTAATTTTTATATTTACAATAAAGAATTATATATTTGCCTACTTTGCTATTCGTCCTCGAATCGCTTGCCACCGAATAACCCGAGAAAATTTTGTCCCTATTGTCCTTATCCTATAAACCCCCCCCCCCCCCGCCAAACATAAAGGGCGCCCTCTCCCGATAGGCCACCCGCCAACAAATCTGTCTATAATCTTCCTCTTTACTCTTTCCGCCTACACATCCATGTAGCTAATGGACCGGGGGATGGAGGGAGGGATTGTAGGCAAATATATAATTCTTTATTGAAATAATAAATTAGTGATAATTTTTATGATTTACTTCAAAAGAATGATATATTTGCCTACTTTGCTATCGAACCAGCACCCGATGTTGTACTGGGGAGGGACGCCCTACAGATTTTAGTTGACTATAGAAGATGCTGCCGCATGGATAGGAACTATGGAAAAATTTCCTTCCACCGCGGGGGACATCTTTAAGGTAGTTAAGTTGTGAAAGAATTCTGACTTCTCCAGTAAGCGGTCTACATATTTCCTCAACAGAGACGCCTGGAACAGGGCCCACGACGAGCTAATGCTCCAAGTGTCGTGCTCTGAGGTTAGTGTCAGAGACTCTGGCGTTAGAGCCTGCAGCTTTGATGGCTGCTACAATCCATCTGGATAAGGTTGCTTTTAGAAGCTGGAGAGAAAGGAGCTTTAGTATTACGAACAGTTGGTCTGATTTTCGTAGATTCTTTACTTTGTCCAGGTACCACTTTAGGGCCCTCACGGGGCACCATACTTTATCCTCTCGTATTGAACGAAAACTTGGTGAGTGGCGAAGAAATATTCTACAGGCCCCGAAGTTTCTTGATTGGTTCTTAGCGATAAACTTCGCGTTGGGGGATCAAACGGACCCCTCCGTTTCTCCCATCTTATGTGGCCTCTTGCGATTGACAGAGCATGAAGAGAGCTCACTCGTTGATCTGATTGCTACTGCCTAGAGAAACATGTCTTTATCGTTGTGTCTAGCAGGGTATGCCGAATGGAGTGGTTCGAAAGGAGGCTTCGCTAATGCTTCTAACACCTTTTGGGAGACTCCAAGAGGGTACTAACGGCCTGAAAGTGGGTCTCTTGAGAGATAGAGAACGTAACAGGCTGATAATTGAGGAGCAGAAGACACCGACGATCCATCTTCAAAACCTATATGTGAATAGCCGGAGTTCTGCGATCTGTAAGCCTCTAAGCGTGGATAGTGAACTTTCCCTTGTTCGGTTAAAGCGCTATGATGAGTCAGCTATAGCCGGCAAAGAAGCTTCTCTTGGGGCTATCCCTTTCTCTTACACACGCAATCTATAAATATGCATTTAGTCATTGAAGAGAGACTTTCTGGGGAGGCTCTTTCTACTTCCACTAAAAGTGAGGCTGCACGCTCAGAGAAAGCCTTCCTGCTCTGGCTGACTCGCCGCATAACGGCCAGGACGGTCAATCTGAGGTGCTCGGATGTTTCGTGGAGGATCTCTGATACTGGTTGGTAACCAGATCCTTGCACCATGGAAGTTGCCAAGGTCCTCCACAATTAGAGGAGAAGATCTTGAAACCACGCTCGGCTGGGCCAGTGTGGTCGATGAGAATCACCGATGCTCTGTCTTCCCGGATCTTCCTGAGAACTAGTGGGATAAGTTTTGAAGGAGGGAACGCATTACGCCTTCAGACCTGTCCAGGGAATTGAGAATGCGTCCCACGCTGTCGCCTTCTCTTCCTTTATTTGGAGCAAAATATCGAAGCTCTGTTGTTCTGGATGACGCGAACAGGTCTATCCGGGAGGTCGTATCTCTGGCTTATCAGCGAGAAGATCCTTGGACGACAGCGTCCATTCCGACGAAGACACTTTCCTCTCGAAGGAAGTCCGCTATCACATTCCTCCACTCCTGGGATGTGAGAGGCGACCGGAACGATGTTCTCTCGATTGCACCAGTTCCTAGTTGAAAGGTCAATCTCGTTCGAGTCAAAGAGTGTGTCACTCCTTGTCGATTTATGTATACATTACTACTGTGTTGTCCGTCAGATAAGAACTGTCTGGTTTGAGCACAGGTCCCTGAAAAGAATTAAAGACTTTCCATACCGCTAGAAGTTCCAGAAAATTTATGTGCGGTAACGGTGTTGGAAGGTCCCACTTCTCCCCTGAAAACCATGTTGATCCTGACAATGGCTCCCCAGCCTGTTGAGTATGCCGTCGTGTAAACCGTCGAAGCTTATCGCAACCGCCCCAGTAGCGGCAGAATTTCAGGGGAATAAACGGCACTTCCTTGAGTGTAATAATATCCATTCGTCACATTAAAATCAATATAAGAGTATCATGAATCATATCCTCATCCGACGTATATCTGCGTGTCAAAGAATTGCTTCTGTCAAAGGGCGTGTGTGACTTCATATGATTGCAATGTTTGGATACCTCTATAATGTTCATTAAATGGTCATGCGAGTTGTGGTATGTGTCTTGGGTGCTTGGAACAGAGCTCGAATTAATACGCAAGTGATCTGGAAGGGCTCTTCATCAAATAATGGTCTATTCAAATTTGGGTAATAGTGTCCACCAGGGCTCGCTAAGTTAGCCTAGCCACCTTTGCCAAGTTACTGCTTGGACTCTTTCTTGCTGAAACCAAGGATCTTGTAGTTGATCAAGGTCTCTACCTCTCTAGGACTGGGTTTGCCCAGGCTGTTTTGCTAAGATCAGTTATGGTGACACCGCGTAAAAGGGTGGCTGTCTGTTGTGATCGATGGCATGTGCACTGTTTCTCCATGATTCCATACTGCTCAGTGTTCTAAGATCTTATCATAGCTCCATAGTGTGCTTATATTGCCTATGTACTTGCTTGCTTGCAACCTGGTGTGTCTCCATATATTTCTGTAAAAAAAACATGCAATCTGGTCAAATTGTGGCGCTCGTGAGTGGTGTTAAGGTAGGTCATCAGATCTGAGATACCATTATTAGTTCTTGTGACATCGACCGGTTCTTCAAATGTCTCCGCTCCTACGACAAGCCTATGATACAGCTCGTACACGGCAAAGGATCGCGCGCAACGGATCCTTGACGTCTCCTCAGCCTATCATGCAAGATACCGCTTCTGAGATACGGAATCAAGGTTCTGCGTCCCAAAGGTTACCCACATCCGCTCGTCAATTATATCTCCTACTATTAACAATCTTATACATGAGCCCATGACTGTCTTCAGCTTATGGTATCAAATCCAGCTTCTCGGTAGCGTGGACTTCTGTGGTACGCCACAGAGACCGGTGAAATAGGGAGGTGATGATGCCTTCTACTATCTTATACGAGTCTTGCGCCTAAACTATAAACTCCGTAATGTGCATAATTACTCGAGAATGATCTCAGCACTACACCAATGCATGGGGGTTACATGGTAGCTTAATGCGTTTCACACAAGCCTGAATTGTCTTGATTACTGCCTACTGCTAATCCACTGTATATTCTATTAAGCATTAATATGAGATGAGCAAGAATTCTCTTCGTAGCGCATTATACACGGATGCCCTTGAATTTTAGAATTTTCCAATATTTTGCGGGGAAATGCACCGTGTCCGTATGAAAAGATGCACGGTTGCAAATCAGGGATACCCTCATGTGAATTGGAGGATTATGATTATTTTTTCCCGTTCCCTCCTCCTTGGTTCCCAAATTTTTTTTTTCATTGTGAATTAAATATGGATATTTACTGGATCATGAAATGTGCTAAAAGGGTTGTACTCACTTCCAGAAACAGAATTGAGACAGATTTGCCAGCATGGCATTGTACTAGCTTCTCCACACGAAATTTTTTTTCCCCTGTACACGTACAAAAGGTATGTGGCGCAAAAGACGGATAAGCCAGGCATGCAGTGTACTAGATCTGTCACCCTGTGGCCCAAAAATCTGTGGCGGAGACAAGAGACAGATCTAGTTGCAATCCATGCTAGCAAATCTGTCTCAATTTGTTCGCGAATTGTGAAACCACCCTGATCAGGTCTATGATAAATGTTTACAGCATGTTTATCTGATTATTATGTACTTCAATTACATTTCTCCCTTCCTCTTTAATTTAATACAGGTCGTGTCAATAGAATGGTACAGCGGCGGGGAAAAAATAAATTAGGTATGAAATCTTTTCCAAATGTTAAGAATATATATGGTATCAGATTAAAGCCAATATTGTATTGACTGATACGATTTATTTCAAAATATTTGCTTGTAGAACAAAAGTTTATCTAATTTTGTGTGAAGAAGATATTTAACTTTGCACAAACCTATTTCTTTTAGGTCGACTTTCAGCGGCTTATGTTCGAAACTACACAAAGCATGGCAAAGCTTTGCGCAAATGGATTTTAATGATTGCAGAAAAATAATAATATCTACAACTACTGCACCCAAATGAGATGAAAAAAATGTCAGAAGGAAGCCTCATTACCCTGCTTATGAAAATTACCAAGCATTATCAAGTTCGGTTACAATCTTTATACAATTAAAAAAATGTTCCCAAACCTGTACCATTATTGACACAGACTGTATGATGATATTCTGTCTGGACCATAATGTGAAACTAACACTCTCTTGAATTAACCTTGTATGATGTGACGGCTTGTAAGCGTCATGCGTACATGTGTGGGTTTTGGTCTTTTTTCCCAAAGCTTCATGTACATGACTATACATGTAGTTTGATAAGAGAGTTTTTAAATGTCATATTGATTGTCAAAAATTTTCAAATAATTGCTAAGAATAATCTTACTTCAGAACTTTACACCATAATACTAACTAAATAAAAGAATATCAATGGTCTCTGAGTGTGTTTATTCAATTTTCATCTCAATCTTTTTACTGTTTTTTTCTTCTTATAACTCATCATGCCAGTAGATGAATGAATGTTATTCATGTAATGAGAATACTATTGTTAGACATTATTATTATTGTAAAGAAAATAACAATATGTGTTACACGCTAGAACACATATAACATTTTTCAACTTAAAACATAACACATTCATAATTTTTCCTCATATAAATAGACGGTGGTTCAATAAGGAGTGAGGAGATAGGTTACCCGCCCAACCTCTACCCCCACCGTGTTACTACTTTGACCAAAGTCCCTCAAGATGAATCACCGTAAGTACACGCTTCTTGGTGAAGAAGTTTGCGGAAGCACCATGTTAGGAAAATGCCATATTCTCAAGGGGTGGATTTAAAGTAGTAGCCTACTAAATAAGTAGGAAATTATGGGCGAGCTAGTTGCTCTATGAATACGGACGGACACACACACACACACACACACATACGTACGGAGCCCGTTTCATAGTCCCCTGCTCGAACTCGTTCGGCGGGGACAATAAAGAATATAGGGTAAATGAAAACAATTAATATATTCACAATTGCATGATCATATTTCAAGGACTTACAAATATAATAATGATGATAATAATAATAATGATTTACATTATTATAGCAATTATACACATTTACATTTCAATGTGCTTTACAGGGTAAATATGAAATCTGTATACCCCCAAAATAATATGTATTGATATGTGTTTCATGCTTGTTCAATGTCGAGTATGCTTCTATTTATTGTTGACAAGATTTTATTCAAAATAATAAAACATATTTCCAAGCAAAGATTGGTGGGGCATTTGAACCTCTTCTTCAACTCCCAGACACAGATGTCGAAGGTCTGTGGGTTAAATTCCGTGACACAACCAACACCATAACTGAAGAGATTGTTGGCTACAAGAAATCCAAGGAAGTGAAAGGTCTCCCAGAGGACGTAAGAAAAGCTTGTGAGCAACGACGGAAAGCAAGCACACTGATGCTTAACAATCCCAGCACACAGAATAGGAAAACTTAAAGAGCAATAAATAAGAAAGTCAAGTATGAAGTAAAACAGAGGAAAAAGAAAATTCTCGACACGGAAGTCAAAGAAATGGAAACTGCTCATGCAAAGAATGACTCACATGAGCTCTTAAAAAGAGTGAAGAAGCTTGCTGGGGAAAAGGAGAAACTACAGCTAGCAGCAAAAAAATAAAGATGGTGTACTTAAAACAGCACCTCATGAAGTTATGGACTGTTGGAAGCAGCTTTTTAAATCCAACCTGAACACTCAATTTCCTCGGGATGAAGATGCCCTACAAGACATACCTGATCCGCCACCAGTAAATACCCAAAGTAGACCATTCACAATAGAGGAAGCGGAGTCTGCCATAAAACTGCTTAAAAACAACAAAGCATGCGGTTGGGACAAGATAGCTGCTGAAACTCTGAAAGCAGGAGGTGAAAATGAGAGAGTTTCTACTCAAAATAAGTAACATTCCATGGTCTGAATGTAAAACTCCTCAAGACTGGAGCAGAGGTCTTGTAACACCCTAGCACAAGAAAGGAGACAAACTAAATCCAGCAAACTACAGAGCGATCACTCTGCTCTCTATACATGTACCTGGGAACTTTTTTTGCAGAATGATTCTTAATGCGGTGGTCACAACTCGTCGTTGGCTACGGGGCACGTGCCATCAACGTAGCCTGCATTGCACGTCAAATGCAGGTCCAGGGTCAACTTCTGCGATTCCTGCGTTTCTGTAGTGAGGGTATTGTAAAAACTTCCTGCATGTCGTACATGTATTGTACCTGCAAGGTACCTCCGCTGCATGAATTTTCTACAAAATCCATCGTAGGGAGTTGCACGTCGAAGGTACGGCGGGTTGTGTATTGTTGTGTGTCCAAACACAACTAATGAGGAAGCTTAAAAAAAACGCCTGAGGTGGTTCGGCCATGTATGCCGTATGCCACGGAACCGCTTTCCAGTCCAGGCTTACAGAAATGACTTTGAGAAGAGGAGACCACCAGGACGTCCCCCCTCCAGATGGAGAGACCAAAGCCACTTTCAGATTGGCATTCAAACAAGGGATGTCCTCCGGAGGTTACCCTATGTTCACCCCTTGTTACCTTTAATCTGAAAGTAACTGGAAAAAGACACCCGTGTGTACAACAAACGAACACAGCACGAACACGAGGTAAAATGCACCCTAGACGGTCTAGGGTGTGTCTGGAGTGACATCCAGTGTTCACCCTCTGTTTACCATTGTTTATGGGCAATCTGAATTGCCTCTGTACGTACACACACACCGAGTGCATCCCAGATTTGAGTAAAGAACTGAAAGGGTCGGCATGATCTTACCCTGTGTTTTGATAAGGATCACACTCCGTGTTCGTCTGGTGTGTCCTCCGCAGGACGTTCCGTGTATGGCAATCTAAAAAGGGCTCAAGTCAAAAGTGACGTTAGGACTCCCCCTTCCGGATGCTGAAGACCTAGCCCAGGGTAGAACTGAGTGGAAAAGGATCACCCGTAGGAAAGCGAAGGGACACACCGTCCTATGCACATAAGTCAGTAAGTCAATAAAACACATATAAAGGCATTCTAACAACATAATTTTCCCAGTGACTACAAAAATATTAATCGATGTATACTTACAGGCATTTCAAAGTGGAGTTCCCTTGGCCTTGAGAGCTGCAATTAGATCCTATATGTAAATTTAGAGTTGAATATATAACAAAATTAATAATTCTATCAAAAGTTCAAATAGTAATTAATGGTGCAACATTACCTATGTTTGATATAACTTTCCAGCAATTATTGATTAACATAATACATGTAGGCCTATGTTTGACTTTCCTTTATTTCATTTGCTTTATTAATGAGGAGGATGTTGGTAAAATCATTCCTAAGGAAAATTGCTAGATTTCAAGTCCTTTAAAGAGTATTAACTTTTCATAGAAGATGAATGAAAAACATGGACAAGACAAACTTTCAATATTTCACCAAATCGTTATAGGGATTTCTTCTTCAATTTCATGAACATATAAGAAATTTATAATTGTAGGACGTACAATTATGGGTGGTATGTATTGATATATTTAATACTGATATTGGTAAGAGCAATGAAAGAGATGAACACAACTGAAATCGAATCCGGGACCTCTAGACACATTGGAATGTGATCCAAAGGCAAGTGGCATTATTAACTTGGGAATTTCCCTATACGGATTACGTGCGGGCGGTTACGGGTGGAAATTTCTGAAACGTACTCTAATTGAGCCTAAAAGCGATTTTGAGCATTTTATAATTTTGATGCACGCATACCCGAACGTCGTGACCTTTAGATGACCTTTGATGGTACGGTCTGTTGTGGGGTTATCTGAAGTTAATGTTTACTAAATATGATTGATTTGTGATTATTATTTAAGGAGATATCATTGATAATGCGATTTTACGAAATGGCTTCTGGATGACGTCACGTGACGATAATCGTTAGGAAAAGTTTCAAGTGTTGTAGACCTAATAGAAACCTATTATTGTAAAATCTGATATAATATAATATGATGAAGGAGCTTTTGAGATAATATGGTAACAAGAATCATACAGAAAATAAAAAGAAAGAAAGAAAAAAGAAGGTTATGACGAATACAAGAGGTGGTATGTGAACATACCACCTAATTATGGACAAAATAGATATCATAAGTATGGAGAAAATGATAATTTAAGGGGCATAGAAATATTTATGGCAAGTGGGGCGATGAAGCCGGGCCTACGAGAGAAGGGGCAAAACAAATATCAGTCATTTTTGTTTTGGACAATACAATTTGGAGCAAAAAAATAAAAAATAAAATAAATTTGGAGCATTCACAATAATTTGGAGGGGGGTTTTCTACACTTATTGAGTACCTACATGTACTGTAAAAAAAAAAAAAAAAAAAAAAAATGACATCGATCCTTGAGACATGCATGAGTGATCAACGTTTAAAGCGAATATGGACATTTTCAAAAGTACAAGGGTCATTTTTGGGTCTGTAAATTTTTTATTTATTTTTATTTTTAATCTTAAAAAAAAAAATCTTTTGTTTAATTGTGTTGGTGGTTTTATCATCCAAATTTGACCATCCAGGACCACAATCCCGATACATTTCACTATTTGTAATGGATGAGCGAGCATAAACGAAATCTGTACAGAGTTTTCTGAGAAATATGAACATATCTCATGATTTTATTCACTGATAAGTCCCCATCACCCTAAAACTAATTTTAAGGGCTCTAGCTGTTCCATTGTCACCATTTGTTTCAGAAATAACATTGTCATTAATAAGGTTTTATTCGTATACATACCAATAAATGATCTGAAATAACAGTCCTGTGGAATGCGTTTACACATCGATCCTGGAAACGAATTTAATATTTAAAAAAATGGATAGTAATCTTATGTAATATTTTGGTTTGCACACTGCTTATAGTAGAGCCACACACTTTTAATTTTGTAAGAATCTGAAATGTGGACGACAGGAAAAAAAAGTGCCGTAATATAATGATATACTCAATGGCACCATATTACCCTTACGGTACAAAAATGTACACTTGTCCATTTGGTGGCAGACATTTTTATGGAAATTAAACAATATTAAAGGAAAATTTTTTTTTTTACATTTCAATTGCAGATTAGAATGGGATAAATTAAGATAGGCCTATTAATTATATAGAACATATACTTACCTAAAATCTTACGTTCTACTTGAAATACATAAAACTGTTCTTTATTCTGAATTATATATGAATACATCAATGTTTAAGTGTTTGGACTTGCCTACTATGTTTTCTCAGAAGACCTTTTTCTTCACGCTAAATATTTTCCAAATGTAAATTACAGTTTCCACATTAAATGTGAATTTTCATGGTAGCAAAAAAGGTTTAGGTTATTTGTGTTTTTGAAGCATTTCATCTTCATGATATTTACTTTATTGAACTGCCATCATGTATATAGTAAAGTGGTAAAAAGTACTATGCATGCTAGGCGGACATGGTTATTGGAGGAGGGGTGGGCGGTCGGAGGTAAATGCAGTAAAAGTGTTACTGGTTAATATTACATCTTCACTTGACTTACATTTTCAGGTTGAAGAGACGGACAGAGGGCAGGTTGGCAGAAACCTGAAATTAACATGGAAAACGATGTACATGTATGTTCTTTTGCACAGTAAAAGTTTATATAAAGCTAGAAATACATGTATTCTTTTAACTGAATGTGAATGATTGGATATGATTTTGTTCAGTATTACCAGAGGTACCGC
>CALNVZ010003434.1:38432154-38442402 GCA_940671915.1 Paracentrotus lividus | reverse complement strand
TGGAAATATATCACGGGACAGATTATAAGCGCGTCTTTACATTTTTAGGCCTATATAGGACAAAGATTGATTACTAGTGACGACGAACTAAAGGATCAGAGTGATATATATATTTTAAAGTGGTATTCGCCATATAAACCTGCCATCAAATATAATATACATCAGTATTTAGGCCTAATTAGGGATATATGACGTGATATTAGCCTCTAAATAGATAACATCTGGAAATGATGAATTGGTGAGCGGAGATAAGGCCCTTTGTCACACTGTAAAAAAAAAGGTAACTCGCAAGAAAATGAGTAAACTAATGCTTTACTCCCAACGGAGTAAATTTTGTTTACGCTTAACAGAGCTAGTAAAAAGATAACGCGCAAGAAAATGAGTAAACATAATTATGCTTTAGTGTCCCAACGGAGTAAATTTTGTTTACTCTTAACAGAGTAAAAAGGTAACTCGCAAGAAAATGAGTAAACTAATGCTTTACTCCCAACGGAGTAAATTTTGTTTACGCTTAACAGAGCTAGTAAAAAGGTAACTCGCAAGAAAATGAGTAAATTAATTGTTTACTCCTTTCGAAGCTAGGAATGATACATAGATGACTAAAAGTTACTCTTTTCTGAGTAACATTTGGCTCTACTGCATGAGTAATATTTTTTAACTCAATTTCACGCGAGTTACCTTTTTGCTCAGTATTGGGTAAGATTTTACTCATTTTTTTTTACAGTGCATTTAAGATTATCCCTGTGAATTTACAACCTGTTCGCATGAGATAAAAGCACTCTGTGTTATATGTTCTTTTTTAATGAGAGGTACGCGCCCTGTCCTTTCCGCCGTATAGAGAGCAACACTTTTTTTTTTTGTGCAATCGATATTTGAAATAACGAAACTTTTAACGCTCTTTCTAAGCAACAGCTGTGTTCAGGCGTTTAAATTACGAGCGATGCGGCCGTACCAATACGCAGTGAACTATGATATACGACTCCGTACGGCAATCACCGTTCTTTCTCAACGACCCCACTGTCTAAACAGATACTTTTGTAAATATTCTTAACAAATTCGTTTTTGCTATGAATTACTTGACCCCTAGGCGATTTTTAAGTGTCTCAACATCTACCATCTACAAAACTAGTCACAATTCCTGAAATAGATACATGGCATTTAATCAGCGCCTTGCGCAGCGTGAAGCGGAACTACGGCGCCGCTGTTACGGTACTAAAGTTGTTGCATACTTTACAAAAATATCATTGAGATTTACACTGCAGTAAAGTACAAAATTTTGCCTCTGCCACCTCCTTGTATCTCTATAAGGTGACGCCCTGACTTTGTTGTCATAAACATGGTCCGGGCAAACAAAGTGCGACTCAAAGGGCCTGTCCCACAGGCGGCCGTGATCGTTGCGCGGCGGACCAACCTGACTCTAAATTTCATAATTGATAAGGGACCGTTAAATCATTTTAAAAAGCCGCGATTATAACACGCTTACCAATAGCGAGCTTAATCTAAGCTAGGCCAAACAACAACTTGCTAGCCACACTCACGTCTGAACAGCACACGACTGCGCCACGTTCTGCTCGCCAAGCACACGAGTCCCGCCGTCCAGTGCGGAGCAGCCCCTTTCAAGGGGGCTGTCGCCACGAAAACAGGAAAGGCGACTCTGTCTACGATAGGCTACGACAACGACTTGCTTCCACGCAAACATAGGCTAACAATAGCTGGTATCCGATAATACAATACCTCGACCTTTGCGCATCTCGCGGCTCGACTTCTCTTGTCGCGGCGTAAAATCGACCAAAATATGAACTTGCGCACTGTGGGATCCTTGCGACTGACACAGGCAATCGAGTGTTTTCTACCTGTTGGGCCTGTCGACTTTAGGTTCGTGGTAGTCCTCTCAGTCGCGCATCATAATTTGGGTCGTGAGTGATTTTTGAAAATTTCAAAAATTAGCGGCGACTGTACACTATCTGAATGGGAGGCCGATCCTGATTTTGGTGAATATTGGTGGCGACAAAGGCCGTAGCGGATTAAATTTCAATGGTCGTTAGGTTCAGCGATGCGTGCAACGTACGCTTGAGCGCGATAAAATTTAACCTACAACTGGCCGCCGTTCCGCGTGTGCTAAACAAATTCTATCTGGCGACAAATCTACCATACGCAGCCTTGTCGAGACAAGAGAAGACAGGCTACGGTCATTGACGTCAACCAAACTGACGCCGGCAGACGCTATTGTTTAACTTGTTGAGAAACCATCGGCGAACAAAATTTTGCTACGTATTTGTTGGCGACAGACGCGATAATTCACGATCTTATAGGCGATTGGACCTGCGCATGGTGGCGATGGGTACTAAAAAGTAGTTCGTAGGTTGTCGCCACAACGATCGCCTTCTGTGGGACAGGCCTTTTGGGTGCTATCTCACTTCGCGGAGACGTACGTCTCCGCGACAGAATAAAAATCCGTCTCCGCGACGGATAAAAAGTATTAGAGACGTCTCCGAGACGTCTCCGAGACAATTTATGAAAAAAAGTCTGAAGTAGTCCCAAATCCGTCTCCGAAAATCAGGAGACGTCCCCGAGACATCTCCGAGACTTCTCCGCGACGATTGATGAAAAAAAAATCTGAAGTAGTCCCAAATCCGTCTCCGAGACGTCTCGGAGACGTCTCCTGATTTTCGGAGACGGATTTGGGACTGTACTTCATTTGGATTTGGGTCTGTCCCATAGAAGGCGATCGTTGTGGCGACAACCTACGAACTACTTTTTAGTACCCATCGCCACCATGCGCAGGTCCAATCGCCTATAAGATCTTGAATTATCGCGTATGTCGCAACAAATACATAGCAAAATTTTGTTCGCCGTTGGTTGCTCAACAAGTTAAACAATAGCCGGCGTCAGTTGGGTTGACGTCAATGACCGTAGCCTGTCTTCTCTTGTCGCGACAAGGTGCTATCGTAGATTGTCGCCAAATAGAAAGAACGTGTTTAGCACAGCGGAACGGCTCTAGAATCTAGAAATCTTAATGTGGCTTAAACACGTTAAAAGCTGAAATATGGTTGTTTCCCGGGGTGGAACAGGAAGCCGCGCCTTTTGAATGAAGAAGGCGCCTTAAACAGGCCATCATTATTATTAAATGATGTGAATTGCATGCACGCTAACAATAAATACAACAATCGTGCACTTATACAAAATTAATGGAGGGTCAAATTTGTGAACCGAACTGTGGGTCCATACTGTCATATTGTCATATTTCATTTTTAAAGAATGTTTAATTTGTACCTTTAACATATCATGTTTGTAAATTATTTGTTATATGTATACAAATGTATGATGCTTATTTTGTAATGTAAATATTTTTTATGATGAAATGAAGAAACTAAACTGAATTGATTTTAAATGCTCCAATCGACCCGGTTAATAGTGACTCTTCTCTCCCAATTAAATTGACTGGAAAAGTGAATGGCCCCAATGGACCTAGATTTCGAGTCAAAGGTTTTTTGACCAGGAAAGTGTTTCCTACAATGGGCACAGATTCAAAGACAAATGCTCTGAGCAATTTGAATGCTGGGCCAAAGGCTCTGGTTGATCGACCCGTATTCTGGGTGTGTAGGTTCATGACTTCGAGAGGGATCAAATGTTTTCACCCGGATGAATGGTACAAAAAAATTGCCCCTTCAAGAGTAAAAGGAAAAGTCGTTTAAGTGTAGCAGGTGATTGAGGCTGCTATCAGCTTTAATATTTCCCCATTCCTACCATTTTACCTTTTCTGTTAACATCGCTTGACATTATTGTTTGGTTCTGTAATAATAGATTTGACGAATGACTCTATACAGCTAAAGTTTAACTTTCGATGTAGATAACAATACCAGCAAAGAGCAGAAATGTTAAAGAAATGAAATTAATCAATATGCATAACTTACCAGTTGCAACCGCAAAATAGAGTTGACCAGACCAAAGTAGTAAAATAATCAACCCTACAAACAAAATAAAGGCGCTCGTAAATCCAGCCATTTTGAGAAAACTTTGTTGCTACTTCAGGAAATTGTAGAACATTCGGTTAAATGTCTGTAGTGCGAATGATTACCTTTTTAGGGGTTTCTCTTGTTAAACTACTTTTGACTTTACTTGTTCGCTTTTAAAAAGAGAAATATTGCGTGAGAGCACAGTGATATTGAATTTGTACCAGCAAAACGTTTTTTCGTTTTATACATAATTCTAACAAATACAGAGGAGGCACTTATTCTAAATAAATAAATATACAACAACTGACAATGAACGTAAATCATTTTTGACTTTGTTTCTCTGATTGCAATCACCAAAAAGACAAATTTAATGACAACACATTAATACTGAATCTCTACCAGCATAACGGGTTTTTATTCCATTATTCGTTCCAGGCCTACACTCTGTTAGAAATAGGGATGTCCACAAAAAATTTAAGTTTCAGTTTAAGTTGTTTTCGCTAGGCTTATTGGATAGAGCATGTTAAAAGAAACACTTTGGTACTTGAATTATTACAATTGGATGTTCCATTTCAAAGATATGACCCAAAGAGTGTCTCAGATTACCAATGAGCTGCTAGAACACTTTTACAAGTTTCAGACAAAGCCAGAAAATGCAATAAAAGCTCAAGTTTATGATCCTTTTTTCTTTGATTTATTAAACCAAATCATACCAAACATTTTCTTTGTGTGTATCAACATGAAATGAGATAATAGTAACACAATTGAGGCGTATGAGTAGATTATACAAAAAGTTTTTGGCAGTATAAAACTGATGGTTTGACATGTGATCCAATATCACCACAGTGGAAAAATACTCCATAGGGCATGTTTCAATAGGAACACCCTAGACAATAGGCTATTTCATGGTGGTGGCTCAGAGCTGAGTGTTGAAGAGGGTAGAGTAATTTTAAAACTTGATTGGCCAGTTGTAAACATCATTTTTTGTTTTTCACTCCAATACATTTTTTGTTAAAAAATAGTTACATTTTTTAGATACCCACTTCTTCTTAGCTGAATCTATTCCAATCATGAGAACTTCCAGTCATAACACACATCACACAGAAGCATCACTTTGAACATGCTGTTGTTTTCTTCATATCAATTTTTTCAACAGCAGAAGTTGATCACCTGCTGAAATATTTTCTAAGGAAGAAACTGAACAATTAGGAATAAAAATGATTGATGTTTACCATTGGCCAAAAGACAATTTCGAAAGCTGTTTTTTATTGAAAAATTTGCTATTTCCCTGCCTGTGTATTATTGAGTAGGCAGAACACTTCATGCATGGGTTATTGTTTGCCTTGTAAATGCATGGGTGACTACATCCATACAGTGTAGTGGAAACTGTTCTAGTGGCTTTTTGCTTTTTGTGTGGCCATCCCTATTAGAAAGAATTAAACAAGTTGTTTAAAATCTTAAACAACTTCGTGTTAACCGGTGAATCGCACAGCGTTGTTTAAAAATTAAACAACCTGTAGTTGTTTAACATTTTAACACTCTTGTTGTTTAAAAGTTTAAACAACATGTTGTTTAATGGTTATTTAAAATATAAACAGTATTGTTTAATACTTCTCTCCAAAAATAAAAACGCTCCACCTTTGGGTTAACGCGGCCGGGTATCGAACTCACTAGTCTACCCTTCGATTATAAGGCAGACGCTCTATCCACTGAACCAACACATCAATACATACATTTATTTAATGTGTGAGGCATTAGTCCTTCGCCATGAGTGAAATGTTAAGCCGATTTTACCTTGCATGTAACGAGTGATGCCATTAGCTCATGACTATCACGTGACATTTGCTTCGGCCTGTTTAAACAAAACAAAAATCTAAACTCTAATCTCTAAACGGGTCTTGTGTAAGCCTATAAAACCTCGCTTTTCCGGTTTTAAACAACAATGTTTGAATATCAGACAAGAATGTTTAACTTTTAAACCAACATTATTTTAAACAGCGAAATTTTTAAACCGCGTTCTAACAGGACCGGGAGGCATTTAAAAAAATATAAATCAAACAACCGACAATAATAGTAAATTATTTTTGACTTTATTTGTTTCCTGGTTGTAATTAAAAGATAAAACATTGACATCATAGTGGTATTAAATCTCTACCAGCAGAATGGGTTTTCATTCCGTTATTCCGCAAAATGTTCCATAGATGATTAGGGCCTACCGCGACCGACAATAAACTCTTGAGCCTTAAAAAGAAGGGGAAAAGTTGGCTCTCTCTCTCTCTCTCTCTCTCTCTCTCTCTCTCTCACTCTCTCTCTCATGCGCCGGTTACACGTTTGCCTATCGTATTTTATGTTTTTTTTTCTATGTCTGCGCACCTTAATATTACCTAACTTTCAATAATTATAAAGTTTAAAAGAAAAAACACTTTTGCATGCGATTGTCTTCGCACTAACTCATTTTACACGCAGTTTTACCGTACTTTAAAGATGGTACTTTAAAGTTTTGCAGCTTATGAATCTGACATTCTACGACTCCTGGCGACATTAAAGAACTTCAGTCGTCAACAATTCCCGGCCCGCGAACTGAGTTTAGATGGCACTAGCATGGCCAGAGACTCGTGGACACATCCACACGCATACACACACAAACACCCTCACCAAACACACCCACACACAAATTCACACACACACTCACTCCCACTCACAAACATTTGCTATGGAATTACTGCGGCTGCGTACCAAACATTCAGTGATAGTGCGTGTGTGATGATGGGCGTGTGTGTGTATGTATGTGTGTGTGTGTGTGTTTGTGTGTATATGTGTGTGTGATTGAGGATAGATGTGTGTTGTTGTGTGTGATTGTGGTGAGTGTGTGGATGTGTGTGTGAAACCTAATTCTTTAAGCATCCGTTTTAATCTTCATCCATTCACTTGGTACAACTGAGATTTTGCAGTCTTCTGAAGATTGTTACTCAGTCATGCGCGTAAAGATCAAAATAAAAAAGGGTACAGACAAACGAGGATGACTCTACCAAAACATATCATGAAACCCCTGATGAATTGTACATGCTTCAAACAAGTCAACCTCAAAATGATAGGACATTTTTTTTTAAGCATATCTGTTACTTTGGACCCCTTACAAGAACAGCTTGCAGCTGAAAAGGGTGTTCCGCCAATGAGTGGGAATGAATAAATAAATATTTCAATTCAATTTCAATTCAGTATTTATCAATTCCGTTCTTTCAGGAAAAAACAAAACAAAATAACATAACAATCATATAAACATAATCTTAAAAACAACTTATTACAAAATTAATTGAAATTTAAAGCACAATCTTAGGCATAAATATCTTGTTGCATTTGAAGAAAAAACAGAATAAGGGACATGTTAAAAACATTTAAATTTTGTGTAACCATATGGGGATTTCACCTGTCGACTCAAAATTTGATTGTGCTTGACTTGCACGGTGCTTCCACCTCATTTAACTGGGTTGACCAAACTAACTTTATTTTCATTCGATGAAGAAAGGCAAAGTAGATTGAAGCGTTGCTTAGGAAATGTAGATCTTTGGATCAGAATCAGAACCTCAATTATAACTACCTATTATGACTCCACCCATACCTTGCCCATTATTCGTTAGTGTGCATTTTCATTGGTTTCATTGTTATATAATTTGATAAATGTAATTCCTGTTGCACTGAAAATCATATTTTTTTAATAGAATAATTATATACTGCATATGCCTTCCCTTAATTGAAAAATGATTTATAAAAAAAATGTGATAACAAATAATAAAATTTAGTTTGCATCGAAATTCAAACGTTTTTTTTTTCCTTCTTCTTTCCTTTCTGAAAGAGGAAAAAGTACCATGGTCCCCTTGTTAATCGTTTGATATACGCAGAAGTTAGAATAAATAAGCCAGTTGATGAACATTCTAAATAATTGCAATCCTGTTTATTGAGTCAAATTGGACGAGGCAGAAATAAAGTTTATCAGGATAATCACTTGAAAATAAATCCAACCGTTCTATAAATTATAAGATTCTTTGTGGACACGTTTGCCTTGTGGATTTTTAATCCTATTAGGATTATACTTAAAACAAGCAACACTATTCTAACCCTCCTTGAATTGAGATAGCATTTCAAAATGAAATAGTATAAAATAGATCTCAGGAACCAATCAGAAAGATTCGAATCTTTATTCCTATGAAGGAAAGGTTCTCCAACATGAGGTTTTTAGCATTATTAAACCTTAATTTATACACTCTAAAAACTCAAGTGCTAATTTAAAGGTGCTCGTATAGTGACTGCACTTGAGGTGCTAAATCAGCACCTTAAGTGCTGTTTTAGCACTTACCAAAGTGCTAATTTATTAACAAAAAATTCAATGTCGGTATGGGATTCGAACAGGGTTCACCTAGACATGGAAGAGTACTGCTGATGTTACCAATATACCAACGGAGATCTCCCTAACTTGCATGAATTATGGAAGCATATACTAGTAAAATAAAAAAAAGAACGGAGAAAATCAAATTCCATCGGGGTCTGAATCCAAGCCTCCTAATTACTAGACAGGTGGTCTACCGCTTGAGCTATGGAAAGCCCTAATGACAGTGTCCGTTCCAGAGAAACCTAAAGCTGAAGGGTTCTCTGGGACGGGCATCACCATTAGGGTTTTTCCATAGCTTAGGCTCTAGAGCACCTGTCTGGTAATCAGGAAGTCTTGGCTTCAAATCCCGATGAAATCCGATTTGCTTTGCTTCTTTTTCTGTTTTTTCTGGGTTTTTTTTTGCTTCACATTATGTATCTCTCGTTTGGATAGACTGTAACATCGCTTTCTCCAGACAATTCTTCGTCACCCTTTCTACAGTTTTTTTCACGACGTAAGCTGAGGTTGAACTGTGGGTTCAGACGGACGGACGAGGTTAGGTTTTCAGTGTAGTAGATATTTATGGCAACTTTGAAGAAAGTTTATCATAAAACAATATGATCTGCTAGCAATCGTGAGATGTGAATTAGGCTTGTGCGCGCTCCTCACCCAGGTGACCCAGGTTCGAATCCTAACGAAGTCACGCCATTTTTGCCCATTTTGCTGAAAGTTCAGCTCACGTGAACGTGCTAAAACAGCACTTTGAGTACAGTTGAACAGCACTTTGAATGCAGTCTCTATACAAGCTCTTAAACAGTGCTGATTTCAGCCCCTGAAGTGCTAAAAAGAGCACATCAGTTTTTAGAGTGTAAACCTTAATTTAATTATAGGGTAAGAGTTTTTATTAACTCGAACCACCTCGCATACATAAAACAATTGCTCTAACTAGGATTTTACTTATACATTAAACATTTTTTTAATATGATCCATATTTATTAATTATAACAATGTTTTTAAAATTTTCTTCATTCGAGTTGCATTTGGCTTAAATATTCATATTTTTAATAACAGTATTTTTTTTGCTGGTACACTATAAAAAAAATAAAAATACAGCAAAGTGATGTCAGCAGAGTCGCCATACAAAAATGTAATTTAAAAAAAAAACATTTTTTTTTTTGTGTAAATTCTCCGCTAAGAATTAATAAAAGAGAAGGGGAAAAAAATCATTAGAGTTCTATAGCCATGATAGGTTAAAACGGAACAAATGTGTTACTCCTGATGTATATTTTGTATTTCTCACGTAGTTATTTGCAGGATAAATTTACAACAAAACTGTTTTTTTTAATTATATCTTTTTATGCCGACTCTGCTAACAGCAGATTTGCTGTAAAAATACCAATATTTTTTACAGTGTAAGGTAAGCAATTACAACACCAAATATTAGCATTCTAGCCGCTATATTTAGTGAATTAGAGCAAAAAGTATGATTTCATGCATAGATTAGTATAATTAATTAATTAAAAATAAATTTGAATAATTGTTTAACAATCAAATATATGACTCTGTAGATTACGTCATGGATGACGTGTGTGTCGATTTTCATCGCGAACGCGCGATCAACGGCCGAGATCTTAGGGGGCCTTTCAGCCCCCCCCCCCCCCCCCCCCCCCCCCCCACCCCAGTTTGGCCAGCCTCCAAAATACCCCAGTCTAATTAGGGTGAAATAAACCCTACACTCTATGTTACCATGGTCATAATACTTTTCATACACTCTTACTGTGAATTCAAACGCTGATAAAATCAACCCAGATTTGATTTCTGATGGTAATTTTTTTGTGTTCTGAGTGAAACATAACTGTTTTCATTTCTCTAACTCCATTTTATAGTAAAATTTCACTTCTTTTTGAATGCCTTTCACTTTCATTC
>CALNVZ010003434.1:38363612-38379882 GCA_940671915.1 Paracentrotus lividus | reverse complement strand
CTTATTTTACGCGTCGCTGTAATTTAACCTAACACACTGGTTGTAGAAAGAGCTTAAATTTCTTATTTCAAATATCATTGACAAAAAAAAGTTTGTCTTATACGGGAAAGGGATGTCCGTACCTCTCATTACAAAAGAACATATAACACAGAGTGCTTTTATCTCATGCGAACAGGTTGTAAATTCACAGGGATAATCTTAAATGACAAAGGGCCTTATCTTCCGCTCACCAATTCATCATTTCAGATGTTACTATTTAGAGGCTCAATATCGCGTCATATATCCTAATATTAGCCTAAAATACTGATGTATATATATTTGATCTGGCAGGTTTGTATGGCGAATACCACTTTAAAATATGTATATCACTCTGATCCTATAGTTCGTCTGTACGTCACTAGTATATCATTTGTCTTATATAGGCCTAAAAATGTAAAGACGCGCTTATAAATCTGTCCCGTGATATAATTTCCATTTTCCCAAGTCCTTTTCTATTTTTCTTATTCCTCTTTTTTCTTTCTATAAATCTTGAGATTGAAAGGACCTTTGAACGTTTGTGCAAGGGGGAATGAACTCGGGCTAAAACACAATCTGACGACTGTTATTAATTTTAATATTATTATTATTATTATTTGTATATATAGGCCTAGGCCCTACAGTTTACATAATCATGAGGTATAATGTACGGAAAAAAAGTTACCCCCATGCGGTCCGTGGTTATTATTGGTAGGCATCATTTGCCGAGTTTGGAATACTTATTCTACTTGTATTTTTTCCGCGTAATCCTTATCTTGGAAGTATAATAAATTAATTTATCAAAATATCATGTGAACGGTGATGTATGGCAGGGTCTAATAAGGAATGTGGTACCTCCTGCATCGATAGGCATTTGAATATGCTACACTTGTATAATGTATCATTATGTTTGAGAAAGCTCATAATTATGATTTTCAGATATAAGGAAAAATTATTCCAATCAATAAATTGTGTCAATTTCCCACCAAATGAGTTAAGTATATAAATATATATATATGTATAGGCCGAATAGTATACTGTTGACAATAATATCAGAGATAGAATGGTATATGTTTAAAATTCCCATATCAACGTTAGAGGTATAATCCCATGTTGCATTGTTATCGTTAACCGTGGCTAAATAGGCTTCTTGGATCTTCTTTAAAATTTAAACTGTAGGGCTATAACGATTAAAAAAATTTCATTTGATTTATAATGAATTTTAATGTTAACAGGATTTTGTTGGTGTTTGTTGCCCGGCATAATGTACCACCTTGAGCCCCTTAAGATGCAAAATGCTCCAAATTTTGTTGTCCGAAACGGATATTTTTTTGCCCCTTTTCTCGTGGGCCCGGCAGCCGCTGAGTAGCGCCAGATGGACGTCGCCATCCCCTTCTTGTTGAACGCCAAACAGGGAAGCAGCAACTAATTGAGGGGATCTTGAAAATAGTTATTTTTTATAATTTTTTTAAAGTCACAACGCATTGATGAGGTGATTTTATATTTGTCTGCTCACTGCATCTTCGTAACAATCGAGGAAAAAAAAATGCCCCTCTAAATAATAGGAAAATTATTTCAGAGGAAAAGGGGTAAAACGGCCTTTTAACTTTGACATGTCATTTTTTGACACAATCGACTGTATTTGAAAAGAATTACGACCATATTCCTCAAAATGTTTTTAAATTAGTATTAAAGATGATGACATCATTTTTTTAATGCCTTTACACGAAAGTCCGCTTAAACAAACTAACGAACAGTCTTTTGTACCTTTTGATTATTATATAATAACAGTACTATCCGCGGGTCCTTTTTCCATACCGGTTTCTTATAAAACATCATTGTTGGAAGATTTTTGCTTGCCTAATTGGTCAACTGTCTTTGCATGCTAGGAGCTTGCATAATACAACGGTTGCATAAAATTTGAGGAATTCCAGGGGTTTTGTTTGTTTTCCCCCTTTATCCTCAGTCCATGATAATTTGGTAAGCACCCGTTATTCCGAAGGTTCGTAATTCCGAAGGTTCTTTATTCCGAAGATTCGTTATTCCGAAGGTTCGTCATTCAGAAGGTTCGTTATTCCGAAGGTTCGTCATTCCGAAAACGAAATAGGGTTCGCCATTCCGAAGGTTCGTCATTCCGAAAACGAAGTAGGGTTCGTCATTCCGAAGGTTCTTCATTCCGAAAACGAAATAGGGTTCGTCATTCCGGAAACGAAACCCCTCCAACATTGCTGCCCTCCAGTTTTCCTGGCTTTGCCACAGATTATTTCATTTTTGGACTAATTACAAAACTTATTTCATTTTCGGATTAACGAACCTTCGGAATGGCGAACCCTATTTCGTTTTCGGAATGACGAACCTTCAGAATGACGAACCCTATTTCGTTTTCGGAATGACGAATCTTCGGAATAACAAATCTTCGGAATAACGCTACGAATGTTCGGATTGACGAACCCTTTTTTATTTTCGGATAAACGAACATCGAGATATAGGCATTTTACGTGTGTCGGAATGACGAAACGGCCTTCGGAATAATGGACCTTCGGAATAACGAACCTTCGGAATTACGAAGTGTAACCGATAATTTATATGGATAGACGCCTCTGATTTTAGAGGTATTTTGATATCTATGGTAATTTGACTGGTATAGAAAAATATGTCACTTCTATTTTACACTAACAAAATAATCAGTTGATAATATAACAAAATCAATGTTTAGTTAGCCATATAATTATGTCATATTGCAATTTATTCTAAAACGGAAATGATAAACAAAAATAAACCTTAATTACTTGCAATTAAGCATTACAAACTTAATGTGGTGAAACAGACCCCGACTCATCAACTTTGACGCAAATAATGGAGGGATCTGTCAGCTGGCCCACTTTTCTTTTTATATAAAAAAAAAACAAATGGTGAAGCGGCTACTAAGAAAATAACAATCAAAATGCGGAATTATACTCATTTACTATTTTTTCAAACTTGAGCTATCAAATCTAAATTAACTATAAAAAAATTAAAAAAAATAAAAAAATGAAGGTGATAAATCATTAATGATTTGTTCTGTCACCCACCCGATATCATAAGAGGACAAAGAACCAGGTTTATCGTAAGCCTACGTCACATCTACCATGATACAGACCAACACCTTTCGGGAGTTGAAGATGAAATTTCTCCGAATTCACTTAGTTGAAGCCTATAATGAAGTTATAGTCATACTACTTGTTACGAATAATACTACTAATGATAGTAACAACAACGACGACGACGACAACAAATGATAATTATAGGCCTAAAGTTTAAAAAAAAAAAAAAATCCATCATAAGGTAAAATTACTGCGAATTGTGCCCTTACAAAGACAACAATCCTAAAAATTGAAAGAAAAAAAATTGCTTAAGTTAAGTTTATGGAAGTTTAAATACACCCATTGATTTCAATGAAAACTGCATGTTCACTTGCCAAACATAATAAAATTTACTGTGCTACCATGATGGCAAATTTGGTATCATATAAAAGAGCGTATTAAGGCTATTTCCAATGATTGGGGATGCAATGGGATAAAGGTACATGTATTATTTTCAAGTGGAATTTTCTTTGTAGAAAAAAAGTAACACTTTTTTTTTTTGTGTGCCAAATGTATTCTATTGTTAGTCATTATTATGTTCAAACGGTTTCAAACACACGTCCGTCTCATAGAAATATACAAATGTCAAATCTATGATTGATATCACATTTCTATCATGATTATGTCACACTGACAAAAAAAGAAGTGAAACTGAAATGTTTTGTGTTGAGAAGTAACGAGCACAAATATGAAAATTTTTTGTCAATTTTTTTTTTCTTAAATTTGGTCTAAATATGAATTTTTGGGGGAAATGACACGTAAATATTCTTAAGCTCGCTGATGACAAACCATGCGAACGAAAAAGCATGACATAGCTTATTTTTTATACCAAATTTGTATGCTCTCAATAGTATGTATATTGACACGGATGCATTGTCTGTACATCACTCATAAGACATGATGATATCGAGTGGCATGCAAAAGAGATGAGATCTACAGTATTCAGGTTGCCAAGGGGAGGGGGGCGGGTTGGGGGGGGGGGGGGAGGGCCTAGGCTTGGATTTAGATTCGGATTAAAGAGAGACGGTGCTCCAGTTTTCAAGGTAAACATTGGTGCTTGTTTCAGTCATGTTATGTATCATCACTTATTATTCGTAGAATGACTAAAATTACATAATATTGGGGCTTGTCCGAAAGAATTAACAGTCGAATGTGAATGTTGAGCCTTACAAGGCAGATATTTTTTCCCAATTGCAATGTCGCTCATTTGAGATTTGGTAACGGTGTGTCCCAAAACCGTTCACTTGGGTGTCGCGGTCAAAAAAATGATGAGTGTGGATTCGTGGCTGGTTCTGCCTTCTGGTCCCCGAATGTCGCCCCATCGCGGGCCGCGGTATACTGCGGGAAAGCCTGTACAGAAGTGTACGGGCTGTCGAGTTATACATCAACATAAGAGGTGCCTTCGCTTTTCCAGACTAGAATGTCAAATTATGGGATAAAGATGGACAAACCTATTTTATTTATTATTAGTTTAATGTAGCTATAACGATACTAGCGCGGCGGAATAAACCGACCAGCCCCGGCGTCGGCGAAGCGACGGGAACTGACTGAGTCGGTACAGTAGACGTTTAGCGAAGTTTTTTTTTTTTCTAAGAGAAAAAAAAAATTGATCAGCAAAATTTTCGGGGTCCAGATAATTCATACTCTACATTGAATCCAGACTGGTGAAGGTCCTTCCTCGAATTGGTGACATCTGCCCCAAATATTTCACTGAAGTTATAACCTTAAATAAAAATGGGAAAAAAATCGGAAATACTGGTGGGAACAAGACATCCACCACGTAATTTCTTAATTTCAGTTGCAAGGGTCAGGGTCATCCGGGAAGTGGAGTTATTCTGCTCACTTAACTTCACGTCTCCCGCTGCCGTGCGTAGCGCTGTTCAATTAATTCTTCGCACAGAATTTATGGAGACGGAGGTTCATGAATCGAATGACGTATTGAAAGATGGCAGCGATGGCACTAAAATTTTTAGAAGAAACAAGACGCAACGGAAATTCTTTTGGTAAGTCAAAAAGCTCTTATATACTTTTCAAGTCCTTTTACGCGGTGAAACATCTGGGGGGGGGGGGGGGGGGGGGGGGGGGTGGGGGGGGGGGGGGGGGGGGGGGGGGGGGGGGAGTGGGGGGGGGGGGGGGGGGGGGGGGGGGGGGGGGGGTGGGGGGGGGGGGGGGGGGGGGCGGGGTGGGGGGGGGGGAAGGACTTACAAATTTACTGTGAAATTGATTCAATTGACCAGTATAATTTATTACTTTGCCGCTATCATCACTGATAGTTACGCTGTAAATGGGGGTGGTGAAGTACAGCCCGTCAGCAAGGCGCGGGCTGGTAATGTTAGCGGCGGATGTCTATCCTCATTTTTAATGAATGATCATTAGGCCTAAAGCAAATATGGCATCAGATTTGTTTATAGTGTATTTAATGAGTCACCATTTGCGGTGATTTAGTTTGAAAGCGCGACATGGCAGCAGCAGTAACGCTACAACGGCTAGTATTTTACACATATGGGTGGCAAACCGACCTAGAACGGCATCGACGCATTTCCCATTACGGCCACCGATTTCCCCTTTTAAATTTTTGACTTTGGGTCTAATTACAATAAAATTTCGAATTTTTTCATACTCTCTAATTGATGTTACACTATAATTGTTAACACTATTTGTAAAATTTCTCCAATTGTATATCTGTATCTTGTACCTGAACTGTCCTCAATGTTGCTTGTAATTCTATCGTCAATTTCCCAACCTTTTCTGTGCGTATCATCATGATCGAGTTCTCAGCACTGGAGCAATCAAACTAAGAGAAGAACTCACCTGATCTATCACTTTACCTGTGTATTTTGGATCTGGATTAACAGATTATGATTATAGATGATTCAAATGAGACATATCAGTTCGTTTCTCTCTCACTATCAGCCAATTCAGTTGAATGAAGAACGACTTGAGTGTGCACCTGCTAACTGTATGTTTGAACGACGTTGAGGGTTGCACCCTATAGGTTCGAATACAAGACGACAAAACCCATTCCAGTATAAAGCATTAGGGAATACTACGATAATATTTGTCGATGACTTCGTGTAACTGAACGATCTTTTGTTTACGAATTGGTAAAAAGATTGACCTGCGGAACTCAATTGACCTCATAACGGGAAACTTAGCTTTCTTGCCGGACCAAAAGAAGATTATTTATCGAATGGATGTATTCAGGTAGTCCCAACAACTACTGGTCTTTTACGAAAGATCACAGTGGCGGAATCAAGTATTTCCAAGAGGGGGGGGGTGCAATTGATTCCTCATTTTGGTACACCACATTTTCTCCCCGTCACATTCCTTTCTCTTTTTTTTGCCATCATATTAATAAAAAAAAAATCAGCTGTCCGTTTTTCGCTTTAACTTTTCTCTTTCTCACTATTTTTTTTTTTTGGGGGGGGTGGGTGGGGGAGGCGGATGAATTTATTGATGGGCAAAAAAAATAAAATAAAAATTGCTTCATCAAAAGGTCATCAAGTATTGGCAAATGGGTGTTAGTTCAATTTGTAATCTTGGGGCTGCGGTCGCCCATTTTTCCCTTCTTTTTTTTCTTTTGTGTTTTTTTTTGTGGAGGGGGGGGGGTGTTGTTGGAGGTGATGTTCATCATATTTTTTTTTTCGCCATCATAAATCATTAAGTTAGAGGCTGGTCTCTCCATTTTCCACCCTTTTTTTCTTCTTCTTCTTTCTCTCTTCTTTTTTTTTTCTTGGGGGTGGGAGGGGGGGGGCGGGGGTAGATTTAAAATTTTTTTGGGCCTTTTTCCCATCGTAAAGGTACATCAAGTTTTGGCGCAATATTCAATTCGGTAATCTGGCAGGGTCGCCCATTTTTCCTTTTTGTTTTTTATGGGGAAGGGGGGATGGGGGGGGGGGGGTTGGCGTTATTATTATTTTTTTTTTTTTGCCCATGCATAGAGCTAATCTGGGGCCCCATCGCCATTTTATTTATTTTTGTTGTTTTTTTTTTTTTGTAAAGGGGGGGGGGAGGGGGGGGAGGGGGGGAGAGGGGCGGGGGGTAGTGTCCGGCTGGCACTGGATACGTGCCCTCGTTAGGAGATATCCATCAAATTTTTCTGCAAAATCCAAGTTTTTTTTTTTTCAACCCAATCGTGTAGGAAGCTCCCATGTCGGTGGGCGGAAAAAAAATGTTTGAGGTTGATCAAATTAAGGGGACGCCTACATGTATATACAGACCTTACACTCCCTTAAGAGAGAAAAAATTCTCTTCCTGCAGATCTTCACACGGGGAGAAAAAACACGAGAGCTCTACCATTGTAAACCACGCAAAGCAGTGAGGTCTTTTTTTCCTCCCGCAGTTTTTTTTTTTTAAACATTTTTTTTAATACAAAAGTAAGATATATAGGCATATAATTAGACTATATATATCTGCAAACTTTTTATAGCAAATTTGAATAGTATACTCACAGTCTGATGATTTAAAAAAACAAAGGCAGAAATCATGTCTTGTCAGGGGGTGAAGCGTCCGCCGTGTATAGCTACTTGGCGGTGCAAGGTTCCAAGTAATAATAATTGACACATGCAATAAGTGTAAGTGGGTATTTGAAGACCAGAGAAAAAATCGAGGAGGACTCCTGAAATTGGACTGGAAATACACCAAAAAGATTCTTCAAAAGTGTTGCACACATTTTTTTTTTAGGATATCCTGATTTGCCATCTAGTCTGTTTAGGTAAGTGAAGCATTAGATTTATAAAATAAATGAGAGAAATTATTATATTTTTGCTATATTTTACCTACGCGATTCTTAGTGGTATTTTTAACGCATTCCAAATCACGCACTTTAAAAAAAATTTTGAAGGGTTCTTTTTCAAGGCGCTAGATATTCGACTGTGTGGGGCGGGCGGCGCAGTCCCATGTGAGCGCGTCGTCGCCTGGCAGTGCTGTTGGTTGCTGTTGTTAATTTTTTTTTGGTTTTGATTAGGCATTTATAATTGTGGCTTGTTGTTATTGATGACAACAAACAACCACCGGGACTTTACAAAATGTAGATTGGAATCTTTATAGGGATGTTTCTCCCTCTGAGGTTGTTGTAAAGCTTTACAGGTGGGTGACTAAAGGTAAAAGTCGACCAGGAGAAGGCGCTAAGTTTTGGTGTAGAAAAATCTAAAAACTGTTTTGTGTGAAAGTAGAAAGCCATAAAAAGTGTAAAAAACTGATCTTGGAGATTTATAATTAACCTCCTTAACGTTTGCCCGCACCAACCCCTCTGCTGCACTGGTAATCCGTACATGCCAGGGGCCTACAATGTATATCCCGCCCCACTGCCCAAGTTTTTTTTTCTTTTTTCTCCCCTTTTTTTTTCCCCCTTAGACCAGTCCAATAAACTTCCATCAATAACTTTTTTTAAAAACTTTTCAAACAACAAATGTTGTACTTAAAAATATAATGGCTATTCTCATTTGTCTCTACAGTCTTTTTTTTAAAAAAACATAAAGAGGGCAAATTATCTAATCTTGGATGTTCCAGGGAATGAAATTTGTTTTTTATTGTGTGCGATTGTTTATGCACTAGGTCCTATCGAATGTTGACAAAACACATTTTAAATTACTCAAAAACAAGTTTAAATGTAACTGTGTAAAGAGAAAATTGGCCATTAAAGGCCGGATTTTGTTGCTCGTCTCTATGCGTGCAGAATAAAGCGGATTAACCTGTGAGTGTGCAAGGCGCAGAACAATAGAATCGGCATTCAATCAACGTTATTCCGAAATGTGCCGCGATCATGCACGAAGAGGGAGGGTAGGAGACAAAAGCATGATTAAGAGTCAATTAGTAGGCTAGAGCAAACCATGAGTATGGCAGCCGAACCCAGTAGGCTACGTATCATGCATCCCGGCCAACGTAAAGAGTTAATATCTGTAGGGTTGGGCCGGTATCTCACTCTTCTTTTTTTCAAAACAAGTTGTTTCTATACGTAAAATTCAGACGTAGAAACTGAAAATGACATTATTTTTGCATTCGATGAACGTCTTAACGTCGCTAAAGTGCAAAAACCCAATTGGCCGCCAAAAATAGCGTATTATGCCCCAATTATCATAACTTTATACGTATAACCACTTTTATTGCGTTTTTATAATGTCTTTTGGGTGTCAGGGAAACGCCAACATGATTAATCCAACAAGATTAATCCTACTAAGTTGACTGTTAGTGTAGTTTGGTAGTTAGTTTTCAGTCAATATCGAGCAAAATCACCTCATATCAAAAATCCACTCATTTAACACGCTATAACCAACTAGGTACATTTGGTCATGTGATAAAATTGTCGATTTGAGCTTTGTAAACCAATCAAAAATCCATAAAGAAACAAAAATAAAACCGGTTATACCTAATAAAGGGGGTGTGTGATGAAAAAATGGGCAAACATACACTATTTGGTTTTTTTTGCATCTTTACGACAGTCAGCTTCATCGTAACGAAAATCATTGGGGGTCATTTTTGGGATTCTACATCCAAATTTGACTATAGAAATAACTTTTTGACATAACTTTTCAGAAAAAGTCATTATTTGCCCAACCCTAATATCTGCTGTAAGTGTTTGGTGGCATGAATGATCAGGTTTCCGTTAAGCTATTGTATGACAACTTGTTGGAATATAGTCCAGGGATAGTTGGGACATACAAGGCTAGCTGCAACAAAGCTGCAGGGTGGTTCCATGATTGTGCTTGTAGGACAATAGGAATAGGTTGATCCAACATAGTCACTGCCTTTCTAGGGGTACCTATAGTGTATTGTATACAAGTGTTTGCTAAAACTTACATGGCAGGTTTAGTTGTTGGGAAATTTCTAAGAGATAAGTTTGTTTAAAGCCTGGAAATTGTCTGGTTTCAATTGGTTATTGTATGGACACTTGTTGAGTTTAAGTCCAGAGATAGTGTGGAACATACAGGTTTAGCTGCAACAAAATATTAAAGCTGCAAGAGTGGAATCATGATTTTGCTTAGTATGGACAATAGGATATGTTTTGATTTCGACATAGTCAACGGCCTTTCTCAATGTAGGATACCTAGAGTGTATTGTTACAAGTGTTGCTGAAAAAACTTACATGACAATCTTAAGAGGTTAACAAGTCACTTCTTTTATAGGAACTAGCGTGTAATTATCACATGCAGTTTTGGGTTACTACAAAGTTCTCAATATAAAGTTTTGTTTAACAAGTACATGACAATGTTAGAGGTCACAAGGTCAACTTCTTATTCTAGGATACTACATGTAGAGGTATTGTGTGTTTGTTGCTGCATTATCATGGAGGTTTGGTTATAGTAATAAAAACACTTAACTTGAATAAGTGTTGTTAACATACAAAAATACCTCTTGAGTGCAGTTAGATATGAAGTTTAATATTGGCTAACAGGAGAACAAACAAACAATTTTATAACTTGTTTAGCAATGTATTGAAACCTTGCAATTTGTGCTTGTGTTTATTGTTACATTGATAGAAAACAAATCTAAAGACAGGTTAGTAAGTTAATTTGTAAAGTAGTGCATAACAATTACAATATCAATGTAACGGTGGCATTGGGCAAAAAGTCTGAAGTTTGTTTACTAAAACTGTGGTATTGCATCCTGTACATGTTGGCATTATTGAGTGTTTGTTACAAAGTTAATCTACTAAAGAGATTAAATATGTACATTGTTTTTGTAAACATTACATTGCATTAAACAAATATATATAAGCCTGTTATAAATGTTATCATTCTGTGAGAAATTTCTCCATTACATTGTGTGATGCTACATTGGAGAACCTGGTTCTTGTTCAAATCTCGCTGAGCTTGTATTGAACATTTAAGCCGGGACCTTCGGCATGGCAACATATTCAAATTGAAGACAATGTGGTTCTTCAATGTACCTAAGAGACTGTATCCAGATTTTCCAGAATCAAGTGATTAACAGATCGATAGAACAAGTTATTCTTCATGAGAGCTGTAATCCGGAAATTACGACTAAATCTTTAGACATCATGAAAATAAAGCAAATTTTTCATTAGACTGTTCCAGACTTTCGCATTAGTGGACGTTCAAGAATCAAAGCAAGAGAATATTATACATGTAAACCATTCTTCTTGGCTCCAACAAGAGTATTGGATATCTTTATTTTTGTGGCATCAGTGTTGACTGTTCAGCTAATTTGTTTCCAGATGAACATTGGAACCATACATGTACATATTTGTGGCAGTGTGATAATTTTACATCACCTTGGAGCATAGAGGAGCTCAGAGCAGATTTGTTGTAGCTGAAAAATAGCAAATTGGACTTTCAATACAACATTCCATGGACTTCTGCAAATGTGTATGCGTGTTTTTTCCTGATTTTGTTTGGTATCCATACCTGCGTTCGTTATTGATTTTTAAGGTACCTTGTTATATTTTATCAAAAGGTTTGCAGTAGTTATTTTCTGGTTAAATTGGTGTTTAAAGAATGTTTCCAAACAAGTATAGGAATTATCTAGGTAAAAATTCTTTAACAATGGGCAGGTTTTTGAAATAATAGATTAATATACCAGCATAATTATTGTTGTAAAGCATTATATTATTCTGGCTTGAAAACGTAAAACCTTGCAACAATACAAACAAATCTTGGCTGGGAGCCTCAAGTTTCAAATATTTAATTGAAGCAAGCTAGAGTTTACGAGCATTGTTTGTAGTCATCGTCATAGTAACGTACATTCCCGTCTTTATGTGATAAAGCGTATTTTCACGAAACAGTGGGCGTGTGACGTTTCAGCTTATCTGGCATGTTCAAAATATTCAATTAAATCTATTTTTGTTTTTCGTGTGATACCGAAATTGCGATTCTACCTAACTTTTTTTTATGAAATATTTTAAAGTTGTTCCCTTTTTGGGTTGTGGCCAGCACACTTTTCTATACGTGTTCCGTCGTTATTCATGGAAACGAAAGTACGTGTTCCGATTTATCAAACTGTGTACTCATATCGTGCATCAATATGTCATTATTATCGTGTATGTTTTGTATTCATTTGACATGTTTACTTTTATGCTGTTTTATCAAAACTGTACGCTGTGTATTTTATCTGATAACCTTTGATTTTTCTCGGATATATATCTTGCATATATTATAGGAATCAGTATTTGGCCTTATTGTAAAGAATATTTTCATGTGTAAGCACAAAACAAAAAGTTACTGAGTTAAAGTGTTTCCAAGTGAAAGGGTTGATCTAGTTTGACAAAAATATGTAGCCCCTAGTTAACCTATCTTTTTTGGTGGGAGGTGTGGTGAATATTCATGTTAAAAGAGATGGTAATAAATATTCCATGTTGCCAAGGGGGCCTTGGGTTAGAGTTCGAATAAAAAGAGACGTGTTACTAAGTTTCAAGGTAAACATTGTTGCTTGTTTCAGTCATTTATGTATCATATATTATTCGTAATGACTAAACATAATAACCAGTATTTTTAATAAGAATAAGTTATTTTTATGATGTTCGACCAAGTGTACAATTTTCATTGAATTTCCTGGTGTATGTAAACATCTGGGCCTCAAACTGTATATTTTCCAAGTTATTAAAATTAAAAAATACAATTTTTTGAGTTTTTAAAATTCAATCCTTGTGATTAACTAAAGTTTTTTATTCTTTAATAATAATTATGAGCAACTAAAAAAGAAAAAAAAAAATCTCCATTAATTTGGTATAATTATTTTGATTAAAATATTGGCTTTAGAGGCTTTATTATGCATGGAAAATGCTCTTAGATTCAATGACAGTAATTGTAATCTATCGTAATCAGCTTCGATAAGCTCCGTCATTGGAACTTCTCCAACGTGTAATTTTTGGCGAGGGAAATTTACCTCGCAACTATCGTACAGTGATGTCTTTGCTCAATTGGCTCTTCTGTCACTGACATTCGCCTCGGCCTTTTTAAGTTTTAAAGTTTAAACCAACCCCTGTTTAATTTCATCATTAAAATAGGTCTTGTATAAGGCTTCAAAACGCTCGCTTTCCCCGGTTTTAAACAACAATGTTTAAATGTTAAACAACATGTTTACATTTTAAAACATTTCTTTTTTAAACAGCGATATTCTTAGAACACAGCATTCTAACAGTGTACACTGTTAGAAACCTGTTTAAAAAAACACATTGTTTAAAAATATGCTTTTGGGGCTACTGTGCGGGATAATCTTCCCCGGGGTGGTTTGCCAGGGGTAATTGTAAGCATACAGTTAAACCAATGGAACGTATAGCTTGAGTTCACAAATTTATGCCTTCCAGCAATGGATTTGATTTTCTTTTAATGAAAACTATTTTAGATTTAGTCCTTTTTGCAATGAACAAAAGCTATGACATAATTTTTTTATGTGGAAACGCAGTATACTGTAATAATTAGAGTATTTCTTTTTAGAATAGCGCGCTTAAGAGCGTCAACATTGCCGCTACGGCTATGCGTTTCCATATAAAAACTATGTCACAGCAATGGGGGCGCCGCGCCAAATGTCCACGCAGTGCAATTCGAGAAAATGCCCTATACTGGAACAAGTATGGGGTGTGGTGGAGATACTCTGGTAATACTGAAACAAAATCATATCCAAATCATTTCACATTCAGTTAAAGACATATTTCTAGCTTTATATAAACTTTTTACTGTGCTAAAAGAACAACATGTAACATCGTTTTCCAATGTTAAATTTGCAGGTTTTGCCAACTGCCCTCTGTCCGTCTCTTCAAACCTGAAATGGTAAGTCAAGTGAAGATGTAATATGAAACCGAGTAACTACTTTTAACTGCAATTTACCTCCGACACGGCCGCACCCCTCCTCCAATAACGCATGTCCGCCTAGCAATGCATAGTACTTTTTACCAATTTAACTATATGTACATGATGGCAGTTCAATAAAGTAAATATCATGAAGATGAATGCTTCAAACACAATCCTAAACCCTTTTTTTCTACCTGAAAATTCACATTTAATGTGGAAACTTGTAAATGTTACTTTTGGAAAAAATATATTTTACGCGATAAGAAAAGGTCTTTTGAGAAAACATAGTAGGCATATCCAAACACTTAAACATTGATGTATTCATATAATATCAGATGAAAGAAGGCAGTTTTTATGTATTTCAGTACAGACATAGATTTTTGAGGTAAAGTATGGTGTTCCTATGTAATTTAGCCTAATCTTAATTTATCCCTTCTAATCTGCAATTGAAATTTAAAGATATTTTTTTTTTTCCCCTTTAAATATTGTTTAATTTCCATAAAAGGGGGTCTGCCCACCAATGGACAAGTGTACCGTAAATGGTAATATGGTGCCGTGGATATATGCAATGTATACTAGCACTTTTTTTTCGCCTGTCGTCCCACTTTTCAGATTCTTACAATAATGGGTTAAGTGTGTGGTTCTACTATAGCAGTGTGCAATAAACCACAATATTACATAAGATTACCATCCCAATAGTTAAAATATTAAATTCTGTTTCCGAGGACAAGATGTGTAAACGCCCCGCCCCCCCCCCCCCCCGCCCCCACCCCCCCCCCCCCCCCCCCCCCCGCCCCCCCCCCCCCCCCCCCCCCCCCAATTCGAGGACTTGTACCGCCATAGGTGAAGGTAATGTATACGAATAAAACCATATTAATGACAATGTTATTTCTGAAAACAAATGGTGACTAATTGGACAGAGCCCTTAAAAATTAAATTTAGGGGTGATGGGGACTTATGCAGTGAATAAAATCATGAAGATATGTTTTCATATTTCTGCAGAAAACTCTGTAGCAGAATTTCGTTTATGCTCGCTGCATTCCCATTACAAATAGTGAAATGTAATCGGGATTGGTGGTGCTGGGTGGGTCAAATTTTGGATGATAAACCAACCAAAAAATTGAAGCCAAAAGGTTTTTTTTTTTTAAGGATTAAAAATAAAAAAAATAAAATTTACAAACCGCCAAAATGACCCTTGTGACTTTTGAAATGTCCATGGATCTCGCGCTTTAACGTTGATGCACTCAGCTGTTCAAGGGATCGATGTAATTTTTTTTTTTTTTTTTGCTCCAAATTGTATTGTCCAAAACAAAACTGATTGATATTTGTTTTGCCCGCTTCTCTTTCGTAGGCCCCGGCTTCATCGCCCCAGCTAGCGCATAAATATTTCTATGCCCCTTAAATTATTGTTTTTCTCCATGCTTATGATATCTCTTTTGTCCATAATTAGGTGGTATGTTCACATACCACCTCTTGTATTTGGTCATAAGGGAAGTTCCAAAGCGTTACGGACATTACATTTCAGACCAATTTTTGCTACTTCAAAAGGTCATTAACGATAAGCATAACTCTTCTAATTCTGAACTTATAACATGGAATCATAAACCAAAAACTATAGACTATAAACTGGTGGCAAGTTTCTAATCCATTTCCCCGTACATGTTGTTGTGGGTTACGCCATATATCGTAACAGTTACGGACATTACAATTTTTTTGGACAAGACTTTTTACATAGCCTTTAGCATTCCATTGAAAGTCTGTGAGTTTAGGTACACAGTAAGGTCCAATCTCCACATAAATTTAATAAGTAATAGAATGTTTCATTGATTAAAGTTGAATTAATGAAACAAATGAGGGCATGTACCCGCTAGAAGCCACAATTGTGGCGTTGCGGAATTACATTTTAAGCGTTACGGACATTACAGATTTGTCCACTTTTATTAAAGTAGAAGAGGTCAGTGTTAGTGGTAATATTTTTTGTATTCTTTTTCACCTGGATGGTAAATTAATAGCACATTCTAAAATGTTGCAAAAAGCATTTTGCATGAATTTTTTATTTCATTGGTTGCCATTTTGAGGACTATTTGTTTGGTTTAATCTGGAAACTTTATTAGCTTGTTGATTTTTCTATTTTTATGGGAATTCAAAGATTTATCATAATGTCTACAATGATTAATATCGCATAAAATGACATGGTAGCTTACCTTTTGAACTTTGTATAATAATATTTTAAACTTCATAACATCTTAAAATGTAATATTGAAGAAGCGTTACGGACATTACACTTTTCCATACACTTGAATGTACCCCCCAAAGCTGAGCCTAAACTCTAATGGCGAATAAACAACTTTTATTTTCTTATTGAAAATAATGTATATTGTTCAT
>CALNVZ010003434.1:38345475-38363512 GCA_940671915.1 Paracentrotus lividus | reverse complement strand
AGAGAGATCCTTTCAAATGAAAGAAAAAGCAATGTGAGGTTAATTGTAAAGCCGAAAATGGCAGTTTACGTACATTGTACCTACGAAATACCCATCTGTTACCTACGAAATACACGTGACAACCACTGCAGAAACAGCTATCCCATGTTTTTATTTATTCGAGAAGCTATAATTTTTTGTAATTAAATTTGAAAGAGTTTCCCCACTTGATAAGCGCTACGAAAAAAATTAACTTGATATAACATCTGTTCAGAGGAAAATTACTTCTCAACAATAATATTTAAAAATATATATTATTTCATTAATAAGAAAATGTCGAAACATAATGAAATAGATTCTGAACAAGAAAATTGCACACAACTATCCTATTATATGCAAATGAAACTACAAAAGTTTGTAACTTTAGTCTCAAGACAATTACTAAAATTATGCCAGAAACACGCTATGCATACTTGTATTCGTAGTAACATTCGGAATGTCAATGTTACCTACGAATACAGCACTATATAAGGCAATAATCTAAAACCTATTATTCAAGGATGATAAAAGTTTACACACGTCAGCAAGACATCGGTTTGTCAACTTTCCCTACAATATTTGTCACTAATTCTCTTAAGGTATAGATGCATGTGGTTTATAGTGTATTCGTAGGTAACTGAATTTTTTGACCACTCGAAAATTTCGGACCTTTACCTCTTCTGCCAGTTTAACAAAGAAGCAATGTCACCGGGAAATGCATGTCGATAGGGAATGGTGAGCGCTTCTGTACGGCAATTAGAGCCGTACTTCGTTATATCTAGTATGGTTTATAAGCTTTTAAAAAAGCTGTATTCGTAGGTAACATCCAAATTTACACTCGAAAAAAAATTCCAGAGATTGTTTGGATTGCCACTATATTATTCAATTTGGTACAATTCTTCCTGAGGATGTGTGCCATCCTAAAATACAACTTAATCTAAATTTTTGATGATTTCCTATAAAAAGTTGGTCGCGAAAAAAAAATTAAGTTTTTTCCAAAAATGCAAAAATGGCATGTTTAATCGTTAAAAAAAAAAGTTCACTTCAAATAAGTGGAACAAATGCGGCACGAATAAGTTCACCGGTGCGGATACATAAAACGCAAAATTGAGGTTCCTAACATTTTTTGGATTTTTTATTGGCCTGAACATGATCAAAAACACCGTGTACACTTTTCGCTGGAATCACCATAACAATCAACGTATGCGTCAGTTCTTTTGCAAGAGGTCTTTAGAGCAATAGCTTTATGAAAAATTGTGGGAAGTTAATTCCTCAGTGACATTTTTATCGCTCGAGATGATGAGTATTCCACCTCCCTGAGTGAGATAGAGTGAACATCCATAGCTTCACCTGCCATATAGTATTGCAACATAATTTAAATTATGTTTTTATTTCACAAGTTTTTAAAACAATTTTAAGTTGTTATATTTCATTCATGGCCAGAGTATTTCCACCATTCTCGAAGAGAATGTTTATCCCTTTTCATTCCTAAGACAAAGGGCAGTATATGACCAGACATTTCTGAAACAGAGGTGGAGACAAAGAAACAAACCCACCCCTAATATCATTTTAATAGTTAGGACGGAACAAAATTATGAAATATGTTTCATATTACTCTGAAAACTTTTTACATGTCTAGTTTACACCCCTAGCTAATGAATATTGGCCAAAAAGGTAATACTACAAGACAGGTAATAAAAACAAAAAGGTAGTACTACAGTACAAGGCAGGTAATAAAAGCAACGCCCAGATAAGATTTTTTTTTTTTAATATCAAATTATGTAAACATTGTAGTTTACTGCAGCAATCACATTTTTCACATCTTTATTACATTTTGGTGGTTAATCACGACCTCTGCTTTTGACAAGCATCCTCCTTAGCTACGACGCAAAACTGGTTTTGTTTTCTTTTTTTTCCTACGAGAAATGTTTTTATAATTTGTCCCCTAATGTTCTTCATGCATATTTAGCCAGAGTATAAACTACACCTCTAAACAATTTTGGAGAAATATGAAACGTGTTTCATGATTTTATACACTGATAAGGCCTACGAAAATACTCTGGCCATGACATAATTATCTGAATCGATAAAGGAGAGAGAAAGGCTCTGTCCTTGTTGTTATATTACTATTATTTTTGTACACCGTTTCATGATCGGACAGTAACAGTAGTAACGTTTATTACCAATTGCTTTGTGTCTGTTATGCGAAGCAAGATCAATCATTCAATCAATCAATCAATCAATCGATCAATCAATCAATCAATCAACCAATCAACCAATCAACCAATCAATCAATCAATCAATTAATTAATTAATCAATCAACCAACCAACCAACCAACCAACCAACCAATTAATAATCAATATTTAAGTCCTCTTCAAACAAATTAATACAAAGATTGGTATACAGTTGATAATTAAAATAGGAGACAATAAATCCGTACCTGTTAAATTACCATGAAGTAGGTTGGGAATACAAGGGCACATTCTTCAATAATGAACACATTTTTTAAAACAGTTTTTTAGGGTGAGGCTGATTTCGTTTATTGTCATATCCTTTTTAAATTTTAGTTTTGAATTTTTAAATTAAAGAAGAAAAAAGGGGTGGGGGAGGGGGTTAATTTCAGAATGGATGGGGTTCTTCAATCATAAAAAATAAACAAAAAAATTATTCCTCAAAACACTTATTATCGAGCAGATCTGAAGCCCTGTACGATTACGAGAATGATTTATTATAGACAAACTCATTGGTGGATCCAGAGGGGGTGCTACAATCTTGCATCCCACATGTTTGGCTGCAACCCTATATTTTGTTTAATTTTTGGGCTGCCCCCTCCTTATTTCTAGTTTTTCGATCAACCGCTCAAACCGAATGGAATTTATAAGCAATGACTAATTATACATGGCTAAAGTTGTTTAAATGTTTCGGCCTACACTACTTTTTCAAATACTAAATTGAAAGAGTTATTTCTTTGAGATAAGATTAGATCAGAAAGCAATCTAAACGAACCTAGGAGGTAGAGAGAGAGAGAGAGAGAGAGAGAGGGAGAGAAGGAGAATCAAAATAAAAATCGACCAAATCGCATGCATTGGCAATACAGTATATGTTACATAGTAAGCATACACACACGATATTTGGTTTCAACTTCTCAATCTGCGTTATGATAGTTCCAATAACATTTATCGACTCTGATAACATATTTTGAAAACACATTTAGAATTGAAAGGTATGGTTGGGATCAACAACTAATGAACCCAATATTTTCAAATGTCTATAAAGAATAGAAGCTTAATAGGAGTCGCATTTCCTTGCGAATAAAAGACTAGCTGATTGAAGAGAAGCGAGTCACTCATGAATAATTCATAAATCTTCAGTCGCCATCCTACGTTTTAAAAATTCGCATTTGGAATGCGACAATCTACGATAGCACCTTGTCGCGACAAGAGATGACAGGCTACGGTCATTGACGTAAAGCTAACTGACGGCGGCTATTGTTTAACTTGTTGAAAATCCAGCGGCGAACTGAATATTGCTAACGTATTTTTTGGGTGACAGACGCGATAATACACGATCTTTTAGGCGATTGGACCTGCAAATGGTGGCGGCAGGTAGTTCGTAGGTTATCGCCACATCGATCGCCTTCTGTCCCAAAGGCGATCGTTACGGAGCTAGCTATAGGCCTTTTAAAAAATGAAATATGAGATATAAAAAATAAAAAAAATGTTTAGAATTTAAACAACTTAGAGCGTTTGTTTAGATAACCTTACATAACTGTTGTTTAAAGCTTAAACAATAATTTCAATATTCTAAACAACTTGCTTTAGACAGCTAAAATAAAATATTCGAAGGTTCAACATTTATCGTGAGAGCATTTGTTTATATGAAAGGGCAATGTTGTGGGAGAAAATTTTCAGAGGAGGCAAGCATCGAAGGAGCAATTTGTCGTTTTGTACATTTACGGATCATTTCCAGCGGGATAAATTTGTACCGGAGCATGTGTCGGGTAACCCTGGTCACCTCATTCGGGCCAAAAGTAAATCAAGCCAGAGACGATGTAAAGCTGCTGTTGTTACAATGTCATTCTTTGTTTAACATTATTCCTTCTTTTTTGTCAATGTTTGTTTGATTTTTAGTTGCTGCTCGCACAAGCAATAGCCAAACAAAATACAAACAAAAACCAGTAAGACAAGCTGCCCGGGGTTGCCCTAGTACTCACGCGGCGGACACAACTCGTCGTAGGCTACGGGGCACGTGCCATCAACGTAGCCTGCGTTGGCATGTACAATGCATGCACAGGCGTTGGTCAATTTCTTGCGATTCCTGCGTTTTCTGTAGTTAAGGGTATTTGGAAAAAAACTTTCCTGCACGTCGTACATGCAACGTGCCTCGAGGTGGTACCTGCGCTGCACGATTTTTTTACGAAAATCCATCGTAGGGAGTTGCACGTCGAAGGTACGGCGAGTTGTGACCGCCGCATTAGCACCTTCTCCATTAAAAAGGTGTCACTTTTCCGCGTAGTTTGTTTCCAAACGCCGATTTATCGGGCTTTTGAATAGAATCTAGAAATCTTAATATGGCTTAAAACACGTTAAAAGCTGAAATATGGATGTTTCCGCGGGTGGAAGAGGAAGCCGCGCGTTTTGAATGAAGAGCGCCTTAAAACAGGCTATCATAATTATAAGTGATGTGAATTGCACGCTAACAATAAATACAACAACCGTGCACTTATAAATGGAGGGTCAAAATTGTGAACCGAACTGTGGGTCCATACTGTCATATTGTCATATTTCATTTTAAAGAATGTTTAATTTGTACATTTAATATACACATATCATGTTTGTAAATTATTTGTTATATGTATACAAATGTATGATGCTTATTTAATGTAAATATTTTTAATGATGAAATGAAAAAACTAAACTGAATTGATTTTAAAGGCTCCAATCTACACGGTTAGTGACTCTTCTCTCCCAATTAATTGACTGGAAAAGTGTATGGCCCAATGGACCTAGATTTCGAGTCAAGGTTTTTTGACCAGGAAAGTGTTTCTTACAATGGGCACAGATTCCAGGTAAAATGCTCTGAGCAATTTGGGTGCTGGGTCAAAGGCTCTGGTTGATCGCACCCGTATCTGGGTGTGTAGGTTCATGACTTCGAGGGGATCAAATGTTTTCACGCCGATGAATGGTACAAAAAATTGCCCCTTTTTATTTATTTTTTTTATTCTTAAGTGTGTTGATTTCCTCTAATCCACGCTCTCTCCACACTTGTAGTAGATAAGCTAATAAATGGCTGAAGAACTTTAGTAACATCTCAGACATTTTTCCAATATGCATATTATGGTACCATAAGAATAGCACCTCTATGTTTATCAACTTCAAGAGTACAAGGAAAAGTCGTTTAAGTGTAGCAGGTGATTGAGGCTGCTATCAGCTTTAATATTTTCCCATTCCTGCCATTTTACCTTTTCTGTTAACATCGCTTGACATTATTATTTGGTTCTGTAAACATAGATTTGATGAATTACTCTATACAGCTAAAGTTTTATCTTTCGATGTAGATAACAATACCAGCAAAGAGCAGGAATGTTAAAGAAATAAAATTAATCAATATGCATAACTCACCAGTTGCAACCGCAAAATAGAGTTGACCAGACCAAACTAGTAAAATAATCAACCCTACAAACAAAACAAAGGCGCTCGTAAATCCAGCCATTTTGAGAAAACTTTGTTGCTACTTCAAGAAATTGTAGAACATTCGGTTAAATGTCTGTAGTGCGAATGATTACCCTTTTAGGGGTTTCTCTTGTTAAACTACTTTTGACTTTACTTTTTCGCTTTTAAAAATAGAAATATTGCGTGAGAGAACAGTGATATTGAATTTGTACCAGCAAAACGTTTTTTTCGTTTTATACATAATTCTTACAAATGCAGAGGCACTTATTCTAAATAATAAATATACAACAACTGACAATAAACGTAAATCATTTTTGACTTTGTTTCTCTGATTGCAATCACCAAAAAGACAAATGTAATGACAACACATTAATACTGAATCTCTACCAGCATAACGGGTTTTTATTCCATTATTCGTTCCAGGCCTACACTGTTAGAAATAGGGATGTCCACAAACATTTTAAGTTTCAGTTTAAGTTGTTTTCGCTAGGCTTATTGGATAGAGCATGTTAAAAGAAACGCTTTGGTACTTGAATTATCACAATTGGATGTTCCATTTCAAAGATATGACCCAAAGAGTGTCTCAGATTACCAATGAGCTGCTAGAACACTTTTACAAGTTTCAGACAAAGCCAGAAAATGCAATAAAAGCTCAAGTTTATGATCCTTTTTTTCTTTGATTTATTAAACCAAATCATACCAAACATTTTCTTTGTGTCTGTCAACATGAAATGAGATAATAGTAACAGAATTGAGGCGTATGAGTAGATTATACAAAAAGTTTTTGGCAGTATAAAACTGATGGTTTGACATGTGATCCAATATCACCACATACTCCATACTCCATAGGGCATGTTTCAATAGGAACACCGTAGACAATAGGCTATTTCATGGTGGTGGCTCAGAGCTGAGTGTTGAAGAGGGTAGAGTAATTTTAAAACTTGATTGGCCAGTGGTAAACATCATTTTTTGTTTTTCACTCCAATACATTTTTTGTTAAAAAATAGTTACATTTTTTAGATACCCACTTCTTCTTAGCTGAATCTATTCCAATCATGAGAAATTCCAGTCATAACACACATCACACAGAAGTATCACTTTGAACATGCTGTTGTTTTCTTCATATCAATTTTTTTCAACAGCAGAAGTTGATCACCTGCTGAGATATTTTCTAAGGAAGAAACTGACCAATTAGGAATAAAAATGATTGATGTTTACCATTGGCCAAAAGACAATTTCGAAAGCTGTTTTTTATTGAAAAATTTGCTATTTCTCTGTCTGCGTATTATTGAGTAGGCAGAACAATTCATGCATGGGTTATTGTTTGCCTTGTAAATGCATGGGTGACTACATCCATACAGTGTAGTGGAAACTGTAGTTGTTTAACATTTTAACACTCTTGTTGTTTAAAAGTTTAAACAACCTGTTGTTTAATGGTTATTTAAAATATAAACAGTATTGTTTAATACTTCTCTCCAAAAATAAAAACGCTCCAACTTTTGGTTAACGCGGCCGGGTATCGAACTCACTAGTCTACCCTTCGATTATAAGGCAGACGCTCTACCACTGAACCAACACATCAATACATACATTTATTTAATGTGTGAGGCATAAGTCCTTCGCCATGAGTGAAATGTTAAAGGGACGTATAATTGATAAAACATGGGGAATTCACCTTATCTCGGGTGAAATGATAACATTCCAATCAGAGCCTGAGGCGTGTTGCGTAATCTCCAGCGTCAGGGTGTCTGGAGTATAATCCTTCATGGCTAGACTAACTAACCAGAAGTCCGAAGTAAATCTAACCTATGTTTTGTTTTTGAAATGGAGCATTATACGAGTCCTCTCTTTGAATTAATACGAAGAGACCCGTTGAGAGTCTATAAACTAATCCGAAGCTATTGACCCTATTGACTGATTGAATTCGGTCAACTTCGTCATGTTCGTGCTGTCCGAACGTTAATCCCCAGTAGGCCGACCCTTGCGTAAGCCACACTGTAGATTGTGTATGAGTCAATGGAGCTCAAGAAAAACGCGCATTCCGACGATCTCCGACTTGCGAGGGCCTTTAAGCCGATTTTACCTTGCATGTAACGAGTGACGCCATTAGCTCATGACTATCACGTGAAATTTGCTTCGGCCTGTTTAAACAGAACTGTTTAATATCTAAACTCTAATCTCTAAACGGGTCTTGTGTAAGCCTATAAAACCTCGCTTTTCCGGTTTTAAACAACAATGTTTGAATATCAGACAAGAATGTTTAACTTTTAAACCAACATTATTTTAAACAGCGAAAACAGGACCGGGAGGCATTTTTAAAAATATAAATCAAACAACCGACAATAATAGTAAATTATTTTTGACTTTATTTGTTTCCTGGTTGTAATTAAAAGATAAAACATTGACATCATAGTGGTATTAAATCTCTACCAGCAGCAGGGTTTTCATTCCGTTATTCCGCAAAATGTTCCATAGATGATTAGGGCATACCGCGACCGACAATAAACTCTTGAGCCTTAAAAAGAAGGGGAAAAGTTGGCTCTCTCTCTCTCTCTCTCTCTCTCTCACTCTCTCTCTCATGCGCCGGTTACACGTTTGCCTATCGTATTTTATGTTTTTTTTCTATGTCTGCGCACCTTAATATTACTTCAATTTCAATAATTATAAAGTTTAAAAGAAAAAACACTTTTGCATGCGATTGTCTTCGCACTAACTCATTTTACACGCAGTTTTACCGTACTTTAAAGATGGTACTTTAAAGTTTTGCAGCTTATGAATCTGACATTCTACGACTCGTCAACAATTCCCGGCCCGCGAACTGAGTTTAGATGGCACTAGCATGGCCAGAGACTCGTGGACACATCCACACACATACACACACAAACACCCTCACCAAACACACCCACACACAAATGCACACACACTCACTCCCACTCACAAACATTTGCTATGGAATTACTGCGGCTGCGTACCAAACATTCAGTGATAGTGCGTGTGTGATGATGGGCGTTTGTGTGTGTGTGTGTGTGTGTGTGTGTGTGTGTGTGTGTGTGTGATTGAGGATAGGTGTGTGTGTTGTTGTGTTTGATTGTGGTGAGTGTGTGTTTGTGAGCGTGTGTGTGTGTGTGTGTATGTGTGTAACCTTATTCTTTAAGCATCCGTTTTAATCTTCATCCATTCACTTGGTACAACTGAGATTTTGCAGTCTTCTGAAGATTGTTACTCAGTCATGCGCGCAAAGATCAAAATAAAAAAGGGTACAGACAAACGAGGATGACTGGACCAAAACATATCATGAAACCCCTGATGAATTGTTCATGCTTCACACAAGTCAACCTCAAAATGATAGGACATTTTTTTTTTTTTAGCATATCTGTTACTTTGGACCCCTTACAAGAACAGCTTGCAGCTGAAAGGGTGTTCCGCCAATGAATGGATATGAATAAATAAATATTTCGTCACTTGGTAAAACATTTAAATTTTGTGTAACCCTATGGGGATTTCACCTGTCGATTCAAAATTTGATTGTGCTTGACTTGCACGGTGCTTCCACCTCATTTAACTGGGTTGGCCAAACTAACTTTATTTTCACTTGATGAAGAAAGGCAAAGGAGATTAAAGCGTTGCTTAGGAAATGTAGGTCTTTGGATCAGAATCAGAACCTTAATTATAACGACCTATTATGACTCCACCCATACCTTGCTTGCCCATTATTCGTTAGTGTGCATTTTCATTGGTTTCATTGTTATATAATTTGATAAATGTAATTCCTGTTGCCCTGAAAATTCTTTCTTTTTTTTTTTTTTTTTTTGTTAAATAGAATAATTATATATATGCCTTCCCTTAATTGAAAAATGATTTATAAATTTTTTTTTTTTTAAATGTGATAACAAATAATAAAATATAGTTTGGATCGAAATTCAAACGTGTTTTTTTTTCTTTTTTCTTCTTTCCTTTCTGAAAAAGAAAAAAAGTACCATGGTCCCCTTGTTAATTGTTTGATATACGCAGAAGCTCGAATCAATAAGCCAGTTGATGAACATTCTAAATAATTGCAATCCTGTTTATTGAGTCAAATTGGACGAGGCAGAAATAAAGTTTATCAGGATAATCGCTTGAAAATAAATCCAACCGTTCTATAAATGATAAGATTCTTTGTGGACACGTTTGCCTTGTGGATTTTTAATCCTATTAGGATTATACCTAAAACAAGCAACACTATTCTAATCCTCCTTGAATTGAGATAGCATTTCAGAATGAAATGGTATAAAATAGATCTCAGGAACCAATCAGAAAGATTCGAATCTTTATTCCTATCAAGGAGAGGTTCTCCAACATGAGGTTTTTCATTCTCGTTGCTCTCATTGCTGCGGCATCTGCTGCACGGTATGATGGGTAAGTCTATCCTTAGCATTATTAAAGGAAGAGTCCGGGCTGAAATTAAAAAGTTATGTAAAGTAAAGTAAAATTTAACAAGCACAACACAGAAAATTTCATCAAAATCGGATGAAAAATAACAAAGTTATGAATTTTTTTAGGTATTGAATTTTTTTCGTAAAACAGTTCTTGGCATTGTCTCATTGTCTCATTTGAATATTTGAATATTCAAATGAGCAAAATGATGATGTCACAGTCCCCTACTTCTTGTGTATTTATTATATGAAATCCTATTTTTCTCATTTTTCATATATTGTGTATACAGAAAATCTAACCCTCATACTGAAATAGGTAAAAGCACATGACCTTGAACATTCCACAAGGATTAATCCCTGTTTTTATGTCCTTGGGGCAGAAAATCTTGATAATTGGTATTTCATACAATAAAATACAAAGAAGTAGGGGGACTGAGACATCATCAGTTTACCAATTTAAAGATGGCAAAAACTGTTTCCTAACAAAATTAAAAACCTAAGAAAATTCATAACTTTGCTATTTCTGATGCGATTTTGATGAAATTTTCAGTGTTGTGCTTTTTAGATTTTACTTTATTTTTCTTATAATGCAAACTCCAGCCCGGAGGAGTCCTTTAAACCTCAATTTATACTCTAAAAACTGATGTGCTAATTTAAAGGTGCTCGTATAGTGACTGCACTTGAGGTGCTAAATCAGCACCTTAAGTGCTGTTTCAGCACTTACCAAAGTGTTAATTTATTAACATAAAGTTCAGTGTCGGTATGGGATTCGAACAGGGTTCAACTAGACATGGAAGAGTACTGATGACGTTGCCAGTAGACCAACGGAGATCTACCTAACTTGCATGAATTATGAAAGCTGAGGAGATAATTATGGTTACTTTGAAGAAATTTCATCATAAAACAATATGATCTGCTAGCAATCGTGAGATGTGAATTGGTCTAACGAGCTCGTGCGCGCTCCTTACCCAGGGGACCCAGGTTCGAATCCTAACGAAGTCACGCCATTTTTGCCCATTTTTGCTGAAAGTTCAGCTCACGTGAACGTGCTAAAACAGCACTTTGAGTGCAGTTGAACAGCACTTTGAATACAGTCACTATACAAGCTCTTAAAAAGTGCTGATTTCAGCCCCTGAAGTGCTAAAAAGAGCACTTCAGTTTTTAGAATGTAAACCTTAATTTAATTATAGGGTAAGAGTTTTTATTAACTCGAACCAACTCGCATACATAAAACAATTGCTCTAACTAGGATTTTACTTATACATGAAATATTTTTTGAATATGATCCATATTTATTAATAATAATAATAATAGTTGCATTTATATAGCGCTTATTACGATATCCACCTTAGTGTTTCTAAGCGCTTATAGTTCTAACTAATTATTACCCGGCTGGGCTACCCCGAAAGGCGCTCACAGCATTGAAGGAATTGCTTCCTACCGGTACCCATTCACCTCACTTGGGTCAAGTACGGTAAATTTGCAGGTTGACACCTTGCCGAAGGATGCTAGTGGTATGGACGGGATTCGAACCGCGTACCTTGTGATCGTAAGTCCGCCGACTTATCCACTCGACCACACCACTCCCATTAATTATAACAATGTTTTTAAAATTTTCTTCATTCGAGTTGCATTTGGCTTAAGTATTCATATTTTGAATAACAACATTTTTTGCTGGTACACTGTAAACAAAAAAAATAGAGCAAAGTGATGTCAGCAGAGTCGCCATACAAAAATGTAATTAAAAAAACAGTTTTGTTGTAAATTTCTCCGCTAAGAATTAATAAAAGAGAAGGGAAAAAATCATTAGAGTTCTATAACCATGTTACTCCTGACGTATATTTTGTATTTCTCACGTAGTTATTTGCAGGATAAATTTACAACAAAACTGTTTTTTTTTTAATTATATTATGGCGACTCTGCTAACAGCAGATTTGCTGTAAAAATGCAAATATTTTTTATAGTGTAAGGTAACCAATTACAACACCAAATATTAGCATTCTAGGCGCTATATTTAGTGAATTAGAGCAAAAATTATTATTTCATGCATAAATTAGTATAATTAATTAATTAAAAATAAATTTGAATAATTTTTGAACAATCAAATATATGATTCTGTAGTTTACGTCGTGGATGACGTGTGTGTCGATTTTCATCGCGATCGCGCAATCAACGGCCGAGATATTAGGGGGGCCTTTCAGCCCCCCCCCCCCCAGTTTGGCCAGCCTCCAAAATACCCCAGTCTAATTAAGGTGAAATAAACCCTACACTCTATGTTACCATGGTCATAATACTTTTCATACACTCTTACTGTGAATTCAAACGCTGATAAAATCAACCCAGATTTGATTTCTGATGGTAATTTTTTAGTGTTCTGAGTGAAACATAACTGTTTTCATTTTTCTAACTCCATTTTATAGTAAAATTTCACTTCTTTTTGAATGCCTTTCACTTTCATTCATTTCAACGTAGAATATTCATTATAGCCCATCGACAAAAGTAATATAGGATGAAATGTTACAACAGTTACTGTCAAAACCGACTCACAATAATATTCAAAATCGAAGTGAAAGAAGAGAAGTAAATGCTATTAGGAAAAAAAAAACATGAGGCTGCACTTTTATGTAAGAAGTGCGTGTTATCAGTATTATTTACCTACCTGAACGGGAACCATTGTGTGTGTAAACTATTATTCGTCGAAGCAAGAAAATGCATTACGAAAACTTATTTATAAAAGTGAAAGGTGATATAAAAAAAACCTGGTCTCAAATTAACAATATTTTAGGTAAAAGAAAAAATGCATTACCTTCCCATATGTATTATAATAATGACAAAATACTGGGTAAAGCATCAATTGCTGATGCATTTAATAAATATTTTGTTAATATTGGCAAGATTACACAAGAGAAGGTGTCATTCTCTTGTTCTCATTTTCAAGATTATTTATCCAATCGTGCGGCAAATTCACTTTTCTTTAATCCGACATTCAATACTGAAATAATCAACGTTCTCTCATCCATGAAAACTTCTGCTGCACCGGGTTCGGACTCTATTGCTGCTCGAGTGATTAAAGGATGCATTCACTCTATTGTTAAACCACTTTGTTATATCTTCAATGAATCAATCTCACAAGGTATTGTTCCCAACAAACTAAAGACAGCTAAAGTAATCCCAGTTTACAAAAAAAGGTGACAAACATAATATTACTAATTATAGGCCTATTGCCCTACTACCATTTTTCGTGAAAATGTTAGAAAAAATAATTTACAATAGGTTGCTTAAATTTCTTTCACTTAACAATATTTTAATACCCCAACAATTTGGATTTCGCAAGAATTTTTCCACTGATCTTGGTGTATTGAATCTGATTTATTTTATATCAAATGCAATAGATACGAGTAATTATTGTCTCAGTGTATTTATGGATCTTTCCAAAGCATTTGACACCATTGATCACCACATCTTATTAAAAAAATTGGAATATTACGGAATTACAGGGGTTCCTCTTCATTGGTTCAGAAGTTATTTATTGCATCGAAATCAATATGTGGTGATCAATGGTGTCAAATCTGATCAAAATGATGTATCTTGTGGAATTCCACAAGGCTCGGTGCTAGGGCCGCTCCTTTTTCTTATTTACATAAACGATATAATTAATTGTTCTCCAATTCTAAACTTTTCTTTGTTTGCTGATGATACCACGGTTTCATTATCGCATAAAAATATAGAAAAACTTATATCATCAGCAAACAATGAACTGGATAAATTAAATAAATGGTTCTCTTCAAATAAATTATTTTTAAATTTTGACAAAACTAAATACATAATATTTCGTACTAGAGGTAAGAAGGTCCCGGTAAATCTTTGTAACCTTATTATAGGAGGAAAGGCTATAACAAAGGTGGATAATATTCAGTTTTTAGGTGAATTTTGAATGAATACCTTTCTTGGAAGCCTCATCTTTCTTCGATATGTACAAAAATATCAAGGTCCATTGGAGTTCTATACAAATTAAAACAATTTATGCCTCAGTCGATTCTGATTACTATTTACAACAGCATTATACTCCCTCACTTAAATTATTGCAATATTGTCTGGGGCCACACATTTAAAACACATTTATTTTGCAAAAGAAAGCAATACGAATTATATGTAATGCTCCCTTCAATAGTCACACGAGGCTTTTATTTTCACAAACAAATATTTTACCACTAAAAGACTTAATAACCTTAAACTCCCTTGTTTTTATGTTCAAACTTCATGCCAAAATCTTGCCTCCTCTATTTGCCGACATCTTTGTTTTAAATTCCACAATTCACACTTACAATACCCGCCAAAGAAATTTAATACACGTACCTCGGGTACGCACTTCTGTTGCATCAAACTCTTTCAAAACTAATTTCCCTAAATTATGGAATAAACTTCCAAACGAAATAAAAAATAGCTCAACCCTATCAAGATTTAGAAAGCTGAGTAAACAAATGATCACTTCTTTTTGATAACTTGTTTTTGATGTTATTTCTCGTATGCATTTATCACTCTCTCTCTCTCTCTCTCTCTCTCTCTCTCTCTCTCTCTCTTCTCACCCCCCCCCCCTTTCCCCGCTGCATTAGTGTACTTCTTTTTTCATATTTGTATGTGTTTTTTGTCTGTACTTATTTCAGATAATTTTCTAACTTTTTTTTTTTCTTGTTTATTTGTCATTGATTCATTATTGTATTGTATTTGGTGGCCCTTTTTATAAGCTCTGCTTTCTCCGGGGTCACCAAACCATCATTGTATTTCTTTGTAAAAATGTAATTTTAACTGTAATTTGTATATTGATGATGGTTGAAATAAATGAATTGAACTGAATTGAATTGAATTAATGTTTTAGTTACCCGAACTGAACTTTAATTTGAACATCTTTTATTTTTCGCAATATGAGTCTCTGGACCACAAAATTTCACCCCCCCCCTCACATTCGAAGGACCGTGTCTACCCCACTGGGAAGGGGGGTTCAAATAACACACCCATTCTTAGACCAGGACTTGTAGAATGATGAGACTACAGTGATGCTCAGATTTGCACCATTTCAAATGTCAAATTGAAAAAGCTCCCTACAGTGGAAGGGGAATACCCCCCTTCCACAACCCTCCCCCCCCCCTCCTCGCGCTCCTCGGGTTTGTGGTCCCTCGCAGTGCCTGGCTACAAATTTATCCGGTAAGCCCCCCCCCCCCCACCCCTAGGCAAAAGCTAAGCCCCCCTGCTCGACGCGCTCGTCACAAAAACTCCATTGCATCTTATTTGTCGGGTATTGTATACTGCTAGTCGACACTACTCTTGGTTATAAATTAGTCACCTTCAAAAGACAAGAAATCATGATTGATATATTCATCACCAAAAGTCTTTATATATATATTATCTCAATGGTCTTTTGTCTTGAAAGAAGATAGGCTTGTTGTCCGAGATGTTTGTCGTTTGTCCCCACAACGCAAGTATCTCATACCTAATGCAAATTCTTATATTCAAATTCAAATTTTATTATTTACAACCACAACTTTGGATTATCCATCACAGAAAAGACAATGAATATGTTAACAAAATCATAGATGAACATATAAGATTTACAAAAATCAGTTAATAAACTGAAGCTAAAATTATATATAGAGCATGGACCATTCGCATATAAGTGTCCTCAATAGCATAAAATAGACACATACATAAATTTGCACACGGTGTACATACATTCACAGCATACTGAAATATATAGAAAATATCTATTTCAGATGTTGTATATTTAAACCTAATGTCTGCGTTTGTCCTATGAAAATGATAAAATCAGGGGCCTTGGCGAGCATTTGTGATGGGGAGCTCTGGGGGAGATGGACTAATAAGAATCATAGTAGATAGTTGAATTTTCACGTGTTCTCTCATAAAATCTTTGACTAGACGAGCTAATTCACCTGTGTAGAGTTTAGCATTGTTTTAAAATTTGGATGGTTTCAGTCCTCAATTTGGTAAATCTTAATACTAACAAAGTTAGTGCCGTCTTTTTTAATGACCTCTCTCCTGAACACATACCTTTATAGAGTCATAGTTTTCTGTATTCACACTGCACATACATTGATGCGTGTGATATATTTAGCATTTTAGGCATTTTAAAAGCGAAATTATGGAATTCTTCATTATTCATAATTTTGGTGATTATGTTCACTGATATCAGTACATGAATAATGTTGAAATTTTAAGGCTTGTAGTAGAAGCACTTGTATAGCCCATAGTTTGTAATCTAACTATCATGAACCAAATATATTGAACCAAAGTTTGCATGACTAAATGTCGATAAGTGATGAATATACCTTTGAAGTATCAGCGTATTATTGTCTGCGTTAAAGTATCACAAAAATGCATGTTCCCTCTTCCATAACACTTAGGTCAGCAGCAGTAAAATAATAACGGTAAGTATGTAGGCCCAAACTACTGTTTAGAAAAGATTATTTAAGTGTTGTTTCGAACAGAATGTTCAATTGCAACATATTATTATACACAGCTATATACTTACCTATATCTCTGTCAAATTGCTATTCGTTGCCCAAGTAGAAGTATAGCCAGCCTGCAAACAAAACGACTGCGAAAAGAGGTCTAACTGCCCTGAAGCAAGGGAAACCCGTCACTGCGCAGGGACTGAATAAGCGCCTCTCCAACAACGTCACTTCTCTTTCGTTCACGTGAAAAACAAAGGAAGGGCGACGAACATAGGGGAGGAAGGAGGAGAGCTATACGTGTAATAAAGCAGTAGCTGTGTAGTAAATAATATGTTTCAACAAATGAACATTCTTGTTAACTACAGCTGCGCTAGTACTTCCTATTATCAATTCTGTCAATTGCTAGATTTATGCGACAGAAAGATGCTTGATAGTGCGTAAAAAGTGAAGCCGCTTCTAATGGTCACCATAGAAAGACAGAAAACCTAGCTAAAACCGAATACCTAATGCTAAGTAAACAAATTAGGAGCGATGGGACACGACGAACCGCAGGATGCGAATCTCGTATCCTGGACTAAGCACATCAGGATAAGGTAAAAGACACAATAGGATTAGACTTGCCCAGCATGCGCCGGAGATCTCCTCCATAGAGACCTGAAAGAGCCAAGAAGCGGAAATACGCCCTAGGTCAATGGGGCCTAACTGAGTCTGAAAGTAGGGCTTCTGGGCCCCCTGACTTGATACCCTGAACTATCCATCGGGAAACAGTATCTGGGCTAACCGGCCCCTTGGGGTTCTACTGAACTAATAAAAAGTTGGTTGGATGAGCGAATGGACTTAGTTCTGTCAATGTACCACTTAAGCGCTCTAACTGGACACCATAACCTATCTTCTGAGACAGTATAGAATTTGCTAATTGATGGTAAAACAATTTGGCAAGGTTTAGAAGATTCTCTTTGGTTCTTGGCAAGAAAACCTGCTTTAGGAATCAAACGAACCCTATCCTTTTCCCAACGGATATGACCTGACCTAACTGACAGAGCATGGAGTAGACTACGGCGTTGGCCTGATGCTACTGCTATAAGAAAGACTGTCTTTATTGAAAGGTTAAGAAGGGAACATTTATGCATAGGTTCGAAAGGAGACTTTGCTAGAGCTCGAAGGACATTGGGAAGGTCCCACCTTGGGATGAGTCTCTGCTTAGGTGGATTCTGTAAGAAAAATGATACAGTTAGACGGGAGAGAAACATTGAATTAGAGACAGTCTCTCCGTTCCCAAATCCTGTATGAATCGCCGCTATGGCTGATCTATAACCTCGTAGTGATGAAATAGATAAACTTTCATCGAACAGAACAAGTAAGAAATTTGCAATCTCAAAGAGGCAGAGGTTGGATCGACCTGCAGACTGCTGCACCATCGGTAGTATCTCTGGAGTCTCGAATTATAAGTACTCCTGGTGGAGGAT
>CALNVZ010003434.1:38324381-38335639 GCA_940671915.1 Paracentrotus lividus | reverse complement strand
GTGTCCTACGATTCGACCTCGTGGGGGTTATTGCGGAACCCACCCCACTCCCCCTTTTGCAACTTCTCTGTTCAATTTGGAGTGTAGGTTTAATCGTGGCTTATAATCTTTATTAATGATATGTATGTAATGGTTCTTTTTCATAGCGTGTATCATGTAGTCATCTCTGTATCATGAATAATTGATGCTTGTTTAAATACAAGCATTTGTGTTTTATTTTAATTTGCAAATTTATTTCGTTTTTTTTTTTGTTGGCATGCATCAGTGTGAGCATTTCTGGAAGCTACAAAAATCTGATGGATCTTATACACAAAAACGAATTCGGATGCAGGAGCCGTTTGAATGTGGGGCTAAGGCCAAAAGTGGGAGGGGGGGGGGGAAGAGGAGCATCATCTGAATCTGGTAATAACGATAAAAAGTTTTTGTACACGTTTACAAAATGGGGTTGGGAGTGGGCTAAAGCCCTCGCGGTCGCTGCCCCTCAAACTAATTTGACTCTACATTATGTAGAACCCTATCCTAATGACTTAATTCTATTTGTTCTCATAGGCTTGTTATGGCAGTAACAACGATGAGGCAACACTCATTACGAGGTCACTGAAACTGTCGATTGAACTCCTTGCCGACGTGCCGTTCCCATGGTTTATCGAGAGACGGACCCGTAAAATTGGTATGCAACTATAGCAGTTTGACAAATTTCTATATATATTTCTTTTAAAATGTATACTTTTTAATGTCAAAACTTAAGAAAAACAGGTCTACCCAAATGATATATAGTTTTCCCGGTCAATTTTAAACTCTTTTCAATCGCAGTCATAATGTCATTTCAATTTTAAACTGATATATCATGGAGCGGACTGCGACTATATCGGCTCAATTGAAAAAACGCTCTCGCTCTCTCTCTCGCGAACTCACATTTCGACGAAAGCTGCTTTGTAGAAATGGGGCCCTACATTATCAAAGGTCGGGTATTCACATTAATTTTTAATTTTAATTTTAGATATTGGCTTCCTTTAAACACATGTAGATATACATATCAAAACTTATCAAATATAAATGACGATAGAAAGACGGACTGATTGTATTTTGGAATATAAATTGAACGCACTACAGCGTTTGTAACGTACAGATTTATCCGAGCGGTAGATGACCACTGACCCACTCTGATCTATACGACACTCGCGAAGCGTATTGACCTAATTGTTTATCGGAAATTAAATATCCCACGAAAGAGCTAAAGGGTATTATCGGAGATCATCCTCAATATTTGCAAAACATTCATATATAGATAGATTATATATATATAGATATTCTCGCAAAGGTCTGCAGTGAAGATAGGCGTACTTCAGAGGAATCGGGGCCCGAGGATAGCCTATCTGAGAAGAAACTAAAGAGCAACCCTACAGGCATATTTTTGTCGGCATTCAGCAGTAAGTCTATAGGTCTATACACTGTTAGAAAATTCTCCTAACCACCAAACATTTTAACGCATTCGCCCATTGAAATGTCAATTCTCTCCACATGAGATGTCAGTGCAGTGCCACACTCTCTATAGTGGATGAACACCTGTAATCTTACTGGACAATAATTATTACATATTACAGAAAACTCGGTATATGGCGTATGAAATTGTAGGAAAAATCCTGTAATTTTACCTTTCTCTCTCGCCTCAATATGATCAACCACGACCATATGCTACTTACGATAATATATAGCAGAGGACGCTGTGAATTCCGTGTCATAAACCAATTTCATGTAGGGGCTTCGTATATATAGGGGCTGTTGTAAATCTCGTGGTTTTCTACATGTACGTAATATATAGAGATCGACGTGCGTCACTCTCACACGGTCGTCACTTACAGCTCTAGATTTGGCTCCAAAATAAAATGGTACAGTTGGAAAAACATTTTTAATAGTGTAATGTTAATATCAACGTGTTATTGTTTGTTATTTTTCATAAAGCGAGGAATACACCTCTTTCTCTTCTGCAAATTTTTCATCACATTTGGTGCTATTTTTGAGATATGACAATTCTATCATCAAGAAAATCCATTTTCGCACTCTGTCCCTGCCTTTTGTACGATTTCGCATTAATGACGTGGGTGTGGGTGAACAATAGAAGTGGTTAAATTTCATGCTGCATTCACTGAATAGGATCCTGTGAACGCCAAGCATGCTCTTTCTGTGGTTAGAAAGCAAATTATACAGGACAAGCATTCAGCACACGAAAATGCTTTTGGCCTGATTTGGTACCAAAACACCCATTATATGAAAACTAAGTCGCATAGTATTCTACCTAACGTGATCGTAAATTGTTTTCCCCGACTTGTACCTTTTTTTTTTACACAGACTGTATATTGCGTAGCAGTACAAAAATAGGTAATTTGAAATGGAAATTGAAATTTAAAGAGCAAGAAATATAGTTTGTATATTAACAAAAATATAATAGTTAATTAAATAGAATAAAACACTCTTTCTCCACCTTTTTTTTAATGGGAAGTAGACCTATACTGCTTTAATGAAATCATATAACTTTATTCAAAGATAATTTTTGTGATGTTTTTGCATTACTTCCTTTTTTTTTTTCTTTATTCTTTCTCGCCTCCGACACGAAGGTGGTGTCGGAGGAAATTTTCGGGTTGTCCATCCGTCCGCCGTACAGTACCTTCTCGCTTGACCGCTATCTCAAAAACAGCTCAGAATTTAAACTGTGTGCCTAAATGAATGTATCATCTAGTATGAGGAACGATCTGATTAGCTTTTTGGAGAAGATAGATTCAAAGGCGTCACAGATCAGAAAGTACAAGTTTATCAAATTCCAGGTTTCTGCCTATTATCTTCAAGAACCTTTTCGAGTTATGAAGTTCAAACGTTGATTGATGACGGTACATACATCACTGTAAAGGACGACCTAATCTTATTTGGAGAATGTAATGTGAAAGTCATAGGTCACAGAGGTTCAACTTCAGAGTATTCGATATCTTGAGAACTTTAGTTGTGAACTTCAATCTGCTGTTTGTCTTTGTAGGGTCTGCATGTGTATTCACCATAAAAAGATGATCTGATCATTTATTTTTGGAATGCGTAGGTAAAAGGTCAAGGATCATAGGAGCATTGTAGAATTTAAGTTCATGAAATTCCATGCAAGTATTGGCTTCTTTATTGACCTCTATATCGCTACTAAGGCGAGCTGGTATCGCTCCGTATCTTGCGATATAAGGAACTATGATTGACATTACCATAAAGGAAACGATCTTATTGTTATTTTAATTTTTTTCTTTCATAATCTTACTGTTTTTGTTTTTTTTGTTTGTTTTGTTTTTTATCCTTAGGTCGCTATCTTCGCGAAGACCCGCCGACAGAATAGTTAAATTTCGTCTCCGCACGGATAAATAGTATTAGAAACGGGCTCCGCTGACACTTATGAAAAAAAAATTTGTCTCCGAAAATTTCAGGAGACGTCTCGGAGGGAGTCTCTAATACATTTATCCGTCGCGGGATACGATAATTTTATTCTGTTATCGCGGAGACGTCTCCGCGAAGTAGATAGCTAGCCCTTACTGTATACAAGGATGGAAGCAAAATGATGAAGACGCAGTTACATATTTTTGTCATCATTATTTATTATTATTTTTTTGGTTTTTTCCAGCCCACCTTAAGGCCGACATTGCCGTCTTCAACATCCTGGATATCCTTGCTTGATACAATGCCGAGGTTCATTGCAGCATATTCCCCTACCATGTGCTGCTTGCACTCAAAGCCAGGTCGAAGGCATGAGAATATCCGCCAAATACGTCGCTCAAATGCCCAAGCTTTATCGTTAGTAAGAATTGGGATTGTCGTTATGAGGAGTTAATACCTCCTCTTAAAATGTTGTTACTGCACTTAATTTGTACACATCAGGTGAATAAACCAATACGAAATAAGAACATCCACCTCTTATCAACGCGTTTCCAATTTATTTATTATTATATACAGATTTCTGAAATCCCTCACAAGACAAGAAATATTCCTTAATAATGGTTTACTCCGGTGACATACTGCCAAATGTCACATATAGATATATATCTGACCAATTGCATGAAAGAAACATCCTCACCGATAACTTATACTCCTAATATAATACTTCTCCGATACTTCTTCTCGTATATTCATGATCGTAATTTTAAGTGGATTGGAGAAAGTTTAGATTCTATGTCTCACTCATTTGTTCTCTGTATTTTAGTGAAGCTCTCTATAAAATTCCTCTGATGTGCTTAATATCCTGTTAATTAGCAGCACCGAACAGCTACTGTACTCAGCCTGATTAAATCCAAAACTGTTCTCCAGCTGTCCGCCAGCAGAAAAAAAAAAAATTGCCAAAAATTTGTTTGCTATTTTGTGCTAATGAATGGGCTTTATTTCTTTTGGGCTTTAGGCGTGTAATAGAGGAATACACAAAGAACACTAATAATAATAAAAAAAACGTGGAGCAATAAATTAAACTCGAGGATGCTTAGTGTTGCATTCGTTTTCGTGCGCGGAAATGTTAGTTGAGTTTGGGTCACTCCGGGGGCGCGGTTTACTGTCCTGGCGGATAAGAGAATTGACACCTGCAATTGCAGCTCTCGTGTTGACTGCGAGAGGAAAACTTGTCCCTTCCGGGGAGTCATCCCTTCGGGGGATATGGTTTAGATATACTCAGTACATGTTGTCCCCATCACTGGGCCAGTAGTGGTACCTCTCATGTTATGGGCGCATAATGTCCTCACGGGAGACAATGATCTTTCTCCGCGAGAACAGAAGACCGCATAGAACCTGTCGCGTGACCTTCGTCCTTTGGGTGGAGATTCTCTCCGCATTTCGGGTGAAGAGACTCTACCCTGGTTGGTATAGTTGATAGTCCTTGTGGTGGTGACCTGTTTTCCTCCGACGCGCGCGAGAATGGCTTATCAGTGGGGCAAGCTGTCTCCGAGTGCATTTGAGATAGCATATTTAGGTTGGGTGGTGTTGTACTTCCGGGACTGGTGGATTGTCCTCCGCGCAGTGTAGATTGTCTGTCCCAGTGGGAGAGGCTGTCTCACGATCGTACGTCTCTTTTGCTCCCTCCCGTGCCCGGTGCCGTTGGTCTTGCTCCGTTGAGGTATGCTAGAGACGAGATTCTATGTCGTTCAAAACATGGCGCAAAGTCAATTACCCCAACTAAATATGTATCAAATATAGTATGGTTTATCTAAGAAACTAGGTTAAGAGAGAAGAGAAATCAATGTAAGAAACAAATTCTTTCGGGTATCGTAAGTTTTGCGTCAAATTTAGAGAATATTCTATAGTCTATTCATAATTATGATCTATGGTAATCAATCCATAGAACTGTTACTGAAAAAAATATATCAATGACCTAGAAGAAAAATGCATAAACTTTGTATTTTTTCATCCGATTTTGATGAAATTTCTGTGTTGTGCTTGTAAATTTTACTTTACTTTACATAACTTTTTAATTTCAGCCCGGACTCTTCCTTTAATAATGCTAAGGATGAACTTACCCATCATACCGTGCAGCTGATGCCGCAGCAATGAGAGCAAACGAGAATGAAAAACCTCATGTTGGGAGAACCTCTCCTGATAGGAATAAAGATTCAATCTTTCTGATTGGTTTCTGAGATCTATTTTATACCATTTCATTCTAAATGCTATCTTCAATCAAGGAGGATTAGAATAGTGTTGCTTGTTTTAGGTATAATCCTAATAGGATTAAAATCCACAAGGCAAACGTGTCCACAAAGAATCTTATTATTTAGAACGGTTGATTTATTTTCCAAGTGATTATCCTGATAACTTTATTTCTGAGCCTGGTCAGTTTGTCACGGACGGACATTTTTGCAATTTTCAAAGTTTAACAGCCGTGAAAAGTTAATCATGAAAATATTGAAATTTTCTGTGTTTGATAGTGAGAGGTACCACTGGAATCTGCCAAATGATGGCAAAATTTTGTTTGCCATGGATACATGCTAAAGAACAGAATCCTATAAATAATTTCAATGTTCACGGACGACGGGATAGAAATGGGTTTCTGACTTCTCTTTGATCTTTGGCATTTCTATCTAAATAATAGCCAATGTTTAAACAATAACAATCATACAATAGCCAAGTAATTTTACTTCGCTACATGTAAAAATCATTTGGATAAAGCTCCAGTTTTTGATTTACGGCTAAAACATTTTGTCACGACGGACATTTCAGTGTCACGGACGGACATTTGGTTGTCACGGACGGACATCATTGGGAAAACTGTTGCAGAAATCTATTTTCCGTCAAGAATATTAAAATCCACGGTAATACAGTTCAACAACCAATCAGAATGAAGGTTTCGAAGTCAAACGCAGATCCAGGGGGTCCGACCGCATCCCCGACCCCCCCCTCCCACCCTCCAAAAAAATAAACAATAAACAATGAATTGAAATGAAAAACCCTTCACTACCCAATGGCTGTTATTCAAATAAAGATGACACATTTGGCGACGAATGTCATTTTTTCACACCTAACCCCCCCCCCGTTTATTGTACATTTTGCATGTCCTATAATCCACTGTAATAAAAAATATCAGAATGAAGGTTTGCAAATCAAACGTGGATCAAGGGTGTCCTGGTGGGCCACCTCACCCCCCTCCCCTTAAAAAAAACAAACAATGGCATAGCCCTACCCAATTGTTTTTTTTTTAAAATAAGGATGACATATTGGTCTTTTTTTTTTAATCTGCCAACCGCACCCCCTCCCCAAGAGCAGTGATGTGAACATTTTAGTGTACACTTTTGCTTGACTGGCGTATCACGCAAAAAACTTGGGGTGTCCAAATCTAAAGTCTTAAAAAAAATTAGGGAATCTCTGAATTTGCGCCTGCATACATGTACATGTTTTGTGGTTATTATAGGAATTTGATGTGCATGTGGGGGGTGCTCACACCGGTCACCAGTCACCGGTCGACGGTCACGACATGATTTGCTTCAGGTGGCCCATATTACCTGCTGGCCCATATTACCTGCTTGTACCCTAATGCAAACTCCAGCCCGGAGGAGTCCTTTAAACCTCAATTTATACTCTAAAAACTGATGTGTTAATTAAAGGTGCTCGTATAGTGACTGCACTTGAGGTGCTAAATCAGCACCTTAAGTGCTGTTTTAGCACTTACCAAAGTGCTAATTTATTAACATAAAGTTCAGTGTCGGTATGGGATTCGAACAGGGTTCAACTAGACATGGAAGAGTACTGATGACGTTGCCAGTAGACCAACGGAGATCTCCCTAACTTGCATGAATTATGAAAGCATAGGAGATAATTATGGTAACTTTGAAGAAATTTCATCGTAAAACAATATGATCTGCTAGCAATCGTGAGATGTGAATTGGTCTAACGAGATCGTGCGCGCTCCTTACCCAGGGGACCCAGGTTCGAATCCTAACGAAGTCACGCCATTTTTGCCCATTTTTGCTGAAAGTTCAGCTCACGTGAACGTGCTAAAACAGCACTTTGAGTGCAGTGAACAGCACTTTGAATACAGTCACTATACAAGCTCTTAAAAAGTGCTGATTTCAGCCCCTGAAGTGCTAAAAAGAGCACTTCAGTTTTTAGAATGTAAACCTTAATTTAATTATAGGGTAAGAGTTTTTATTAACTCGAACCAACTCGCATACATAAAACAATTGCTCTAACTAGGATTTTACTTATACATTAAATATTTTTTGAATATATTTCTCTGTGTATAAAGCAAATCCCTTTTTTGCTGTAATTTCTCTATGCTATGTTGTTCAGGAAACGCATTATAACTGTAGAGACATTCATATATGTATTTTATTTTGCTGCAATATTCTCTATACATGTATTCAATTATGTTGTTGTTCTAAATAAAATGGCCTATCGGAGGGTCAAAATATATATATATTTTTTAATATGATCCATATTTATTAATTATAACAATGTTTTTAAAATTTTCTTCATTCGAGTTGCATTTGGCTTAAGTATTAATATTTTGAATAACAACATTTTTTGCTGGTACACTGTAAAAAGACAATAGAGAAAAGTGATGTCAGCAGAGTCGCCATACAAAAATTTAATTAAAAAAACAGTTTTGTTTTAAATTTCTCCGCTAAGAATTAATAAAAGAGAAGGGAAAAAATCATTAGAGTTCTATAACCATGATAGGTTAAAACGGAACAAATGTGTTACTCCTGATGTATATTTTGTATTTCTCACGTAGTTATTTGCAGGATAAAGTTACAACAAAACTGTTTTTTTTTTTATTATCTTATGGCGACTCTGCTAACAGCAGATTTGCTGTAAAAATACAAATATTTTTTTACAGTGTAAGGTAACCAATTACAACACCAAATATTAGCATTCTAGGCGCTATATTTAGTGAATTAGAGCAAAAAGTATGATTTCATGCATAAATTAGTATAATAAATTAATTAAAAATAAATTTGAATAATTTTTGAACAATCAAATAAATGATTCTGTAGTTTACGTCGTGGATGACGTGTGTGTCGATTTTCATCGCGATCGCGCGATCAACGGCCGAAATCTTAGGGGGGCCTTTTAGCCCCCCCCCCCCCCCCCCCCAGTCTGGCCAGCCTCCAAAATACCCCAGTCTAATTAGGGTGAAATAAACCCTACCCTTTATGTTACCATGGTCATAATACGTTTCTTACACTCTTACTGTGAATTCAAACGCTGATAAAATCAACCCAGATTTAATTTCTGATGGTAATTTTTTTGTTTTGTTCTGAGCGAAACAGTAACTGTTTTCATTCAAAAAGGGTTGTTCCTCTAACTCCATTTTATAGTAAAATTTCACTTCTTTTTGAATGCCTTTCACTTTCATTCATTTCAACGTACAATATTCATTATAGCCCGTCGACAAAAATAATATAGGATGAAATGTTACAACAGTTACTGTCAAAACCGACTCACAATAATATTCAAAACCGAAGTGAAAGAAGAGAAGTAAATGCTATTAGGAAAAAAAAAATACATGAGGCTGCACTTTTATGTAAGAAATGCGTGTTATCATTATTATTTACTTACCTGAACTGGAACCATTGTGTGTGTAAACATGGTTAAGGGGTTTTAATGTTTTAGTTACCCGACTGTAATTTGAACATCTTTTATTTTGGGCAATATGAGTCTCTGGATCACAAATCACCCCCCCCCCCTCACACTCGAGGACCTGTCTACCCCACTGGGAAGGGGGGTTCAAATAACACACCCATTCTTAGACCATTGTAGGAATGATGACTATACAGTATACATCAGATTGCACCATTTCAAATGTCAAATTGAAAAAGCTCCCTACAGTGGAATGGGAATAACCCCCTTCCACACCCCCGACCCATCGCGCCCTCGGGTTTTGGTCCCTCGCAGTGCCTGGCTACAAATTTTCACTCCGGGTAAGCCCCCCCCCCCCCTTAGCAAAAAGCTAGATCCGCCCCTGCTACACCCTCCCAAAAATCCATGATTTAGTGTCGGGTAGATAGCGCCTTTTGGTTAGATAAAGTAGCACTATAATGACAAAATCATGATTGATATTCATCACAAAATAGGCTTTTATATTATTATCTCAAATGGTTCTTTTGTCTGAAAATGAAATAGGGTTTGTTGTTCCGATAGTTCGTTTGTCCCAACACGCAAATTTCTCATACCTAATGTCTGTTTGTCCGAAAATGAAATAAAAGGGGCCGCGGAGCATTTTTGGAATTGAGGGGAGGGTGGGGGGGGGGCTGAATAAAAATCATAAGTAGATGGTAATTTTCACGTTTTCATAATTATTACTTTGGGCTATTTCACGTTAATTGTACACTTTTTTTTTAAAGGGTTTTTCCTCATTTTGGTATCTTTTAAACAATTACTATATCATGTTGGCCGTCTTATTTGATGGACCTCATCCAACCAACCTACAGTTCAATATTTGTAACACTGCAAACATTATTTCGGTTAATATTAGCATTTTTAGGCCATTTTTAACGGAAAAGGGAATCTCATTTCATAATTTTGATTATGTTCACTGATATCATACATGAATATCTTAAAAGTTGTGTGAAATTTTAAGGCTTTGTGGTAAGTATAGCCACTTTGTAACATCATGAATCTTATTTGACCAAATTTGGCCGAGAAATGTGGAAGTGATAAATATTTTCGAAAAACGTATTTTGTCAGTTAAAGTTAAAAAATATGTCCTCTTCATAACACTTAGGTCAGCAGCAGTAAGATAAAACGGTATGTATGGGCCCACACTCTGTTTAAATAATTTTAAGTTTGTTTGAATATGAGGGCATGACACAAATCAATGAACAAAATATGTGATATATATTTTATTGCTTGGTTAATTTGATGACTTTATTGTCCGTTAAAAGTGTGTCCTCTCCATAACAGGCATTTTTTTCATATTCTGAAGCACTAAGCCTTGCACTTTCTATGGCACTGATATACAATAATAATATCCCCCCATTTAATATTATGAAATGTGATTTTCCATCTAAACACCTATAGATGGTCAGTATCTCACACTAATGCAATGTTAAACTGAATGTCCTCTCCATAACAGGGTCATTCATTTTTAAACAATGTACACAAACAATTATTTTCCTAGTATAATCACTTCCTTCATGTATGAAATATTAGATTTGTTGTTCCACTCAAAATTAGGATTTATTTGATGTCATTTCAACAGCAATAAATTTATTTTTGTATTGATTTTCATAAATTCATTTATGTAAATGGGTAATTTGTGAATGCAAAGACAAAAATATTCTCACAGCTTAGTTTGACATTAAATAAATTTTAAAAGGATATTATTTGTAAGCTACAGATCATTGCAATCATTCACCACCCTACATGCCCTTGTAGCAATATTATCTATGTCATTAGGACACATTTTTTTTTAACCAGGCACTTCAGGTACGGAAACAATGCCTGAACCAACTGCAATGGACCACTTTTACTTATGGGCAATTCCACGGTAACTAGGGTGGTATCTCACTTCGACGGATAAAAAGTATTAGAGATGTCTTCGAGACGCCTCCGCGACGTCTCCGTGACATTTTTCAAAAACTGTGACAAAGCAGTTTCAAACAACCGTCTAAAAGTAGTTTCCGTGACTCACGAAACGTCTTTGAGACGTCTCTGAGACAAATTGTTGAAACTTGTCGCGGAGACGTCTCCGCGACGTTTCATGAGTCGCGGAATCTACTTTGAGACTGTTCTTTGAAACTGCTTTGTCATAGTTTTTG
>CALNVZ010003434.1:38310316-38321711 GCA_940671915.1 Paracentrotus lividus | reverse complement strand
AGTTCATATTGCGAAGAGACGTTAGATAAATGTCCTCTCTAATAGACCCGAATGAATTGAGTTTGGAAGCTCATACTTTTTAAAATTAAATATGCAGTTATTTATTTTATTTATTATTCTTATTGATTGATTTATTTATTTATATTTACATAACATCAAATAATTTAGACATAAATACAACACTGTATACCAAATTTGAAGTAAATGTAAGAAGACACAAAAAAATCCCAAGTCATTAAATAAATTCAACCTCCAATTTCAGTTTTTCTATAGAATACACTAATTTTATTGCAAAATATGGCCTACGTGAATAGGAAAAAATTGCATTAACATCTGATAAGTATACACATGCATATAAATGTACAGAAAACTTTGTTTGTGCCATTTACAGGTGTAATGAAGCTAATGTGTTTCTTTGTTAAACCAAATGTCCTCTCCAAATACCTATTTTGTTACTGCATTTCAATCAAATATTTCAAAAATGGACTTGACGCTCTATAATTTTACACATTTCTGACATATACCCCAACCATTCAGATTCTGTGCATCTTTTGCTTTAACAACAACTTTTATTTTTGACCCACAGTGAGAGAAAAAGTGTACACTTAACGTGAAATAGCCCCTTTAAAAAGTGGGGAGGAGCTTAAACCACCACCCCGGCTCCGAGAGCAGTATAAATAGGCCATAGTTTCCTTTGCCGTTGTTTCGAATTATAATGTGCTGCAGTGTTGTTGTTGTTTTTTTTTCTTAATCTTTATTAACTACAGAGAATCTATTAACCGTTAACATCTCACGAAGATATGAAAATACTATTATTGATCAAGTTGACACTCTTTATTTAGAGTGAAGGAATTGGATTTCAAATGAATACGCCAAACTTATTCTGACAGCTAAGAATTAATAAAATGTTAGTATTAAGCGACCATATTTATTTACTGAAATCCTGATCCTGAGACCGACACTGGAAAGGAGAGGTGGCAATAAACCGGAATTTTGTTTTCACCATCATCACCATTATTATTGGCATAATCTTCACAATCACGGCTAATTAATTATCTCGATAATCATCGTTATCGCAAACATCACCATCTTTATCTTAATACTCTTTATTATCGTAATCATCATCATCATCATCATCATCGTAGTCGTCGTCGTCGTCACATGCGTTATCTTGAACATCGTCATCCTTATTATATTATATTTCTTTATCAGCATCATCATCGTTGTCATTGTGCGAAAGATGAACGGCTTGTGGTATTTTGTAATCCACCTCCGTGCTAGCTGTCATGGCTCCAATTACATTATTTACATTACATAGTACTTCAATCTTTTATGCGCCTTTTTCATTAACCACTTGACTGCTGAAAGGTGCTAACTGCGCAGTACAGGTATGACCAGCTTGGCGATGGTGATACCCGACAGACAAAGCTCAGACACATCAATACATACATCTATTTAATGTGTGAGGCATAAGTCCTCCGCCATGAGTGAAATGTTAAGCCGATTTTACCTTGCATGTAACGAGTGATGCCATTAGCTCATGACTATCACGTGACATTTGCTTCGGCCTGTTTAAATAAAACTGTTTAATATATAAACTCTAATCTCTAAACGGGTCTTGTCTAAGCCTATAAAACCTCGCTTTTCCGGTTTTAAAGACAAGAATGTTTAACTTTTAAATAAACATTATTTTAAACAGCGAAATTTTTAACAGCGTAGTTTTAAGGACCATTCGAGGCATTTTTTTTAAATATAAATCAAACAACCCACAATAAACGTAAATTAATTTTGACTTTATTTGTTTCCTGGTTGTAATTAAAAGATAAAACATTGACATCATAGTGGTATTAAATCTCTACCAGCAGAATGGGTTTTCATTGCGTTATTCCGCAAAATGTTCCATAGATGATTAGGGCCTACCGACAATAAACTCTTGAGCCTTCAAAAGAAGGGAAAAGTTGGCTCAGCCTCTCGTCTCTCTCTATCTCTCTCTCTCTCTCTCTCTCTCACTCTCTCACTCTCTCTCTCTCTCTCTCTCTCTCTCTCACTCTCTCTCTCTCTCACTCTCTCTCTCTCTCATGCGCCGGTTACACGTATATCGTATTGATGGTTTTCTCTATGTCTGCGCACCTTAATATTACCTAAATTTCAATATAAAGTTTAAAAGAAAAAACACTTTTGCATGCGATTGTCTTCGCACTAACTCATTTTACACGCAGTTTTACCGTAATTTAAAAAAGGTCTCAAGTTTTGCAGGTTATGAATCTGACATTCTACGACTCCTGGCGATACATTTAAGAGCTTCAGTCGTCAATTCCCGGCCCGCGAACTGAGTGTAGATGGCACTAGCATGGCCAGAGACTTGTGGACACATCCACACACATACACACACAAACACCCTCTCCAAACACACCCACACACAAATGCACACACACTCACTCCCACTCACAAACATTTGCTATGGAATTACTGCGGCTGCGTACCAAACATTCAGTGATAGTGGCGTGTGTGATGATGGGGCGTAAGTGTGTGTGTGTGTGTGTGTGTGTGAGTGGTGTTAGTTGAGGAGTAGGTGTGTGTGTCTGCTGTTGGATTGTGGTGGGAGTGTGTGGGTGTGTGTGTGTAACTATTCTTTAAGCATCCGTTTTTAATTTCATCATTCATCTTAGTACAACTAGAATTTTGCAGTCGTTCTGAAGATTTTACTCAGTCAAGGTCGCGATATGAGATCAAAAAAAAGAATGGGTACAGGACAAAACGAGGAAGACTCTACCAAAACATATCAGACACCCCTGATGAATGTGTTATTCATGCTGTGCCCCCTTCAACACAAGTCAACCTCCACAACTAAGTGAATAGGAACATTTTTTTTTTTTTAGCATATCTGTTACTTGTGGACCCCTTACAAAGAACAGCTTGCAGCTGAGATATGGGTGTTCCGCCAATGAGTGGGGAATAATAATAAATATTTCGTTGTATAAGACATTTACTCAATTTTGTGTAACCCTATGGGATTCACCTGTCGACTCAAAATTTATCTGTGCTTGACTTGCACGGTGCTTCCATCTCGTTTAACTGGGTTGGCCAAATCTAACTTTATTTTCATTCGATGCAAGAAAGGGCAAGTAGTGTTAAGCGTTGCTTAGGAAATGTAGGTCTTTGGATCAGCATCAGAACCTTAATGTATTAACTACCTATTATGACGTCCACCCATACCGTTGCCCATTATTCGTTTAGTGTCATTTTATATTGGTTTCATTGTGTTATATATTTGATAAATGTAATTCCTGTTTCCCTGAAAATTCCTTTTTGTTTTTTAAATAGAATAATATAATAATATGCCTTCCCTTAATTGAAAACATGATTTATATAAAAAAAATGTAATAACAAATAATAAAATTTAGATTCGCATCGACATTCAAAACGGTTTTTTTGTGTTTTTCTTTCCTTTCTGAAAGAGAAAAAAGTACCATAGGTCCCCTTGTTAATCGTTTTGATATACGCAGAAGTTCGAATCAATAAGCCAGTTGAATGAACATTCTAAATAATTGCAATCCTGTTTTGAGTTGATGTCAAATGGACGAGGCAGAGAATAAAGTTTATCAGGAATAATCATCTTGAAAATATAAATCCAACCGTTCTATAAAATAATAAGATTGCTTTGTGAGACACGTTTGCCTTGTGGATTTTTAATCCTATTAGGATTTATACTTAAAACAAGCAACACTATTCCTAATCCTCCTTGAATGAGAATAGCATTTCAGAAAGAAATGGTATAAAAATAGATCTCAGGAACCAATCAGAAATTCGAATCTTTTATTCCTTGGAAGGAAAAGGTTCTCCTTTACAGAGGTTTTTCATTCTCGTTGCTCTCATTGCTGAGGGCATCAGCTGGCACGGTATGATGGGTAAGTCTATCCTTAGCATTATTAAACCTTAATTTATACACTCTAAAACTGAAGTGCTAATTTAAAGGTTGCTCATATAGTGACTGCACTTGAGGTGCCTAAATCAGCACCTTAAGTGCTGTCTTTAGCACTTTACCAAAGTGCTAATTTATTACATAAAGTTCATCATGTCGGTATGGGATTCGAACAGGGTTCACCTAGACATGGAAGAGAGTACTGCTGACTTTACCAATAGACCAACGGAGATCTCCCTAACTTGCATTAATTATGAAAGCATAGGAGATTAATCTATGGCAACTTTGAAGAAATTTCAATCATAAAACAATTGATCTGAAAGCAATCGTGAGAATGTGAATTGGTCTAACGAGCTCGTGGCGCGCTTCCTCACCCAGGGGAACCCAGGTTCGAATCCTAACGAAGTCACGCCCATTTTGCCCATTTTTGGCTGAAATTTCAGCCCACGTGAACGTGCTAAAAAGAGACAGCATTTTGAGTATGCACAATGAGAAAAAAAAAAGTGTCGTAAGTGACCCTTTTAGCACACGAGTCCAGCTCTGTCCTGAGATGCACTTAAATTGCGTTAAACGCAGACATTTAAATTTTGAGTACAACTGAACGACCTTTATTGGACCGTCCTACATTCTTTGGACATCCGAACTAGAGTCAAACATGTTAGAGTCTCTCTTGAGTGTCATCTCAGGGGACAGGAGACGTTCAGATCCCCCTAAACCAGAGAGTTGTAGATGTTACACATAATACATCGTTGGAAGGTCTAACCTTCTTGATCCATGCTGGAGTCAAACATATGCAGTTGATACTAAGAGCTCTCTTCGAGTGTCCATCTCAGTGGACAAACGTTCACACCCCCGCAAACCAGATTGTAAGATGACACCTCGTGGAGATCCTACCTTCTTGACTCCAACTTGGAGTCAAACATACTACGACTCTCTGCCGAGTGTCATCTCAGGGACACTAAACGTTCGACCCCACCCAGAGTTTAAGATGACACCCTCAATTGGAGTCTTCCTTATTTGACCCGCCTAAGGAGGAGGTCTAAGCATAGGGGAGTTTTTAGATGACACCGGGTAGTCCTTGTTTGAGTCTACCCAATTAGACTCAGGAGTCTTAACATGATGACTCTTTATGGGAGTCATCTCGGACAAATGCTTCAACCTCCTCAGAGGTGAGTATAGAAGGAAACCACCTATCGAGCTCTACCAGCCTGACCTTAGACTCCTACAGGAGTCCATTGATACTTGGACCCAAGAGGGAGTTTAGATGAACACGATTATTGAAAGGGTACCGCACTGCAAGCTTCATTGGAGTCTACCCACTTGACACCTCCAGGAGTCTAACAGTGCACGATCTTGTTTGGAGTACGGAGTCTCGGACAAATGCTAAACCCCCAAATGGGTTTAGACAAAACGCATATCAGATAGTCTACGCACTTAAGACCCTAGCGAGTCCAGCGATGACTATGGACCGCCGCGAAGAGGCAGTTTAGATTGACACTTTAGTAAAAGGGGTTCGCCACTAGCACTTCAATTGGAGTTAGTGTTCCACTTGACCCCTCCAGGGTCCTAACATGCATGACTCTTGTTGAGAGTCTCTCGGACAGAAGGTGCTAAAGCCCCAAAGAGTCATGTTGTGGTGGCACAAGTAGCCAATGCTAGACTGCCTCTAGGGGTCTATCTGTACTACTTACAGTCTTCACTGTTGACTATTGAAGAGAATTGGATTCTTATGCCGAGACTCCTATATCGCAGTGCAGTGGTCCACCGCTTGAAGTACGGTGGTCATCTTAAACTGCCGTTGGTCAAAGGTATGCTTGACTCCTGTATGAGTGAAGGTGGTGAGATGCTCTGGATGTGTGTTTCGCTCTATAACTCTCTGGGGGTTGAGGCATTTGTGCCGAGATGATTCCCAATAAGAGTCATGCATGTTAAGAACTCTGGAGGGGGTCCAGAGTGGGATAGACTCCAATGAGGTGGTCGATCTAAACCTCCCTATTGCTAGAACTATTATGGGGTCATATAAGGATAAGACTCCATGAGAGTGTCATCTAAACTCTGGTTTGGGGGGTCAGAACGTTGTCCTGAGATGACAGCAGGAACGGAAGATTTCAAAAACAGAACAGGAACAAAGACTAAGATAAAAATACAACTTAACTTGATTGAAGTCGGTTAGTGCAACCTGATTTATTCAAGGGCTTACTTGGCCGACAGATCAGAAAATCGATACTAATAGACAAAGATAAATTGTACATATTCAAATAAGTTCAGATTAACGGTTATAGAAATAAAGAGAACACGGTATGTTCGTCCATCTGATCTGGTCGTGGGCAAAGTGGGTGGAGCTATATGTTATTGGTCAACGAAGCGTTTCGTTAACTTCTTTTCATGAATTTTCGTCATGGATGTAGAAATGAGTCTGACATGCAATATTTCTAAAACCCTACTGAAATATCTCAAAAAACGGCAAAACGGTGATAAACACCTCTCCTTTGGATATTGAATGTATCAATAACCATTCATTAAACAATTGGCAGATTTTTTTGTTCAGTTTCATGGCATTTTAACAGCAAACATCAAAATGAACATCACAGTGCACGTTTTTGGATTGCGTGTCACTTCACGACACATAAGCCCGCGAAGTTCACAAACGTTGGTTTTTAGCTTAGTCCATTGGTCTAAAATCAAATTGTTTTAAACCACGGATTTAGACCCATGGTCCTAATATTCGTTGTATTCACAAACCACCTGATGTTAGACGAATGGATCTATTCTAACCAGTTTGTGAACTCGGTGCCATAAAGAGGTGATCCATTTTCCAACATGCAGAGAGTGGAATTACTGAATAAGTACAGAGAAATGTCAGAATAGGTACACTATTCATGTACATTATACCAGCACTTAGAGATCTACTGGCCTGGGCAGCAATCCACCATAAAAACAAATGATGGTCAGAAAACCCCATTGTCTTTTTTTTTTGTCGTGTCACTTCCACGCACTGTTTTATAATGCATTGATTGGAGTGCCAAGGACGCAATTGTAATAATAATCTAAACTGGGTAATTTGAAACACATGCCACTTCCTACAGTTATGTCAGTAATTGGTAGTCATGGATTTTATTCCATAGACCTAGCAGTGCAAAGATATGCGCCCTTGCTAGTCCAGTCCAAATGTCGTATCACTTACGCAGTTTGAATATTGATATTGTTTGATTTGATCCTTATCTTGTCAAGTATACATAAACATTCACATAGCTTGACGGGATTGACTCCATGAAAGCGCCGAGAAGCTGGAGGGTCCAGCATATTAGAAATAAAGTTAATACAAAGTACAAAAATTAATAAATTTGTGAAGTATAGTACATTGGAATCGTATTTACAGCAAACTTTTAAACGGTTATTTTAACACATACAGAACGTAGTGTCAATAACATAAACACATAAGAAAATAGCATAGATGAGCGTCGAGGCAGTGTGTAAAGAAAATAAGATTTCAAGGCCAGCATTCATACTGTCGTTACGTACGTCGCTTGCTTCAGATCTTGTTTTAGTCTCAATTGAAAGAAACTCTCTTGAACGTGTGCTAGTTTTTAGATTAAGGGGGGGGGGAAAGAGAAATTGCCAGTATTTGGATATGGCATTGGTGGAATAAAGCAACTTGCCAAGATAACTCCAACTCGCCTGGCGAAGCTGAAGTTAAAGACTATTTTCTTGTATCTATAATATGGTAAAGTTTGAGACAAGGTTTAAGTGGGGCTATATAATGACCAGAGTGTTTGTTGATGAGCAGGATGTCGCAGTATCAAATAGATAAGAATGATACAACATATATAATTGAAGGAAAAGTGGCAAGTATGGAATGGAGAACGCGTTCCAATTAAGTTCGGGCTTCATGTTTCATATTCCCTAATTAGTTTCACAGTATTTTCTCAAGAGAGCCCAGTTTAAAAGAATATTACCTTACATGGTAATTTAGCCTTCATGAAATGGATGAATTTCGGAAGTGAAATATGCGAACGAAAGAAACATTCCCTGATACATAGCTTAAAGCCGCTATATTCTGTTCAAAGAGTTCCCCGTGTGGAAATAATTTACACAATATATTTCCGTCAATCTGCTTTAATAATCAGGGTCCTAAATCCCAGCTGCCCTGCATTTAAGATTTGAAACCAGGTTGCGTTTATGTTAGCGCGTTAGTACTTGATTTGATTTGATTCGTAACATTAAATTGCAATTTCAACATTGTGCTTAAACTACAGTTATCAAATCTGTGTATACATATTAACATGAAATTACGAGAAATATACATTGGAGATTCTTTAAAAGTGGAACTATGGATGTTGAAAATGTGCGCTGACGACACGAGAGTGATGGCACTGTGTACGGCCAGAGCACAAGTAGCAAACGAAAACTATAAGCATTGCCACAACCACTAGTAATATCAATAGAGAAATGGGGGATACTTTTGTGGATCCCTGTCAACCTGCTGAAGAGGACTGCAATGACATATACGTGAGAAGGCATAATGAAAGAACGATATAATAAGTTGAGTGAGGGAAGTAGTCTCTGTTTATAAGTATCAAATCAATACTTTACATATACATGTATTGTAATCTGCTTAATTACGACGCACAAATAATGTCATTATCTCTATAGTGCCTATTGTTCTATATTGCTTTTTTCTTCTCACCCAATGGGCGATATGGGTTGGTGATATATGTATTTGCAGCAAAACACCTATAACAGTAGCTGGGATCCAGGATTGTTCAGGTATGGGGGGCGGGGGGGCGCTGAAATTTAGTTTCGCGAATTTTAACAATGTAGTAGTTCATATCAGAGTCGCAGGGTGGTTTTTCGGTGTTAAATTATAGGAGGGCGTCCCTTTGGCGCCCTGCCGCCTGGGATCCGCCACGTGGTAGAATTGTATAATTACATATTTCATTCAATGATTAAATTTTCCTAATGAGAGCACCGGGATGCATGGGGCGTGACAACCTAGTTCGTATGATACCTCTAAACATGAGAGATGAGACTGTCGAATTAATTATGATTCTAGAAAGAAACCTGAGAAATGTATGACGCTTTCCATCATAATAATTCACGATTTTTTTAGATTTGTTGGTGAATTGACAGGCATTGTTCTTTCCAGTTAAGTTGTTTGGTTATGGATGTTGTAGTTATATTGGGGCTATTGTTCCATGTCCGTTAGGATGACTCTATTAGAGCCAGAAGCAGTTCAAGATAGTTCCGATGTCGGTGACGGTGATTCGTAACTATTCACCGTATTTATTGCACTGGTTATGTGGAGGTAAGGCATGCTTTGGAATTTGTGCGCCATGGGTGGCGTTGTGCGGTAATTGCACATGGGTAAATTAGTTCTTCCTCCCCCTCCCTATTTGGATTAAAGGACTACTTTCAACGTTCTATGGTTCTCGGGCAGAGTGCTGGTGTCTAAAATAAAACCACACACATTCTACGTTAGGTCGATGACCCGTTTATGTTGTGACTAGCTGAAAACGATATGGTGGTGCAGGTGGCTTTGCCACTTGTTCATTCAACGTACACCTTTGATCTTTTCAAGGAGACAGACCCTACGCCACTTTAAACCGTTACCTCTAACATGAAAGACAATGAAGCCCTAATAAAATGGGAGGGTTCTCTGTTCGGACATGGGGGTTTAAAAGGGTAAGAAAAATCGATATACTAAAAATAAAATGACCTTAACTGCAATATACAACATATTTTCCCCTTAAAATTCCTTTAACGGAAACGAAATGTATTTCTTTTGATGTCTTAAAGATGTTCTTAACACAACTGTTTACAATTATTGAGCATGTAGGCAAATTTCCTCCTGTCACTTCCATAAATTGAAAGACTGATTTAAGCAACTAATCAATAATTCAATCAATCAAATCAAGTGATGTTGCTATTCCATGGGGCCCGCGGAGACGGCGGGGCCTGGGGGGCTGCAAGCCCCTCCACTTTGTTCAGCAAAATGTGTACAAACAACGGCGAACTACGAACAATAAGCTTTGAGCATTGATTCAGCCTGTTCAGCCGCTCTCACTTTAAAAAAGCGCTGCCGGCCCGGCCTTGTATTCATCAATAACCTTACCACTCTTTTAGATCCAATCGTGTCAGGATCGGTCCATCCATTGAAATCAAAGGCTGATGGGTATCAAGCCAGTCACACTGATTCAATCAAGTAATCAAATCAAGTCAAATCTATCTGTCAGTCCGGTCCTTAAATTAATTAAACATTTGACCTCAGCCAATACCATCACCAATCAGGACACGGTCTTGTCAATCAATTGACAAGATTACCGTTTCAATCCCATCAGCATCCGGGTCTATATGAATCAATGCAAGACACGTGAGCTATAGTGCATCAATCAACCAACAAATCAGTTGTTTCAGTCAAATACAACGTCAAACATTGTTGCATTCGATCAAGTCAGATTCAAATTTGGTCCGTCCGTCAGATTAATCAATCAATCAATCGTACATTGTTTCAATGAAGTTTATCAGTCGACTCCCATGCAATCATTAAAAACTGACTCGGTCTCAAGAAGTCAATCAAATTGCTCAAGCATTTTTTTTTCAACAACCATCAGTCGGTCGCATCAATCAGATCAAATCTGAGTCAGTCAAACCCAAGACAATTAATGATCAATGAATCAACCAACTCGAAAACGATGATCATTCAATCAAGTTAGTCTAGTCCATGCAATAAACATTGACCTCAGTTCCAGGTCAAGTCAATCAATCAATCAATTGCATTTAAACAAACACTGTTGTCATTTAATCAAATTAATCAGTTCAGTCCATCAATCGAATCTAAGCACTGTTAATCAATGTGTCGATCTATCAATCAACTCAAACCCTTAGAAGTGTAATCAGTTTAGTTGTACTTTGTTACAATCATCAAGAATATCAGTAATATTACACATTAAAAGTAAGCATATTGCTGAGCACATTTATACAGTCAAGAAACGTTTAAAATCATGAAAGAGGCATTTGGAAATGCGAATTGTGGAGTGCAGTCAAAATGCATTCTGTGTATATTATTCTCATCCAAAATAGAATGAAATAGTGTGGTAATTTTGAAGAAATATACAGAGGTATTTATGAGTGAATATGTAATAGATCTATGAATGCTAAGATCTGTATGCATAACGAAAAATACTCAGCAAAAAACAAGAATAATTAAATCTTCAAGGGCATTAATAATTTATAATGTCGATGATAATATGAGTGAGTGGATGGGATGTATGGTGAATACAAATTTGGCAATAATCATGGTCATATATAAAATTTAAGCTAGGCAATATATGCTATTTTCAACAATGAAATGATTAAGGTAAGTTATTGAATGCATACGAAAAACTTCATGGACGGAATACATGCTAGATAATACCATTCTATATTTTTGTAATAAGTTGATACACATTGTATACGAAATGAAACAAATTATTC
>CALNVZ010003434.1:38290132-38302390 GCA_940671915.1 Paracentrotus lividus | reverse complement strand
TGGTTGCACATTCCCAGAGTCCTACTTTGACGCAGTTTGTTTCAAAGCCACGTGTCGTCAAGACGGTGGGCCACTGGATAAGTCTACACTCTTAACACATTCTGTGACGCATTATGTAACTTCCGGACGAGGTCACTGAACGAGCCACATTCAGTAAAAAACAATTCTTTAACTGATTCATTTAATAAGTGTTTCTATATTTTGTTATACAGGACTATGTCATATTTTAAAGGTATACGACCGTAGAGGGAGTGACATAGAAACAGCCATATGTATTCTCTCTGTACGTGGAGTAGGTGAACTTCTAAGCTCAAATTATTGATGACCCTGCTGCCTTTGCGATTGTTTAAATAACCTAATGCGTATAGCACACAGACAATTACTGAGTTACGTTCTGGTTTGCTCCAAAATTATTTTCTTCTGCGATCCCCACGGATGCCTACCCTCATAGTCAGCAGCTGAAATATTGATAATTTCGTTTCATCCAGTTAAAAACAAAGAAATACATAAGAAATGAGAGAATAGAAGACGAAATAAGAATAAAAACAACACAAACCGTATCTAAACGTACGCATAGTGTCTGTTGACTGCAGCATTATTCTAAGTGACAGGAGTTATCAAAAAGCAAGTAGTAGTAGTGACCTTCTAACCTTGCAAACTCTGTGATCTTTTCCCTTCAACCAGACACTGATTACAATTTGTGTCTTGTATAGTTTTTTCAAGCAATTACTCAAGCTCAGTTTATGGACCTGTTTGAGTATTATTGATTTCGTTTTAACAATGTTTCCCGTAGGACCTCAGCCTGTTATATATTGGCGCAGTCCTCAATGGGTTAAGGCTCACATTTGCTACCTTATCATTTAAAATTGATTTTAAAGTTCGTATGTTTGTGATGGAAATTCTTATTTTTTTAATACAGAATCAAATTCAGTTCCAAAATGTAAGGGGTAAGATACATGTAGGTTGAAAGTGTTTTGTTTGTGATACTGGCACAGACTTCATTAGATTTATAATTTTCATTACTTTTATCAAATTATTTGTCATTCATGGGCCCAGCGTTGTTTTGTGACTGGTCTTTTACCTGGAGGGTGCGGCCTGAAAATGAGGAGGCGTGTTCTAATGAGACCACGCCCTAAGGTCCTCATTCAGAACTGCCCATTTGAGAAAGTTCATTCTATTTCGAAGCACACAGACTCAAACTACAGGTATATATAGGGCGCCTACATTTAAAGAAGTTCTCTAGTTGTAGTGGCGAAAGGAACTTGGTGAGCTTTAAATTACTTTTCAAGGTATTTTAGGAAAGAATTTACAATAGAAATTGTCCACTGCAAAAAGGATTGCTCTTCAATATTTGCCCTCATATGATAATATGACAAAAAGTTGATTATGTTGCAATGTGAACATTTGTTGTAGAACATTTTCAATTTTTCAACCACTGCTTGCAATCTTATTGTTGCTCATTGCATTAATTTTGGAAGAGTTGAATTTTTAATGCAAGAAAAGGCTAATCTTTTTCTTTTTGTGACATGTGAGAGTTAAAATTTATGTTTATAAAAAGGTTGGAGCTTAACTTTCACATTCAAAATTGATAAAATGCATTACAGAAAGATTGGATGTTATTCTGTAAATGTTAAGGCAGCAATTGCAAGAAAATATGTTCACATGCACATTATTATTTAGACTATTCACAAAAATTACATCTCTCTTTATTAATAGCAAACAAGCTGCACTGAAAATATATCACATACAAGATTAAATACATTATTGATTTAATTGTTCACAAAAACTACATCTTTTCTTTAATAATAGCAAGAAGTTGGCACTGAAAATATATCACCATGTAGGATTGATAAACTATTTGAATTGAATTGTTCACTAAAAATATTTTTTAATTTAATGAAGCAGCAAGTGGCACTGAAAATATATCACACGTAGGATTAAATAAATTATGAAATTAAAATTGTTCACAACATTAAATCTTTTGGTTGTTGTTTTTTTTCTCTCCACCAGAACACATTCCGTACTCCAGTGTAAACACTCTCAGCGTCGTTAACGCCATGGGTGTAGGCTTTGGTGTTTGAAGCTGATTTGGCTTTACTGCTGAACACACTTCCCATGGATCCTGCCGGGGTGTTTGTCTGGTGCTCAACACAGATTAGGATTAATATCACTGTGTAAAACACTTGATGAAGTATTTGCCTTAGTATGCGTATCATGTCCATCACTGTGTGTTTAGATTGATTGTCAAACGTGTATCGCCCCTCGATTAATTGGATTTCCCCTTGTCTGAATACCAATTCAAGCAGACCATTAAACATGACCATGTGTTTTGACAGTTGTAAAGATAAGAGGTTAGTATTCTACACAACTAGTATAACGGACACTGGTATGAACACCATCATTGCATTAAGATAGTACATTATTAACATAGTGAACTATGTGTTCAGATAATGCCGTAACTAACAAACTTAGCTACCTAATCCTTTGTATTATTTCCAGATTTGACGGAGACAGAAAAGTATTTACTGGGCCATCTAAATTTGTTATGAAATTTCATATCCATTGTTGGCTAATAAAAACATTATCTTTTTAATGTTCAAGGACACCAAAAAACAAGGCAGCCAACTTACATTTATGGAATGCCTTTCCTTCGACTTGGCTGTGTTGGTATATTTTGGCGGTGTATGAGAGCTTGGTTGATAGGACATCCACTTGAGTATTACCTGGAGATTAACAAAGAAGGTAATTTTTCCCCAAAATTTGATGGTCTTATCAGTCCTATCAACCAAAACGTTGTTTAGAATTGTTGAGAAATGTTGTACTGTCATATCTTGGTTTTTATTTGAAAATGTTTCTAGTCGCTGCTCCATTCTAATAAAACTAGATTAAAGGTCTTTCATCACTAAATCTTAAATTGGTCCAAATTCAATATCAATTTGTTTTGTTTTGTATGTTTGTTGACTGCTGATACGACAAGCCAAAATTTTGGGGGCCCCAAAGACCTTGTTTAAGTATTTTCCACTGTATACAAGTTCATATTTTCTATGAATAAAGCTAGAAATAAACATAGGCTACTGTCTCATACCCCGAGCAGCCTTTTTACAGTGCCATAATTTCATGGACTGACGTGAAAGCAGCACTATACCAGAAGAAGAAAAGAAAAGGAAGGAAAAGAAGGGAAAAATTGAAGAGCAGTACATAAAACAAATAAATTTCATTCCATAGTTTCTGGCTACTACTTTTTTTTTACTTTATTGAAACTTGGTATTTGAATTCTAAATTAATACTTAAACAATTTATTCCTATTGCAACTACAATTAAGTAATTTTGTTCCATTTTTATAATGTGTATCTACTTATAAAATATATGAATGTATTCTGCATGTAACACGCCATTTGAAGTTTTATTGCATTCCAATAAATTCTTGATTTTTTTTTCTTTGTTGGAAATATAATTGCTTGTTTAAATTTTATATATGAATGATGTATTCACATTATATTTCATCCACTCACTCCTTATATCGAATTATAAATATTAATGCCTTGAGATTTAATTATTTTTGTTTTTTTTTTATGTTTCTTTCTTATGACATACCCGATTCTTTAGATTATAGATTATACATATTCATATAAATATTGTATATTTTTCAAAAATTACACACTATTTCATTCTATTTTGATGAGTATTATACACAAATGCATTTTGAACTGCCGTCCACAATTCGCACATTTCAAATGCCTTCTTCTATGATTAAATTTTGACTGTTATAAATGTGCCTCAGCAGACAATGCTACTTTTAATGTGTAATTATTCCTATATTTGATGATTGTAAAACAAGAACTAAACATTACACTTTAAGGTGTTTGATTGATTGATAGAATCAACACATTGATTGAATCAGTGTTAGATTGATTGATTGGACTGACTGATTTGATTTGATTAAATGGAAACAGTGTTTGTTTTAAATGATTGATTGATTGTTTGATTGATTGATTGACTGACTGAGTCCATTTTGATTGAAATGGAAGACTAATTGATTGAATGGAATCAGTTTCGCATTGTGTTGATTGATTGATCATTAGTTGTCTGGTTGACTGAGTCAGTTTTTGATTGATTGATTGATTGATGGATCGACTGATTGGTTGATTGAAAAAAATGATTGAGCAATGATTGTTGAAAACGAGTCAGTTTTTAATTTAATTGATGGGTCAGGACTGATAACTTCATTTGAACAATGTACGATTTGATTGATTGACTAATTGGAGGACCGACGATTGATTTAATGGATGATGACTAAAACACTGATTGTTGGTTGATTGATTGATTAAGTCGAGTGTTTGCTTGATTTATAAGACCGAATGATTGATTTGAAAACGGGTATTTGAAATCAATTGATGAAAGACTGATTGGTTGATTGATTTTGGGCTGAGTCAGGATGTTTATTGATTTAAGGACGACTGACTGATAGATTGGAATTGAATTGATTACTTGATTGACATCAGCCTTTGATTTATGGATGGACCGACTATTCGATGATTTTATAAGTGTAGGTTATGATGAATACAGGGGCGCGGAGCGTAGTTTTTTTAAAGTGGAGGGCTGAAACAGGGCTGAAATCTCAAAGCTTATTGTCAATTGATCGGCGTTTTTGTAACGTTTGCTGAACAAAGTGGAGGGGCTGCAACAAGCCCCCCCCCCCCCCCCCCCCAGCCCCCGCGGCTCCGCAGCCCTGGAATAGGAACATCACTTTAATTGATGATGAATATGATTTAGTTGCTTAAATCAGTCTCAATTTATGGAAGGACAGGAATTTACATGCTCAATATGTAACAGTTTGTTAAAAGACATCTTTAAGACATCAAAAGAAATACATTCGTTTTCCTGTTAAGGGAATTTTAAGGGGAAAAATTATGTGTATATTGCAGTAAGTAATTTTTATTTTTGAGGTATATCGATTTCTTAACCCTTTTAACCCCATGTCGAGAGCTCCATTTATTAGGGCTCAGTTTGTCTTTTCATGTTTAGAGGTAGTTTAAGTGGCGTATGTTCTGTCTCCTTTGAAAGATCAAAGTGTACTTGAATGAAAAGTGGAAGCCATGCACACCATTACGTTCAATAGCACAATTTAAACGGGCACATTTTAGAATGTGTGTTTTTTTTTTTAACAAGCACTATGAAAAGTGTCTTTTAAAAGGCGCAGGGGGAGGAAATAATACATGCACATTACGCACAACGCACATGGGCCACAATTTCCAAGCAGTTACCTCACATACAGGCAATAAAGTGAATAGTTACGAACGTCAACATGGAAACGAACTGGCCTTGGCTAAAATCATCCTACGGATGGAAATAGCAATAAAAAAAAAAAAAAAAAAAAATCTAAAACACCAACCAAACAATTTAACTGAAAGGAAATTTGCGGTAAATTTAGAAAAAAAAATCGATTATTATGATTGGGAGCTACATTTCAGTTTTCTTTTTTATTATATAATCAAATTAATTCGAATCTCACTTTTTAAGGTATCAAACGACTGGTTACGCCCATTGCATCGGATTGAATACAGTCGCGGATCAGGCGGGGGCGCAAGGACGACCCCCCCCCCCTTATAATTGAAAAACCACTAATTGACCACATTGTTAAAATTCGAAAAATTTCGGCGGCTCCCCGTATCGGGCCAGGCGCCCCCCCCCCCCCATACCTGGAAATCATGATCCGCCACTGTTTTACGTTTGCTGCCCAATTATATCACAAACACATCGCCCGGAAGAAAAGAAAGAAAATAGGCAGATAATGACATATGTGGTCGTAATTCTAATTTCTTAAGGATACAATGTTTTGTAAATATTTGATTTGAATTTTAAAAGGATTCTCATCAATTTATTTATTTTTCTGTGTTCAGATATTGCTGCAGTTCTTCAGGGCTTGAACGGGATCACAAATTCCATTTCTATGTTTAGGTTGGAAATATAGTGTGTTTCGTTGTCTACTTTGTTGTCTGGCGTAACACATGCATGCATGTGTTCAGCGCCATTTTTCAATCCATGTTCCTTTTTTAAAGAATTCAATATGTATTTTCTGTTAATTTTTTTCATGTTACCCCCCATAATGTTTTTAACACAGATGTTGAACATTGATTTATATTACGAATCAAATCAAATCAAAGTATTAACATTAAAGCCAACCTTGGTTTCAAATTTAAATGAGGGCGCTGGATTTGGACCCTGTAAAAGCATATTGAGAAATATATTGTGTAAATTGATCCCACGGAAACTCTTGACAGTATTAGCGGTAAGCTATGTATCAGGGGAATGTTTGCTTTGTTCCGCATATTTCACTCCAAATTCATCCATTCATGAAGTAAATAAGGTATATTCTTTTAACTTGGCTCTTTGAGAAAAATATGTGAAAATAATTGGGAATATGGAAACATGAGCCGAAACTTAATTTGGAACCGTTCTCATTTCCATCGCACTTTTCCTTCAATTATATATTGTTGTATTCATTCTTATTATTTTTTGATATGCGACATCCTTCTCATCAACAAATTGTGGTCATTATATTAGCCCCCAACTTTAACCTTGTCTCAAACTTACATTTAATTATATACAAGAATAGTCTTTTTAACTTCAGCTTGCAAGGCAAGTTTGCGTTAGTATTGGCAATTGCTTTTTTATTCCAATGCCATCATTAATACTGGATTCTCTTCCTAATCATAGAAAACTACGCACATTTTCAAGAGAGTTTCTTTCAATTTGAGACTCTAAAACAATTGAAGCAAGCGACGTACGTAATGACAGTATGATGTTGCCTTGAAATCTTATTTTCTTAATGTTCTACTATGCGGTTTTTTATGTGTTTATGTTTTGGAACTAGTTCTTATTGTTAAATAACCGTTTAAGTTTGCTGAAAATACGTTCCATGTATTATTACAATTTAATAATTTTGTACTTGTATTAACTTTTTTATTCTAATATGTTGGGACCCCTCCAGCTCTCGGGCTTTCATGGGTCATCCCGCAAGACTTATAGTGAATGTTGATACTTTGACAAATAATCAATCAAATCAAAATCAAATATTCAAACGGTAAGTGCATACGACATTTGGACTTATTAGAAGGGCGCAATATCTTTGCACTTGTAGGTTATGAATAAATCATGACACCATATTATGCATAATTAGGAGTGGCATTGTGTCATTTACCAGTTTAGCATTTTAATTTTACAATTTGGTCCTGGAAATTATGATTATAAAACATGTGGCCATGCGTGAGTGACACGGACAAAAAAAAAAAGGACATTGGGTTTCTGACCCATCCATTTGTATGGTTGGATTTGTGCCAAGTAGATCTCTTAAAGTGGGCTGTATATGTACATGAATGTGTACCTATCTGACATTTCTTGTACTTATCAGTAATTCATCTCTGCCATGTGAAAATGGTTCACCTCTATTGGCCGAATTTCACAAAACGTGGGTTTAGTTTAGCCATGGTCTAAATCAGGGTGGTTATTTGTGAATACAAACAATTTAGACCATGCCGTCTTAATTCCGTGCGTTTAACAATTGATTTAGACCATGGATAAGTAAACCACGTTTGTGAATTCGGGCCTATGTGTCGTGAGGTGACACGACGAGGGCCTTAAATGCAACAATTTAAGTAAATAACTAGTCGAAATTACCTGCGTGTATAGCCATGTTAGAGTTTAGTTCATGATAATTACTATAAGCAATATTAAATCCGAAAAAAAGTGACTAGATATAAGAATAATAGGCAGAAATGATAGGCATTTAATTACAAAGTTCCCATATGTGCACCATTCCTGTTTGATCAATTAAATTCAGCGTAAGAAAACTGGATCACATATCATGATAAGTTTTGAACTTCAATAATGGTTGTATTGTAAGAACCCTTCGTGTTGCGTTTCAGAATCCTAATTTGCATTTTAAAGGCACAGCAATTGTCCCACTTAGTTTGAATATGACCAGAATCGCAAAGAAAGGATGTCTACTCGTCAGTTTTTTTTCCCCCATGTTAATTCATTCTAATCTGAGGGATATAAGAATACCGGAAATCATGGATACATGTAGATTATGTCTCCAAAATAAACATAAATTATGTCTCAAACTCTAAAGTTGTAATAACAAAAAGGGGAGATACGTGCTCATTTCTGACGGATATATTTTTGATGATTACAAATATTTACAAAAATCTTTCTAAAACTTTCAAAATTCGTGGAGGTTATTTTTCCTAAGAAAAAATAATCTATAGGCGTACAAGCGTTTACAACACAATTTAGATAAATTTCATTAAACGAAGCTTCCATAAATATATTGAAACCTTTTTACTTAGCTTTTTAAGGGAAGGAAAGGAAGAAAGAGGAAGTCACAGTCCAATATAAACAAATAACTTCTCCTTGTCCTTCTATGAAGTCGTGTATATAATGACAAATTTTCATATAGTAATCTGTGATTGAATAAATAAACAACCAAAATTGTGTAGTATCTATCGGGCACGGTTTTACTTGTCTTCGGAATCCTTTTCTGTTGAGAGCGTTTCCTTTAAATATTTTTTACTTATACGAACTTATTATAACATATGTTCGTGACTTTTCTGGAAACCTGAATTACAATAATTCTACTCGTTTCTGCGGCCGTTAATAATAAGATATGAAAGAACAGTTGAGGTCAAAATTCCAAGAACATAAACAGTATTATTTAATATCATTTATGTTTGTAGTTAATGTGTTAATTTTTGGTTTTCCATATTTTAACACATTCTCTTTTCGCTTCCGGGGGCGTTTGCGTATTCGTGATAAATATAATTAACATATTCTGTTTGGATCAGTTTTAATATATATATCGGTAATCCTCAATAGAAGCATATATGTTATAGGAACGGTTTAAGATTTGATTATTGCTACAGTAAATCTTACAATTTCATTTGTTATTTATCTGTTATTTTTATTTGTTTTATGTTCATTTTTCATGTATTTATTTATTTATTTATTTATTTTTTTAAAGTATTTATTTTGCTTTTAAACCAAGCTCCCTTCTCTTTCTTTCTGATGGCATCTTGCCTAATACATGCGCACAGTTCGTTGAATGATCTAACCCAATCCTATTTCATCACTACCCCGTTTATACTCGCAGATTTAATGAAACAACGCAACATAGGCCAATTGATGCACATCAAATTATTTTCAAGTCAGCTATAGCTTCAATTCAATCTATTTAGGAAGAAAGATACCAAATCGTTCGTTCAACCGTGGGCCAAAGTAAATCAGATAAAGTCAAGGGTATAGTGGCACAAGTCAATGGCTATTTATATACTATATTTATTGTCTCTGCTAAGTTCCGCTTTTCGCGAAGGTTTGTTGTTTTTTTGTTTTTTTCTGTTCGTGTCTGAATGAGCCGACCTTCCATACAAATAGAATTGTTTTGTGCTTTTCTCAAAACTACTTTAGTAATGGGAATTTCATCAAGCAACTGTGTTTTGTAATGCATCCGCTTTTGTTCCCAAGTGAGTGAGTGCCACAATCTAATAGTTGTGGACAATAATAGTTTGATTAACAATTTATTCCAATAAAATAGCGGATGTGTTCTGTTGATATCATGCATTCAGGTCTTTCTGAAACGATATTGAATTACTAGTATGACGGCTCAAATGTGCGGCTCCAAGAGAGAACTTGCTAAAGGTCGTTTTGAAAAACCCACATTATGTCTTGCATTTCGAAGTTGGTTATTATGACATTTTGACGTCAGTTTTAAAAATACAAATATCAGATGCATTAATGATTTATTTTGCTGTCATAAAACGACAGACGACATTCCGATAGTCATATAAAATACCTATGCATTTTGGAGTTTTTATCATAAAAGAATCCATCGCTTCATTTTCAAGTTCTATTCTATGGCTACTAAGTGGTTTGAACCATTCGGCAATCAATGTTACGACACAGGCCTATTTGCGAAAACTGAATTTATGTCTTTGGGTGTTTTTTTGGACAGAATTTAAAATTACCCGACAATTGACAGCCTAATAAAGCGATTTTTTTTTTTTTTTTTTTTTTTTTTTTTGGTTGTTGTTGATGGTTTGAATATTGTGGAAAATTAAATTATGCACTTTTTTGCTTCCGTGAATTATTTATTCATAGCAAACACTTTGAAAGCAATTGACGTGAGCGATGGTCAACTGATGGTTAGGTAATTGTTAATCACGATAACTACATTTTTATGCTCGAATGGTTTGGAACACTTGAGAATTCGATTTGAATTCGATTTGTTTTTGTTTTCACGAACTGACAACAGCTAGACATTTGAAAGTCGAAGAAATGGACATGTCAGAAGAATCGTTAATGCACAATACATTTATCGCTTAACACAGAAGAAAAGGAAACGGGACGAAACATTTTAATTCGCTCTTACAAATTATCTGTCAGTGTTTAGTGTAACACTGATGCAATGGCCACATCTCTTTTTATGGAGTTGCATTTTCGGAATGGAACAGTCGGCATCACCTCGACGCTGTCCCCCGATGGCGAAGGCATGGATAATGTTGAAGGATGGTCAGTAAGTCGTATTGAGAATAGCTCGTTAGTACGAACCATCTATGGCCTTATCGCACTCATCGGAATGAGCGGAAACGCGATCGTCTGTTTCGTTCTGATGCGCGTCCCATCGTTGCGTACGCGCACCAGCCAATTCATTGTTCATCTCGCCGTGACTGATTTCATGACGTCATTTTGGGTGATTCCATTTCACCTGTTTCCGTTTACACCGCCGATTCCTTCCGGGTTCGCTGGGGAGCTTATGTGCCGCTTCTACGTTTCTAAGTACTTAATGTGGGTCACCATAGTTGCCTCCATCTATAGTCTCGTATCTATCACTCTCGAGCGCTACTTCGCAATCGTCCACCCGATCAAATACAAGACCACCTTCTCTTTCAAATTGTCCGTCGTCATCATGATCGGCTGCTGGTTGGTGGGGGCGATCTCCAGTACGTTTTTCTTCTACGTGTACGACTACGAGGACGGGATGTGTCTCTTTGTACCATACCCAACTTTAACACTTCAAAAGGTTTGTTAGAAATTAACGTCCCCCCTCCCCCCTCCCCCATTCAGGCGGTGAACCATTTTGGTGACCCATGATACATTATATTCAATTCAATTCAATTCAATTCAATAATGGTTTATTAAGCAATCGAGCATTTTACAAGAAAGGCAGTAAAAACTGAAATATTCTTGTTTACATTATTGAACATATACATAATTATATACAAGTTAAAAATTCAATTTCAATTCAAATTTTATAAAAACAAATAAAACATAATCATGGATACATAAAAGCAAAAAAGAAGAAAAGACTAGCTCACAAAATGTACTGAGATGGGACGAAAGTGAGATTAACTTTGGTTGAGTAGGTTTTCCAAAAAAGGCAAAGGGCTATTTTGGAAGCGTTTGGTTTTGAACTTGTATTGATGAAACTGAGATGTGTGACGTAAAGATATTTCGACATGTTTACGGGGTGGTAGCCAATTTTGGCACGTTGGGTTATTTGGCAAAACTTCTACACAGAGCTAGTCTTCTCTCCTGAAGTGTTGATAAATTGCACAGTTGACACGCATTTGGATATGAAATAAAAAGAGGACCTAAAATAAGTTTTCATACGGCCGTGTGTCATGAATTGGGTGCAAAATGCGTTACATGTCCAGAAATTTGTAGAAATGTACATTGTCACAAACAAACATCTCTAGTTTTTTAATGGTTAGTAAAACATGTATAAAGGTATACATATATTGAAAGCTGAGATGGTAAGGAAGAGGATTAATATATTACTTTTCCTGTACAGGGTGTGTCATTAAAGCTATACAAGGTGTTACAATAAAAATGGTTTAAAAAGTTTCACAATTTCATTGGCAAGTAATTTCTTATTGTTTGCAGTAATTGAAATAAATCAAATTAGACTGTGTTAATAAGACCCTATGCTTCTAAAAAATTTAAACTTCTAACACAAAATTATTCCTATAAACCGCGCTACAGAGTGTTTAAAAAAGAAGAAAAATTTGTTTAAAACTGGCAGAAATCCTGTCTTTTACATTTGAATTACAACTTCGACAAAGCTTATTACAAAAAATATGTTTCTACTCATTTGTCTATCTACGTACATGCAAAGAAAATTGGTGAAAAAATACAATTATTGCTATAAAATGGCATGTTGCGATTTGTGATGCCTACAATGCATTGTCTATGAGCCGTGCGTGC
>CALNVZ010003434.1:38271646-38290032 GCA_940671915.1 Paracentrotus lividus | reverse complement strand
AGAGAGAAGATAAGCCTTTTGGGAATTCAACATGAAGATAGTTGAATAACAGGGAGACTCATCTCCCTGCATGACCAGCCTGATATGGCGCGGGTAACAAACAAAGGAAGAGGTCATAATACTCGTACGTTCATTTCAGGTCACGTTGTTTTTCATCGTTGATAAAAAGCCGACATACTGGTTTAAGAAAATTACACTCAACGCGCGTATACATTACCGGTTGCCCGTAGTAATCCTTTGCAAATACAATGCAGACTAATATGGGGAGAAAAAGTCAAACATCGCCTCGATTCAGTTTGGAATACTAAAGGGGCTGTCCCACTGGAGGCGATCGTGTTGCGACAACCTGCGATCTTGCTGTTGTGAGTGTGGCACGCAAGTTGTTGTTGTAGCCTAGCTTAGATAAAGTCGTATGTAGGTTATAATCGCCTTTTTAAAGATGAACCCTTGACCTATAATTATGAAAAATATCAGGTTTGTCGCCTGTGGGACAGGCCCTTCAGGATCTACGTTTTATGAAAGCATTTAAGGTTGATATTCGATGATGAGCGTAAGATGGGATTTGTGAAGGATTGAGGATAGAACCAAAGTACATGGGCCTAGAATGGGGTAGAGCCTATTACATGACATACCAAGCCTCGACATAGCCAAAGCTACTCAGTATATATATTGGCCATATAGCCGCACTCATAGCTTATTTTGATAATCATCAATGTTCGGGAAGAGCTGGGCAAAAGTGTCCATAAAGTCCATACGGATATATGGACGTTTTCAGACATTTTAAGTATTCCTATAAATTATTGCAAACTGCAAACTCCTGGATTGATGATTGTTGTAATTCGGGCCAGTTATATAACGTCCTGTAACCTAATGTTTCCTTTTTCTTTTTTACAGGTTCCAGCACATGCGGCGCAAGCAACCAGTCACACCGGCGGAATATCTCAAAGAGTTGGGGGGGGGGGGGGGGTAGTGGTTGAGGGTCCGAGGGGTAGCCCCGAAATTACTATAGTGGTTACGCCTAAAATAGCAGTGGGTGATCAGGTGGGGGCGCAGAGGACGCCCCGCCCTAGATTTGAAAACCACTTATTTATTGACTATATTTTTTTTGGTCAAAATCTGAACTCTCTCCCCCCCCCCCCCCCCCCGTTTGTATAGGCCTACCCCAAATCTTTTTTTTTTTTTTTTTTTTTCAAAAAGTGAAATGCGCCATATAGATGGATTCATCATAAACATTCAGGTCTTTCTAGTAATAACATGAAAAATCATTTCAATTTTCTCGGTAAGAAGAATGTTTGCTCGTGATTGTATTAATAATGGCGCTGTTCCCCAAAAGATAATCTTGCTCTTTAATACACCCCAATACGATTATAGTGTATCACGCACAAAGAATGAATAGGCCTATAGCCTAAAATCCAAAACGACCTAACCTCGTCTTGGTATTGACGTCAGATGTGGGTTCATGCTCTGGGAGATGGGAGGGGTAATGATCTTGGCCGGCGGACTTGTCCAGTGATGACAACTTACCATTTAAACAACCTCTCTCCTCTGTAATAGATTTTTCTATTTTTATTTTTCAATTTGAAATTATTGATGGATGATGTTGGTGATGATAAGTGGTTAGTGATGAAAAAAATAACTTGAATTCAACGAGTGGAACTTGAAGATGGCTATCTACGGAAGTGTTTGGCGTCGAGTTGCGGTGTCTTGTCATGTGTTCAATGGCAATCCTTGGAGTAAAGCCCCACGTTTGTCTTGAAGGTTTTGCTGGTGTGTAACGCAACATTTCGAGAAAGCCCCCCCCCCCCCGGCTTTTGCCTCGAAATGGTACTTACACAACAAAACAAGGCCCAATACAACCCTTCGAGACAAGCGGGAAGGGGGGAGGGGACTTTCTCGAAGGTTGCGTTGAGCTATGACGTAAACTTTGAGCGCATGCAGCTCGAGTATTACCAGGGTGATTGTAATGATGATGATGAGGATGATGAATAATTAATGAATGACGACAAAATGGACCTAAATGATAATAATCCGAAATGAATGAATTAAATAATACAAAGTTTGCCCCATAAAACATGTAAAAAAGAGTATTGGGGAGAAAATAATTAAAAAAAAAACATTGCAAAGTATTATTGTCTACAGCAAGCCATCATTTCCTGCCACCTATCGTACACAAGGGAAAGGAACACGCAACAGGTACTTTTCATCATGTCCATTCATCATTTACTCAATCAATTCATTGGAATATTCACTGGTTTTTATTTCCACATCAAATGCATCTTTGTATTCGTTATCATCCAGTCATGAGCATTTGGGGTGGGGGGGGGGCGGAGGGGGTAAACCACGAGAAAAAAAAAAACCGAACTTACATTATCGGGTGTATATATATGAGGAAACCATCATCACAACGGCGATTTACTTTGGTTCAATATTCACACTGTATTTGATGTCAAAAGTTACATAACCTTCGTATAATTATATTTTAAAAGAATATCTTTCTTCCAATACCAAATGTTAAAGCAACAGGTTTGAGCTTCCCAAGTTTCATCTTCTGACGAAATATTTTGTATTCGTCGATATCAATCATTCATTGTTATGTACATTCATTTCCCATCGATACAGTTACCATCATCATCATCTTCATAACCACTATCGTTATTTAAGCAGCTATCAACGCAAGGCAAGCGTCGATGGCTGGTAAAACGAGGAAGGTAAGGCACACATTTAAAATTTTAGATGATAGCGATAGTAGACATGATTTTTTTTGAGGAATATTATTTTTAAAAATATTTTTTCTTCTGCATTTGTAAGTATGAGGCTACTGTTAATTGTGGTTCATACTATATCAGCTGTGAAATTAAAGCGTAATTTATTTGTAGACAGTTTGAAAGTTTGTACTCGTCAATATCATCATCTTCAGTGCGAGATTGAAGCGAGACAATTCGGAACTCTAATATTACATTAAATTAACAAATATTGAGCTCCCGATGTGACAAGATAGTAGGCTATCCCCTGTTCATAATCAAGTTTGTTTGAAAAAGAAATTAAGTAGCAACCCACCCGCTTGATGAAGTTTTTTTTTTTTTTCAGTCGAGGTTTTAATTTTGAATGCGTAAGGGTTATTTGAAAGGATCAGAAATAGACATGAATGTAAAATAATTACTCTCAACTTGTTTACTCATGCCAATCGTAAATATTTTACAAGGATTTATTAATACATAGTTCGAGTCTGTTATATAAAATTGTGCAAGAGATTGTTAAGGGTAAAACAGAGTAGGCCTAATAATTCAGGTTTTTAGGGCGGTATATACGGTCATGTTTGACTTTGATAGCCCAACATTTTTTCCATTTTGATTTAAAAAAACACAACAACAACAACAAAAACGATGTAATAATCAAGAAAAACCAATAGACCAAAAAACACTAATGGTATGAATTAATTTATTCATTATATGACTAGCAGGACACACGCGCCTTGCGCGGGTTCAGTGATTAATTCCCAAAGTTTCTTGATGATTTTTTATTTTGTTGTAATGTAGCGTCTGAATTTCTTTAGAGTCATACAAAATTTTTTATTTCATTATAGAGCCCCGTCCTCACTTTTTTTCAGTAAAAGTGAGGGGAAAAAAAAACACAAAAAACGCGAATATAACTAAGCATATTCTGCTGCCCGTCTATTCAGCCCCCCCCCTCAACTTTCGGCTCTGTCCCGACCACTTTCGAAAAATGCGCCGCGGCTCCTGGTGATTCATGTTAAAGTCCGTTTTCAGCAAAATCTTAACCATTCAACAGAGTAAAGATTAAAAACCGGCCACTGTTTGTATCTATCCGTTTTTTCTATAACATTAGGCGCAATTCGATCACTGATTCAAACTTCATTGTTACGTCATAAAGGGTTCCGCGTGCAGGATGTAGCTTTAATTACACCCATTACGTCATAAAGAGATTCCGCGTAACCAGATGTGGCTTAAAATGCACGCATTGTTACGTCATAAAGAGTTTCCCGCGTTTTGTTTACCTATGATGCGGCTTGCGCACATCAAGTATCTTATTTTTTGTAGTCTACAGACTTCACCCGTTTTTAACACAATCAAAAAGGCCACAAAAATCATGTTTTACGTCTGGTTCTCAGCCTAAACTGTTCCATTTTTCAACCGGAATATAGATTAAAACCCGGCACAAGTTTGTATCAACCTCGTGTGTTAATTTGGCGGAATATGAACATAAAGACGGAGCCTTTTACTAACATACATACATACATACAACATTGCGGTTAATTATAGTAGAGATGAAATTCAAACATGAATGTCTTCAAATTACACCACATTGATTACTAAATTGATAGGATCGTCAACTGTTGTATTTTTGCAGCATAAAAAGATCAACACATCAGTCCAGAGTGTCAAAAGATTATGTCAAGAAATATTCTCTGAGTTAAATAATGTTCCGTTGAAGGAAACATTGTGATGGTAATATGGCGGAGGCCGGAGGGGCGGGGTCCGGGTTAGTTTGTGATCGACCATTGAACGACGTTGGAGGAAATAAATGGAATTACGTAAATCGGACTATTGTATTTTTCATAGGCATAGAATCTACTTGAGTTGGAATAATGTGGGTACGATGAGGTGTTCATATCGAAGAAATATAAAGTGGTTTCATGACAGATATTTTACTATTTTGAATTTGCAGAACGAGAAAATCACGATCGTTGTATAATACTCCAGAGGAGCAGCGCAGCTGATAGTGCAGGCCGCAAAGCGCTATAAAAGCGCTAGGCATACACACAGTCACATACCACAAACACCATTTTGTTTGCATACGATGTTTTACAGCATAATTAGTAGCGAAACCCAGCGGCAGCTGAATATTTTCGCCGTGAGCATCCGCCTAGTTCCGCTTGGTTCCGCTGATCGCGGGCAGCTGCGCTCCGCCGCAAAGTTGCTGACCATGAAGAAGTTCATTTCTGCGGGCTGATTATCGTTCTCGCCACAAATTGCTTAAGAACGAAGCGGAACGACAGCAATAATAAAACTACGGTCCCTAAGTTAATGCTATGTATGCTCTTTTAAGTTAATGCTTTGTATACTCTTTTAAGTTAATGCTATGTATGCTCTTTTAAGTTAATGCTATGTATACAACTGCTTAAAATCCAATTACTTATCACCTTCTTCAGTAGGCTAGAGGCAAAATTGTTTACCTTGTATAGATTGAGGGTCACTTGACAGATTTTTGGAGCAAGTTTCAGTATGCTCTCATTGAATGATTGAAACATATAAGTCAATAGACATTTCTACTACATTGCTAAGCACACTAATTTTTTCCCCCTTCAATGTCAATGTTTTTTTTTTCTTTAGTTCCACAAAACCTTCTGCAGTAGGCTAAAAGCACCTTACCTTGTAAAGGTCAAAGGTCGCCTGAGTGATCTTTGGGGGGAATTTCTTAATATACTTTCAATGGGCAGCTAAAAATCTAATGGTTGTCACCCATACTATTTTCCAATACTTTTAATATCAATGATTTGTTTTTTGTTAATGAAAGTTATTAAAACCCAAGCATTCCTTATCTAATGCAGTACGCTAAAGGTACCTTACCTAGTAAAGATCGAGGGTCGCTTGGGTAATCTTTGGAGCAAGTTTCTGTATGCTCTCATCAAACGGTTGAAGATGCCCGGCCAAGATGGAGGAGTAGATGTGGTTGAGGGTGTCCTCCGAGGGGAAGGTGATGTTGAAAGAACAGAATAAGGAGATGAATCGAGGATCGACTTCGTTCCTTCCTCCTCCGGCCTGGTGGTAAGAAAGAGACGGGCAAAGATGGTAACATAGTTTAAAGAATTCTTACACTCATATCTTTTCCAGACTTCTTGACATTTCAGAGGAAAACTTGATATTTCCAAAACCACTTTGCAGAATTTTTTTAATTTTTGTGATTTATTTTCACTTGGAAAGCAGAAGAAGTTTCAGGCCTTTCTGGTTGAGATTCCAAGATCATGTAGGACTCATCAAAAGAAGCTACAAGGCCTAAAATGATGTTCTCCCCTCTGTTTTGCATACCCCCTTTCTCAGACAGCATATATAATCATCATTCATTCATTTTCACCTTGCCCATATATGACAATGAGGCTTTTTTTTTTTGCTCTGTCGTACATCCCCCCTTTCTTCAGGAGCGTATATCATTGTATCTTTTTCACCTTGCCTATAGCAGCCAAAAAATAATGTCCCTCGCCTCGAGGTCCTTTCCTTTATAGTACATCCACCTTTCAAGGTTGTCATTTATCTTTATTATGATTCTTTCTCACCTTGCCATACATGTAGAGGCCATGAAGCAGTCCCAGACGTACATATACTTGAGAATGAGGTCCTTCCCTCTATCATACATACCCCCTTTCACCAGCAGAAATATCATTATCATTGTTATCATCAATCATTCTTTCTCACCTTGCCCATAGAAGCCAAGAAGCCTATGTCCCTGATGTACTTGAGGATAAGGTCCTTCCCTCTGTCGTACATTCCCCCTTTCTCCAGCAGAAGCTTGAGAAGGGCGATGGGCTGCTGCGTGCCGTACTCATCCACCTGAGGCATGTTCATATCATCCATGAAAACAAGGAGGCGTCGGCCGGGAGGCGGGCCGTACGTATCCTTGGTGCATTTCTCCACGTTGGCCTCCAGGTTGCGTTGGACGTCCATGGAGGTGGTACGGGAGGAGAAGTTGATGGATAGGATCAACTACGGAGATGGGGCAGGTTGAATTATACAGAAAGAAGTGTCAATGTACATCCTTTATGAAGATGGAAAAATATTTTGTTAATCATGAGAGGCAAGGACTTTGAAGAAATTTTTGTTGGCAAATTTTAATGTCATATTAGGGGTCTAATAATCACCAAAATTTACAAGTTTTTTCTGGTTGTTGAATAAACAGAAGCTAATTTGTCTGCAAATTTGGTCTGATACTCCCGCCCCCATACAAAATTGTCTGGTAACACCCATTTGATAAATATACAAATAATGTTTGTTGTTAAATCATGATTCTTTTTCATCTTCATTGTATTGGGTACAAGTAATATACAATGTATGGATATTTGATCATTCAATATAATTTCAGATGCTAGTATCATTTGATGAGCTGTAATTGTTACAAGTTGCCTACGTGTACTTTGCAACCAATATCTATTGGTATTGCTTCTCTCATAGTAAGATTCTAGTCTCTTCTAAATATCACATGTCAATAAATATATAAATATCTTCTCTTTTATTGAGGGAGGGGGGCGGTTGTTGATGAAAAATGTAAGATATAACAACTACAGCCAACCCTATTTCATTTTTATCTACATAGTTATCGATGGGTATTTATGATATACTTGTACATGTATATGGTCGTGTGTTATGAACTCGCCAACCAAATAGGGTGGTGCTGTTACGCTTTTTGCTATTTTTCAGCATTAATTTGTCAATATTTTCTTGTCCATATTTTCAAAATAAGAAAGTTTATGTAACAATATTTTATCTCATTCTTTTGAAGCTATGTTACTGTGCTATCTCCCTGTGAAGTTTTCATTGTTCTAGGTAACATTTTGGTGGAGTTACAATGGTTTAAGTTTGGGGGAGTAGGGGTGGTGGCGGAAGCGGAGACGCCTGTATATAAAGTCAATGGGGAAATTTTCATTTTGTGGTTGATTTGGGGAAAACTTGTATATGCTCTGCCAAATTTGGCTTATGATGATAATAAATTTGGTACCATACTAAAAGCTTATAAACTGCTTTGTACCAGGAAATCACTGAACAATAGGTTTGATGTTATATATAGTACCCAGGAAGACTCAACAATTCATTATTTGACCTAAAATCAGTGCCTCCTGTACAAAGTCATTAGGAATTTAAGAGGTATTGTAGTACCATTGGAAAAACTGCAATAATCTCTGCCATATTTTAAACTATGATTATTAAATTTAGCACCAAATTAAAGCTTATAAAACTGCCTTTATACCATCATATCACTTAATCATAGTTTGATGGTGCAACAGTACTTGACAGGACCACCCCCTCTATGAATACAAAAAAGGCTATTTTTTCAGGGCTAAATTTCAGATCATTATATTTTTCTTTCTAAAATTGGTAACCATAAATGGAATTATACCTTGTTTGAAAGGTCTGAATATTATCTACCAGAATGTAATGATAATTAATCATATTTGGTGATTAAAGATGACTTGATGATAAAAACAATGAAAATTTTTAAAAATCTAAATTTCTTGAAATTTTTCTTAATAACTTTTTATCTTACACCTGGTATAATTATTTCAATGCAGATTTAGATTCCTTGAGGAATTTCCTTTCAGAAAATGTATAGTTTGATATCATAGGGGTATACTTTTCCAAAGAATACAAGTCTTTGAAGAGAAATAGAAGAGCCGTTTGTACGGCAAATTTGGCATGTAACGCCAAAAGGCCGCGCCGAACTTATATAACACATGGCCATATAGATAATTTATATTGTAATATTGTAATGATGAATTTGTGCCGTCGCGAATGGGGGGGTGGGAATTAATTGAATTGAAGTAAAAGATGTTGAAGTTCTTGGTTTTACTGCAATAAAGTGTATTTAAAAATTGATTACTAGTTAGATAATGCTAAGTGACACATTAGTTTCTGATACAGACAGCAATGGAGAATGATCAATAGAAATGAATGCTATAGATATTACATTGACTTTGAGTTGGTGGCTTTCTCATTATTTTAGTAGGTGTGTATCATGCTTTGATGTGGAAAAGAAATTGTCGGAATACATGTACTATTCAATATACAGGCTTTATACAGTGCGTCCCAAAAAGAACCCTATAAACTTTTGAAATGGCTGCCAAATAAGAAATTATGATTTTTAGGTAATGAAATTAACATGTATAAAAGCCTCATTATCCCAACTTTCATTTGACACCAAAAAGGCGAAAAATAAGTCATGCATGACGGAGCAGCCGTTTCACTTTTGTAAAGGAGTATTGGAAATTAGGTGCGAGGAATTGGCCCCTACCAATGTATGAGAAAGTCATTTGGAGCTTATGGAATTGAGGCATGATATGCAGAATTAACTGACTCAATTATGATGAGTTGGGTTCTGCTAAGTGAAATTTGTGGAATTGGATTACAATTTCATGCATGAGTAACAGGAGTATGCATTTCCTATTTGTTGCCCATTGTAAAACTTTCCCAAGCTATATTTAGTGAGGTCCTTCAGTGGTGTGTTTTAATCTCTCTCCTCTCTCTCTCTCTCCTTTTCTCTCCCTTCCTCTTCTCTTCTCTCTCTCTCTCTCTTTGTCCTCATCCCTCTCTCCCTCTCTCCTTCTTTCTCCTCCCGTCTCCCTCCCTTCTCTCTCTATATAAATTCTCCCTTACCTTTTTCATGCGAAGCATGGACGAGTTTCTTGTTTGACCATTTCCATTAATTCATTGGTTTCTACTCCAAACCTCGACACCTTCCTGAATCCCGGTCTATACTCACAATTTACCCAAAGACGTCGATAGTAGATGTCCCTAAATGCCATATTTAAGAGGATCAAATCTACAACACTCTCCAGCTAAAGCTCTAGTTCAAAAGAGAAAATCCAGTATCGAGGTTCCACAAAACAACCTACTAACGCTCACAATAAAATATAGACATATCAACACCCAGCTGGAGCAATCACTTAAACAACAAACGTAACAATCCTACCAAATTACTATCAACATTAAAATCAAAGTCCCAACATGCTTACATCACTCTTTCATAACCCACGTTCTAAATTTCAACACCAAATGTCCTTACTGTACTCCCCAATTAAGTCATCAATCAACCAATGATCAACACCACACCAACTCATCATCATTTAGCAAATTTGACCTTTTGTAAAAAATTATGTTAACAGTGATAACCACAAATTTGTGAAATAACGATGTCCCATCTTTATTTATTCAGTCTGAATTTTTTCTTTTCGATTGTACACTGATTTCATCCATCCTGTAACAAAACAAAAAGAGAGCGGGGAAAAATCTGATAGTGCCAAATGAAAAATAAAAAGCTCTCGTACGGTTCAATGCTTCAACGTTTCCTCACTCCTCTTTCCACCACCACCTGTTATAGTGAACAAAAACAGAATGTCCACAAGATATGGACATTCAGACAATCCCAAAAATCATGAAAACGCATCATCCAAAAGTGATCAAAAATCTTACCACGCATCTCAACACTTTCTAGCCACCCCATCACTGACTACACTAACACAACCACTGAAATACACCGGAAAGATTAACAATGCAACAATAGATAACATATTCCTAGTATAACACTCATATCACAAGGACAAAAAGTCCAGTAAACACCCGAAGACGAAACCAGGTAGTTCGAATGAGGAGTTAAGAAGTTTAAACCAAAACAAAATCATAGCAATTTTAGCAATTTTTTCTTTCTGCAACAAAAAATAGAAAAAATATCACAAAAGAACTAAGAAGCTTTCCCTGAAAAGGCTCCTTGAAAATTCAAGCACAACTGAACCAGACAAGACACTCCATCTCCCTACTTGCCAGAAGAAATGCCAAATCACCAAATTGACCTAGCCAATCCAAATTACACACTAGCAAGCAGACTCATATCTAGAGGATAGCAAAGAGAGAGGAGAGAGAGAGAAATCTGCAAAAAATACACATTAGCCCAAAAATATTGTGAAGCTTATGATTATAATGACTGTAGTTTTCAAAAATAAAATGACATAGGCGTTTCTTACCCCTTAAATGCGACTTGTTGTCAAAGAACTACTGATAGACGGTATCCAGACACGCCAGGCAACTCTCCAGGTCCTGCATCAACCTCTCATCCGTGATTGACTGGCATGGAGCAAGGTCTTGATGTTAGCTGTCAACTTGGATGCAACGCCCGTTCCTCAGGAGGCAGCCACGGACCATTACAGGGCCGCTTCCAGGGAAGTAACACTCCAGGACATCAGACTCAGCAATTTCTTGATGAATCAGCCGAGAGCATTCAAGACATCCTGCTTTATTGGTTCACCTGTATAATGGGATCAAGGAGAGGTAAAATGCCAAGGGTGTGTTTATTGTCCAAGAGGTGCTAGTTTGATGTTGATATGAGGTTATGGTCATTCTACTTATATCTCAGCAGCTTATGAGACCCTGTTAGGCTAATACGAAGGCATAAAAATTATTTGGCGTAAAATAATCATCCCATCGTCTCCCTCATCAACAACTGACCTTATAAAAAGAACAGTGAGATTAATAATCATAACTATCATCCGTAATGATGATCTCTCATCATTAGCATAATCATTAGCATCATCATCACACCATCACCACACACCATCCTTTTAAATTTCTATCATGTTAGCCATTATCACCTAAACCCCAAAATAAACATCCATCACCAGGATCTCATCCTCCTCACCTTCTTTACATCTTCTTTATCATTATATATCACCACCACCTCACCACAGTCATTCCTACTTCATGCATCAGTCAACCACAACCTACCCTATTTAGAGCAGTCAGAGGAACAATCCATCTTGAGCGCTTGTTCTCCTTGATTGCCATCAATAAGTTCCCCCAGATTCATTTCTAATACCATCCACAATCATCTCACTATACTACCACCACCACCACCATCACCACACTAACTTTAACCTACCAATTAAGAGCAGTCAGAGCGAACATCATCTGAGCCTGTCTCCTTATTCCATCCCAATAATTCCCTCCAGCGATCATTTCCAGATACCATCATAATCATTCCTCACACTACCTACCACAACCATCCAAAATCACCATTCATCACTATTACCACCGAGCACCAATCATTCATCATCATCACTACTACCCCACCACCATCATCATCACTACTACCACCCTCTTCATCCCAGAAGACGTGATGAACCAGTAACCTACCATATTAAGCACAGGTGAGCAGGACAATCATCTGAGCTTGTTCTGCGCTTTGTTTTCCATCCCCAATCATCCCTCCAGGATCATTCCACATCATCCACAATCCATCCATCACTTACTCCTACCCACCACCCAGCAACATCCACCATCATCACCTACCACCCTCATTCATCCCAAATGAACAGTAACCTCCTATATCAAGAGCAGTGAGAGGGACAATCATGCCCTCAGCTTGTCTCCTTTTTTCCATCACCTGCAATTCCTCCCAGGATCATTTCCAAGATACCATCCATAATCATCATCACTACTACTACCACCACCCCCAGCAAACATCACCATCATCACTACTACCACCCCTCATCGATCCCCATGAACCCAGTAAACTAACCTACCCATATTAAGAGCAGGAGCAAGGCGAACAATCATCCTCAGCTTCTCCTTGTTTTCCATCCCAATGATTCCCTCCAGGATCATTTCCCATATACCATCATAATCATCATCACTACTACTACCCCACCACCAGGCAACATCCACCATCATCACTACTACCACCCTCATGCATCCCCATGAAACCATAACCTACCAATTAATGAGCAGTGAGAGGCGACAATCATCTTGAGCTTGTCTCCTTGTCCCATCAATGATTCCCTCGCGAGATCATTTCCCAGCAATCCATCACAATGCATCATCCACAATCATATCACTACTTTACTACCACACACCAAATTTTTCCCAAACCCATTCATCACTACTACCACCCCCCTCATCATCCAATATGAACAGTAACCTACCATATAAGAGCAGTCATAAGGACAATCATCTTCCAGCTCCTTACTTCCTTGTTTCCATCTATACATTCCCTCCAGGAATCATTCCAGGCCAAGCAAGGCAACTATTCATAACAGCCTCATCAAGGTCCGCTCTGCTCAGACCTTGTTGTGCGAGCATTGACCCAGCCTTTGCCCCCAGTAAGGTGAGCAAGGCTCTTGGGGTCCAACCAAAAACCCATTACCACCATACGGGAGACGGCGTGGCGGGTGGAGGACATACCCTGCAGATCTAATACCTGAAGATAATAAACAAATGCGGAAATTGCTGACTTAAACTATTTTCTAATACATTCAAACATAAATCCCGAGGACTAGGTCTCCGATGACTCACCCTTTGTATTTCTTTTGTTGAACTTTTCTTTTCTTGGCACGAAAGATGGAGATACTAGAGTAATTTAATGCTGCGATGCCCATCGTAATTCTTATTGCTTATATATTATATAAATAAAGCACATGGCAATCTTTAAGGTATATTGAGCCATTGTATAATTGGTTACATATTCAGTATTAGAATGCAATTATTTTGCGAACCCGTACCACCCAATAAGTTGCGCCCAAAGTCATTTTCCAGGATTTATTTATTTCCTAAAAAAAAGATATTGTTGAAATCCCAACACTTGCAGCTTACCAGTTAAATCTCACTGTAAGAGAAGTCAGATTTATTAAACTTATCGTAGAGAGACTCACTTGTCCCCTACCATTTGCCCTGTTGACCTTTGTTATGACTGATTATGGACGTTTTGAGTCATTCGGTCATAAAACAGGACAAATTTCTACAGAAAACCTGGTCTAAAGACTGACCCTCCAAAGCAGCAGAGCGCCATGCTTTCTGAAGACGTACCTCTCCCCATTCGGCCATGGGTGAGTAGCCAATGTTGATCGTCCATCACAGAGTTCATGTTCTCCACCCCATAAGCGGCAATCTACGTCCCCGTCAAAGAGGATTACTTGCCGTTCTTTCTTGTCTGTGACGTGATCTCACGGGAAGTATGTTGCGAGAGGAGTCCCGTCCCCGTCCAGGTCGCGGGTGACTGGGTCCAGGATTCCGTAGAGTTCGATGACGCTCATGGCCTTGGGGTTCATGACATAGAGCTTGGTCTGGATTCCTAGTCTGGGGTGGAAAGGATGCAGTTCTTGAGTTATCTACTCTAACAATTGTAAGTCAGGATTCTATTAATTCAATTGTTCAATTTTACTTTTACACATTCAAAGCCCAATTAGATTCTTTTCAAACAACATCAATACCAATAAGAGAAAGATTATTGTATTATTTACATTATTGCATTTTACCATGATCGTAAAAATCAGAAAACCTTAAAATGTCAACTCCACAGAATGAAATTGATTCACAATATCTACCAAAAACTTGCTGACCCTGTTGGGTGAAGGGGTGGGGGTTCAAAGAAGGAGAAATTCACTTGAACCATAATTAACAGCTAAAATATAGCTTATACATGTACCTCCCCATTGACTAAAATAAGAATATATAACTTGTTCATTGGACATAAGAAAACCACAAACTAATGGCCCGTATTCTCAAAAGCTGCCTAACTTTAAACCTTTAAAACTAAAGGGAATTAATCCTGAAAAGTAGATGCTCATTTCATCATAAATTTTGGTAGTGAAACTATTAAAAACTGTTTGGGAATGATAAATACAAAAGTTTCCCTTAAAATTAAAACACGATTCCAGAATTCAGTGAAGGTGATACGAACATGTAACATAGACAGATTTATTCCCTTTAGCAAGCCATAGTTAAACCTCAGATTTAAGCTAGGCTTAAAGTTAGGCGGCTTTTGAGAATACGGGCCAATAGGTCTAAATATTGGTTAAAATCTAAACTTACTATGTGGATTTTGATCTGTAATGAAAAAAAAAATCATATCCTTCATTTAATCAAAAGGGCATATTTATACTTACTTGGTTTGAGATTGACATAGTGTATTGATGACTACCGTCTTGCCTCCTCCTGTAGGGCCTACAACCATGGTTGTACGACGGGTTAACATGGTCTCGTACATCTGGACTACCTTGTCAACCTAGGCTAGGGTAGGATCAAATCAGGAGCAAATAAGGTGAAAGACAAAAATATGTAGGTCGTAAGAAGCTGTCCAAAGGTAAAAATAACATTCCGAACGACTGGTAATCTGTTCTTATGCTAAAGAACACGTAAGAACATGTCCCAGTCGTTCTTAAAGTTCTTACAGTAAATATAACAATGACTTGGTGAAACACCCCCCTGGGCCCTGTTACACGTGTACCTGGTAAACTGAGTGGAATCCTGGCAATACTGAATGATCCTATTCTCTCAAAACATATTACACCAATAACACTACCAATGACAAGACTTTCAACATGATGACGAAGCTTGACGATCTAGCTAGCCAAAGCCAAATTTCACTGATTGTGTCAAAATTTTGTACATTATAATTTTCTTATCAGATAAAACTCTGTATTTAGAAGAAAAAATCCTTTTTGTAACATACCTGGTGTTCCAGGAGAATGTAGTTATTTTCCTCCAGTACCTGCTCAACTGCATCGTTGAAGTTGGGATAGCGGACACGGGGACAGTCCAGACCAGGGAAGAGATCCGAGATGAGACCCAAGAACAGAGGAACATCCTCAAAGACGAACTTAGGCAGGTTCATATCACGTAGAGCTCTCATCAGTACAACATCCTAAGGTTAAGAGAGATAGAGAGTACACAAAATGTTAGTGTATGTTGTTGTTGATATATGTATCAATGGGACAGATGTTCACGCACTGCATTATGGGTGCAGGATCGACGTTCATGACTGTCCTTTCTTCATTCCTCTATCCATTTTGTCTGCTAAAAATACCATAGGTTTCTTTTTTTTTACACGCATACATGTATGACAGATGCTTGAAAACTTCCTTTTTTTTTTCTTTTAAAAAACGCAAATGTGATGGTGTAATTTTTCATAATATGAACAACATCAGCGTAAAAACTAAAAAGTTTTTTATAAAAAAATGCTTCCATAAATACAACATGAGTTTGCCTGTGCCTTTTGATAAGTAGGTCTTTCTCATAACAAGGTCCAGTGGAAAAGGATCGAAGCTGTAAATCTCAATGGTTTCTTAATGATTTGTAAGCATACAATTGAAGACCTGAAAAGTTGCCCACGTTCATCTCTTGGCCAAAACGAGTTAAACATTGGAAATTGTTGCTTACACACAAGCCAATCTCAGGGGGGCATTTCATCAAAGGACTTGTCGGACGTTTTATCTGACAAACTGTTATAAGCTACTGAAATGCTTGCATCTGATTGGCTGTAAGCAAATTTGTCGGATAAAATGTCCGACCAGTCTTTTGATGAAATGCCCCCCTGGTATCATTTACAAAGAATGGAGAGAAATGAAATACACTGTAAAACCAGAGACATTCGCAAAATGAAATTTTCACAAATCGGGGCTGACAGACATTATCGCAAAACGAAACTTTTGCGAATTGCCAACGATCAAGTTTCTTGTACAGTGCACAGTATTGTACTAGCATTCAATGCATTGTGTAGACCTACACTTTCGCAAATCTTGCCTCCTCGTGAAATTCGCAAAAGTATCAAGCAAGCAAACATTTTGATTTTACAGTAAAGAGAAATTCATAATTACCTCTGCAAGATCTGCGGAGCCTCTCTTGAGCTCACCAGCCATGACAAGGACTGACTTGAGAGCTCTCAACCCAAAGTCATAATGGTATTGCTTGGACAGCTGTTCCTTGGCTAGCTTGTAGAGCACGGTCATCTTCTTAGCAAGAACCTGTAGGACATTAAAAGAAAACAAAAATATGCAAAATAAAATTACATGTATCTACTCAGCCCTATGCTGTAAAAAGAAAGCGACAAAAACTACATTTCCTGCAAAGCCTTAGTCACAAATCATTCCGAGGCCTGTACAGCGCGTAAAAATGACTGTTTTGCACTAGTTTTGGGAGGGTATGGTTCATACAAAAATTGCCAAAACAGCCATTCTTTACATGGCATATAGGCCCCTGTAGTGATTACTGATTGAGGCTTAAAATAGCAAAATCTGTCTGTCATTTACACAGACGTCTATGCAGTACCATACCGCCCTCCAAAGATAAATGTTTATGGATGGAATTTGTTCAAGAAAAAGAGCATGCTAAGTAAAATATGACACAATCAATAGCTTAAATTTTATATCACTTGCTACCTTTTGTGAACATGATCTCACCGATGTGCTGTAGAACAGGAACCATAACCACCACAGGCCTGAAGAGAGCCTTGACATTGTCCGAGAGCTCTTCTATACCTTATATACCTTATATACCTTATTAATTTTTTCTCTTAGTCCCATGAACAAGTCTTGATGTGAGTGAGCCTACCTTTGCAAAGAGGAATCCTTCCGAGAACAACATGATCTCACAGATCTGCTGTAGATCAGGAACGATGACCACCACGGGTCTAAAGAGTGCTTTGACGCTTTCTGGGAGCTCAGTACGACCGGCGTAACCAGGGTTCATGGTGATAAAGATACCCATGCGATTGTCCATTGCAATTTCCATTCCTTCAAACTATACAAAGAAACATAATGGATAACTGACTCAATTCATTGCAAGAATATTATGTCAAAGACAGTATATGTAAAGACATTTTTGTTATGTTCTGAATATTTCATATTCAGGGGAAGAAAACCATCACAGTTTATTTACTAACATCTGACAAAAGGTTTTAAAGAGACCTAGCCAAAACGTAAATTGAGCTTTAACGCATCACCTTGGTCTCCTAGACAATTTTCCATTTTATAATAATAGCAATGACCTTTCTATAAATACCACATCTTCATATTCTTTCTTGAGCAGTGGTGCTCACTAAAAATATGGATTAAAAAAATGAAATCACCACCAGCCTATTAAAACCTCTTTTCTTGACTATTACGTGCAATCTTCATATAAAAGCCCTGATACAGCCAATATGACTTAGTGACCATCGTTCCTCCATCCGTCCCCCGCCCCCACCTTGAACATATCAGTCAACATTATCCCTTCCCTCCACGATAAAATGTTTGTTCAACCTGTCTATAGAGGCTAATTGTCAACGGCCGTCAGATTTTCTGTTTCACTTAGTGGTCTTTATAAACAGTTTCATATATTACCTGGAACCTCTTGAGATTGTGGATAAGAGCATTCCTGATGGTCTGAATCTGAGATGAGATGACAGAGAGTACGGAGACGTCGATTCGGAGTTTATTCGGTTGAACTCATCAAAGCAACCCCAAGCACCACACTGAGCAAGACCCGAGAAGATCTTTCCAACGGCCTGTAAAAAATAATAATAAAACTCAGCTTTTCAGTCATTCAGTTGGATTTATGATTTGATTTAAATGGAAATGTCTCACATGTCATAATTCTCTAGTTTAGTTTTGTAAAGAAGATCCTTCCAATGGACTGCAAAGAAAGAAAGATAACACTTTGATCAGTTATTAAGTCATTTAGTCTGATTTGCTACATATGCCTTGCATATCTTAATTCTATTTATGTATATATTTCTTTTTTATTATTATTTTAAGAACTTTCCAATGGACGGCAACAAAAGAAATATTGCTAATGATCAGTTATTCATCCTTACATACCCTAGTTTTATAATTTTAGTTCAGCAAAACAGATCTTACC
>CALNVZ010003434.1:38244898-38255234 GCA_940671915.1 Paracentrotus lividus | reverse complement strand
AAGGACACTTACCTCTGTAACTCAGCCATGTGCAGCGTAGCCATCCGAGCCATCAAGCGACTGAAACCTTCTCCAGCTCCTGCAGCAGGCACAACGGTATGTACGGAGATCTCCAGGCATACTTCTTGCGATCACCTGTCTATACGTAATTTAAAAATAATATTAGATTGACGTTCTTGAAAGATATTTCTGCGGATCTTGTCCAGCGGAAAACTGCTGTGGTTAGCTTAGCCGAATATCTAAGCAATGCCAAGTGATGAAGCGCACGACCTATTACCTTGTACCAGAATCCCGTGTTAGATAGCAAGCAATGATATATTCAAGTTCTTGTAAGGTTATACATCAGACGTTGCTATGCTGTACAAAGTCACTGTATTACGCGCCCTATGGCTCTCACTGGAACATCTTTATCTTGTAATGCGCCTTCTGCTCTCAGCCGACGATTTTTCAATTTCTAAGTGAACATCAGATGCTCCGAAAACTAAACAAAACCAGCGGCCCTACCCTCGCAAAACCCCCAGCACCGCATAAATTAACAAACGGTTTCACGACCCACCTCAAAAGCGAAAGTCAAGTCAGATCTGCCCATCACCAGCTATCTGACTCAAGGATATAGAAGGAGAGGCTACAGGTCTCGCAACACAATCTTTAAAAGCTAAAGGTCGAAAACTTTGTTAATCGAACGCCTATAGTTCTTTGCTTTTACTAGACGTGGGAACGGCAATGAAAGGGCCCGCTGACCGACGTATATTGCCAACCACAGACGACCAGTTTGATGGCCGCTAATAGTTAACACCAAATTTGTTCTCTCTGTGTGTTTTGTTCCAAGGTCTGAATACCAAGAAATGGTTGGTAAGCTTGTACCTAATCTTATTTTGTCACTTCATAATACCTCCGCAGTAAAATTTCCACTTGAATTATAGATACGAGGCCTGTAATTTCGGTCCAGAACAATGGAAGGATGAAACAACAAAGCGCAAATGAGAATGCGTCGGATTCCTGGCTCAAATGCGTATCGTTTGCGTGTTTTGACGACTGTCAATCCTACTGCATTTTTGCTTCAGATATTCAGCTAAGCTACCACAGCAGTTTACCCTGGACAAATCCGCAAGAAACTATTCTTACAAGACCTCAATAGATGCGCCTCAATCTTATTCCTAATATTATATTAATTCCAACAACAATAGGTGTGATCCGCTAAGAAAGAAGTATGAGCCTGAATGAAGAATCTCTCCTACAACCGTTGTCCTTGCCTGCAGAGAGCTGGAGCAGGTCTCAGATCGACCTTGATTTGAGCCATACGGATGGCGACGCTCACTGGCTGAGTTTATACAGAGTGGATAATGTGTCTTGGGTGACCATGATTCAACCTCAATTCAATCCAATATAAATAAATCAATCTAGCTAGTTTTAGCAAATAAGAACAAACAGTAACCAAATAGCTAAGCACTCAATCTAAAAAAAGCAACGAACCAAGCGCAAAAATGTAATTTGCACCGGAATTACTTGCTGCAAATTTGTCTTGTCTGTTTTACCGTGAGATGTTCCTTTCCCCCGGTGTCAATAGTTTCTATGTTTAAAGTCACCTTTTTTTTTCTATTCCCAAGATCATTTAAATAATTTTTAAACATCCAGAACATTGATTGCCAATCCGAACCTAAAATAAATTTCTCAACAATAAATTCAAAATCAAAATATAGCGTGAACCGAAGTTTGCTTCTTTAACAATATTATCAAACCATGGCATTATTGTCTTGTTTATGTTTTTTAAATCGATTTTTAGCTTCCTCAACACCATCTATACGGCGAGATGAAAGCATTCTAATGTCCTCTTTCAATCAAATCAGAATTTTCAGTTAGGTCAAATAGGACAAAACAGAATCATGTGCAACCTAAATCAGTAAACATTAATTAAACGCTGTAGGGCATCATTGTCCAATAGAGGTAGCTCTAGAATATCTGAAGCTATAAATGACATGTGTAAGATAGAATGTTCGTCACGAGGCTTGAACGAACTCGGGATACTTTTCCATGGGCCTGACCTAGTTATTGAAATTTAACAAACGTTTGGGAATCTTTGGGTAGGAAGACCTAAATTAGAGAAGCAGTTAAAAGTACGAAGATATTAGAAATCTATCTGTGGAGAGTAAGAAAATGCAATACATTCTCAAGAGTTTCGCATTTATGAGGGTATTAAACCTTCCTCATTTGAAAATGTGTGGTTCGGTTGAATATTCCGTACAATGGTATCATTCCAAGTGTTTAATTATTAAGGATGTTCTGTCCGAGTAAAGCGAGTCAGGAAAGCAAACCTTGTATTCTGTTATTCTAGCAAGTTTCTCTGCCTTGTAGCTACAAAAGTCAATTACATCCACATGGAGAATTTATCCTCCAGTGTTCAAGGTGATAGACAGACTTTCAGTCTACACCATTGTATGGCTGTAATTAACAAATTCTTCTCACCTGAACGTGCGATTACGCAATCTGTACGTACAAATCATACAACAAATCAAAAAAACCTCACTTTTGCTAACACACACACACACAATCATACACGAATAGCGCAAAACAAAACACACAATATACGCCTACGTACAACCTCACAACATATAGGCTCATTGTACACAAGCCGATAACCGAAATTCAAGTTTACTAATGTAAGTGGTCGAGTTGGAACACTTAACATCAGATAAAGATTTAGGTTAGCATGCTATTTATTCTTTCCTATAGTAGATTATTTGAATGGTTGAGAAAAATGCTTTTCCTGTGAAATTAATATACTTCGACTACAGCATTCTTGAATGATGTTAAATTAAAATAAATATCACTTATTCCTTTCTACCTTTTGGGGGATGTTTCACCAATAATATCATTATAAAAACTCTTTGAGCTTTAGTTTACAAATTATAGAGAGGCAAATCATTGTAACCTGAATTTGTCTAAAGTTTCATCATGCTCATATGCTAATTGAAGTAAAAAGGAGTACTGTATTTGCTGTTATTTTCACACGATTAATTTTTTCTCACTGAGTGGACTCAAAGAATGTTCACAGGTTCTTGAATTCGTGCTGCATTTTAGTAAGCACGCAATTGAATGCACCCAATACATGCATAAAAAAAGCATGCTCATATATTCGCGCGTTTTTAACTTCGCGCCTGCGGATCTTCGCGCGAAATTTGCGAAAATTAATGCCCCGCGAATATTTCCACGATTACACTACCTAATTAGTCGGCATAGATAATGCTTTAATACCTCTGTCATGCTAAATGCTATTTTTATTTCTCTACCTTGAAAGAGTATATGAGAACGAGCTTTAACGTTCGCAGCACATCTTCAATGTCAGATACCCACATCTGGAGACGTCTGCCCACACACCCTCAAAGTCACTGAGACGATGCTGCACACTCCAGCGTCGCTTCACCAGTACACCACATGGGTAGTCAAAAATTAGGCAACCTTAGCTTATTGCAACTAAACCCTCATCTACACATTTTCCTCACTCTCCACGCCATTTCTTAACCGATTTCTGAGCCTTCTTTTTCTATGAAAATTTTTTCCTTTCTTATTGGTCATTTAAGTATGTTGCAACGCTGGTTCTCCACAATTAAGTGTAAAATTTCTCTTGTGTTCCCATCAACAATTTAGAATGCTCACTAGAATTTAACGAATAATTCTTTAAGGCATGACTGTTGCTGGCGAACCCAGGTATAAAAAAAATTATTGTGAGCTTTCTAAATCCCTTTATCTACGTAAGTTAGCTTAAAAAGCCATGCTCTTAAAAAATTGCTTTCACCTTTATATGAACAAATAGAAGCTGAAAACCATTTGTGTTACCCCATGCTTACCACATTATGTGTCCCAGTGCAGTTATCAGCAGAGTTTCAGGATCCCATAACCTTAGAGCATACAACAATCCTCGAGAGCATGACAATTCAAACCCTTCCTAATCTCCTGTCTGAAGTTCTTCCACATTTCAAGCTCACACCAGAACTAAACTTCTATTACCCTCATCTCTGTACTCATAGGTGAACGAGAGCTAAACCCCCGTATGAATTCTGCTCGCGTGCTTGCACATCCCAAGAGTCCTACCAGCCGCGTTGGTTCAACCACGTCGATACTCAGAACGCTGCCACTGGAAGTCTACACTCTACACATCTGGACGCATTATGTTAACTCCGGACGAGGTCATCCGAACGGCCATGAGCGAAAACAATTCTATTAACTGATTCATTAAATTAAGTGTTCATTATTTTAACAGTATACATTCATATTTAATATAGACCTTATGAAATGACATAGAGAACAGCATATGTATTCTCTCTGTACGTGGATGTAGGTGACTTCTAAGCTCAAATTTATTGATGACCCTGCTGCCTTTGCGATGTTTAAATAACCTAATGCTATAGTCACACAGACAATTACGTTGAGTTACGTCTGGTTGCGTCCAAAAATTATTTTCTTTTCTGCGGATCCCCACGGATGCCTACCCGTCATAGTCAGCAGTGGAAATATTGATAATTTCGTTCATCCAGTAAAACAAAGAAATACATAAGAAATGAGAGAATAGAAGACGAAATAAGAATAAAAACAACACAAACGTATCTAAACGTAAGTGTCTGTGTGACTGCAGCATTATTCTAAGTGACAGAGTATCAAAAGCAATGTAGTAGTGACCTCTACCTTGCAAACTCTGTGATCTTTTCCCTTCAACCAGACACTGATACAATTTGTGTCTTGTCATAGTTTTTCAAGCAATTACTTCAAGCTCAGTTTATGACCTGTTTGAGATTAGTTGATTTCGCTTTAACAAATGTTTCCCGTAGACCTCAGCCTGTATATATTTGGGCGCAGTCCTCAATGGGTTAAGGCTCACATTGTACCTATCATTTAAAATTGATTTTAAAGTCGTATTGTTTGTGATGGAAATCTTAATTTTTTTAATACAGAATCAAATTCAGTCCAATGTAAGGGGTAATGATACATGTAGGTTGAAAGTGTTTTGGTTGTGATACTGGCAAAGTACTTCATTAGATTATAATTTTCATTACTTTTGTTATCAAATTATTTGTCATTCATGTGGCCCAGGTTGTTTTGTGACTGGTCTTTACCTGGAGGGTGCGGCCTGGAAAATGAGGAGGCGTGTCTAATGAGACCACGCCCTAAGGTCCTCATTCAGGAACTGCCCATCTTGAAAGTCATTCCTATCGAAGCACACAGACTCAAACTACAGGTTAGTATATAGGCCCTACCATTTAAAGAGATTCTAGTGTAGTGGGAAAGGTGAACTTGTGAGCTTTCAAATTACTTTCAAGGTATTTAGGAAGAATTTTACAATAGAAATGTCCACTGAAAAGGATTGCTCTTCAAATGCCCTCATAGTGATAATATGACAAAAAGTTGATATGTTCGCAATGTGAACATTTGTTAGAACATTTCAATTTTTTCAACCACTGCTTTGCAATCTTATTGTGCTCATTGCATAATTTGGAAGAGTTGAATTTTTAATGTCAAGAAAAGGCTAATATCTTTTCTTTTTGTGACATGTGAGAGTTAAAATTTATGTTTATAAAAGGTTGGAGCTTAACTTTCACATTCAAAATTGAAAAATGCATGTTACAGAAAGATTTGGATGTATTCTGTAAATGTAAGAGCAGCAATTTGCAATGAAAATATGTCACATGCACATTATTAATTTAGACTATTCACAAAATTACATCTCTCTTTAATTTAATAGCAACAAGTGGCACTGAAAATATATCACATACAAGATTAAATACATTATTGATTTAAATTGTTCACAAAACTACATCTTTCTTTAATTTAATAGCAAGAAGTGGCACTGAAAAATATATCACATGTAGGATTGAATAAACTATGAATTTGAATTGTTCACTAAAAATATTTTTTAATTTAATTGAATAGCAGCAAGTGGCACTGAAAATATATCACACGTAGGATTAAATAAATTATGAAATTAAATTGTTCACAAAATTAAATCTTTTTGGTTGTTGTTTTTTTTCTCTCCACCAGAACACATTCCGTACTCCAGTGTAAACCACATCTCAGCGTCGTAACGCCATGGGTGTAGGCTTGGTGTTTGAAGCTGATTTGGCTACTGCTGAACACACTTCCCATTGGATCCTGCCGGGTGTTTGTCTGGTGCTCAACACAGATTAGGATTAATATCACTGTGTAAACACTGATGAAGTATTGCCTTAGTATGGTATTCATGTCCATCACTGGTGTTTAGATTATTGTCAAACGTGTATCTGCCCTCGATTAATTATTTCAGACAAGGGGAAATCCTAATTAATACGAGGGGTAGATACACACGGTTTCCGACAATAATTAAAACACATTATAGTGATGGACATTAAGGTGTGAATCTACACAATCAAATTAATAGTTATATACAGTATAACATTACTCTACCATAATGATTTACACAGTCCCTTAATAATATAAGAAAATAAAAACTTAGACTCCTAAATAGAAGATAATAAGCTTTGAGTTTCTATATTAAAAAGAATTTATAGAAGGACATCATATATATGAGATGAAATAGAATTTCAGCAAACTTACGGAGAAAAATCCGAAATATATATAAAAACTAATAGAAAGGAAGAACGGATATAATATGAATATAAAATTATAATAGATCTATGATACACTTATCTTTATGAGCTATGATTACATCATAAAGGAACACGAAAACTACATTTTATTAAAACATAACGCCAGTCTAAATGTTATTATACAGCAATAAAAAATATATTGTGACGTGAGCTCTAAGGAAATATAGTTACTAATATAAGCCAGAATATTACTTTATAATATCAGAAGAACTCAGACTACTACAATGCACAGTCAGAATAGGTGAAAAACATCATTAAATCTCAAATGAAATAGTTATTTATACCTGAGAACTGACATATAAACACCCTATTAAGGAGAACTAAGAAGAATGACAAAATTATTAATAAGAACCTTATGCTCGAAATTTCTTGGAACTAGAATCCATACTTATGATCATCATATAGAATATACTAGTATAAAATAAATAAGTTTAGCTTCAATATAATTATTAACAAAACTTATTTTAAGACTGACTACAGACCTGCCAACATACACAATATCCAATATGATAAGAACAGAATACGATTACAACAATGTACACATCATGCATCATTGACAAATTACAATGAGAAGGAATGTACACAATATTACTACGAGAATAAAATTAAAAACTCAATCATGACATCATTAGAAAAAGATAAACAGACTAGATTGGTTATTATATATGATCAATACAACACATATTCAGAGAATATCCAATATAAAAAGTATCTGACCTTATACTAGAACCTTCATCAAAAGTACATTACGGACTAAAATAAAATACTAGCGTGTTATTAGAACCCTCCAAAACTAGACATAAATAGACAACCACAAGAAAGAATCAAATTCTCTTAAACTAACGCTTAAATTTAACTAAATTGGATAAAAAGACTTAAAAAAATGAAGTTTCCTACACTCAGAACGGTTAAAACTAGGCAAGCGGGAAGGATATAAAGATAATGAACGGACTAGCCTAATTATTATAGTAAAATAAATTAACATCACGATAGTACGCTGAAGCTAGGTAAACATATTCTTAATAAACGACATAATAATAAATGTATATCTCGAAAAGGGCAACTTAAAAGTTCAGAGTACATAACATACAAATATACAAGTAATAGAGTATAATAGTACCGATATCCATGACTGTTCGGAATGCCATAATAACTAAAGTAAACACATTAGATGTATATAAAAAAACAAAATCTATGACGTGTAGCATTTGTAATTAATATTAAATCTGAAAAAATACAGAACTCTAGAATACATTGAAATTACAAATATCGATATCATTAAACACAAAAATGGAAGAGATAATTTGTAACAACAGAACTCTATTAGAACTCGAGATTATAATAGAGAATGATAAAATTATAATACTCTAATTATCTGTAGACGTGATAAATATAAACAATGAAGAATTATAGAACGTACGAAAACATATAGAAAAGTTTAATTGAATAACTAAGGCGTAATTCTAGCTAAAATTTCGTAATATGTTATATACTGTCATGAACTTCTGATTCGTGCTATACTCTAAAGACAACGAATGTGATCACATTAATGATATAAGCCCTATATACTAAATAAAAAATAAATACAAATATAAACTAAGACACAAACGAGGTTATTTACATTTAGATTTAAACTCGACCTATGTCCTGAAATATACCATCCTTAACAAATTAGCGATTCAATCTTAAGAATTAATTATAAATTTAAATGGTACCAACTCTATTTATCTATTAATACATTAAGTCCAAAGATGAGAATTACTAGTGTTGAGATAAGTAAAGATAAGAAGGAACTAAATCTTTCCTATCTAACTTAATGTATATGAAATTGAACCTCAAATGAGAGACTTACTGTGAGAAATAATACATAACTACAAAAATGAAAGTAACTAACTTAGATAGCTACTTAATTAATTAACAAACCAAATTATACAAGAAGACTGATTCCTTTGGACAAAGAAGTCTATAATAAGAAGTATTAGTATTATTAAAGAACCATATGCCCTAGATATTATATATTTCAATATTAGAAGAAGTATGTTGCTAATAGAATGATAGATCCTTACGATAACATGACACCACTTCTGGACGGCAGACTTATAAGTTATTAAAATAAGTACCGTAATACAACATTAAAGGCATTCTATTAAGAAGTAGAAATCTAACATATCTAACATAAAAACTTAAAAAACTTTATATATATGACGAAACAATGAGTAAATGATGCCTATGGAAGATACAACTAAAAGTAGATTATTATAACTATACGATATATAAGCTCTATTTCTGACTAGAATTGCAGAAAAGACTAACAAAATACGGAACTTAGCTAAGGAAAATCTAAAAACTATTACTAAAATAAACGAAAGGGAATAAAATCTACTAACAAGGTTAATCTAAATATCTTAGATTAAATTAAAGCCAAAGTGAACTGAGAAGTCGAACAAAGGACGACATAATTAAAATTGATTTACAGAAACGAAGGCAGATAAGTTGATCTGAAGTCTTAACTAACTAAGATAGATTGGATAATTCCTAGAAACTCTTCTTTGTTAAGGAAACTAATGAAGACATCACATTCTATTAACGAACTAATAGTATAAGTAACCCAAAAAGTAACTTAATGTAGATAAAGATAGGAAAGGCCTTCGATCAATCATATAAACTCATTATGATATATTAATGATAAATTTAATATATAAATATGATGTTATACTGTCACTAGAATTACAAATATAACGATGAAAGAATCTACTTATAACAAAGCTAGTCGACTAACAGATGAACGTGGTTAAGTATATTCCACGACATAGCGCCAAATTTAAGAAATATACCTTATAAACAAAAGATTGTATAAAATAATAAGGCAAACACATCTCTTCTATTACATATAGAACTATATTATAGCATTGTGTTATAATAAACATATGCTTAAAAAGTTAGGATATAACAAACCTTACAAACTACTCACTAATTACTGATTCCTTATGAAAACTAAAATTATAAACTTACCCTAAATTACTAATTGCCTTAATATGAACCTAACACATAACGTAAGTACGATAGAAAATATATATAGTACCAGTTCGCTATACTAACCGAAACAAAGAATCCTAAAATACGTACATCAATCTGGTCATAAGATTTAAACGTCCTTGAATAATACTGTTAGCCCAAATAATAACGAATTCTACTATGGCTATATAGCATAGATAAAAGGGGAATACATTATATTAAATCCTGAAGTTGAAATCCTACAGTAAAAAAACATAAAGTTAATACTTAGCATATTGTTCATGAGTAATCTAGACACTGACTCCTATCACTTAAACTACTCATACTATTCCTCTAGCAACTGATGACACACGTGTTATAGATAACTAATTCTAAATTCCAGTTTATTATTCTGGACTCGGAAAAGTTGATACACCAAAGATATCATAATATGACGAATAGAGGACGCTAATCGACAAATAATATCTACAGTAAAGATTCTAAATTTGAATGTGACTACGAGCATAAATTAGATAATAATTGAATTCAAGTCAAAATATCAGCTACAATAAAGATACTATACTACTGCGACGTCATCCTAAATTAAACTGTTAAACCTATAAAAATAAATTAACAATCTCCTAGGCTCCTCATATCAAAAGATGCTCATACTCGCTGAGACAGATAATTTATTCTTACGGATAAGA
>CALNVZ010003434.1:38234864-38244873 GCA_940671915.1 Paracentrotus lividus | reverse complement strand
TTTAATTACATGGAACGTAATTACAGCAAACTTAACACGTTATTTAACAATAAAACTAGTTCAAAACATAAACACATAAAAAATCATAGTAGAACATTAAGAAAAATTAAGATTTCAAGGCACATCATACTGTCGTTACGTACGTCGCTTGCTTCAATTGTTTAGTCTCAATTGAAAGAAACTCTCTGAAATGTGCGTAGTTTTCTATGATTAGGAAGAGAATTTCCAGTATTTGATGCATTGGAATAAAAAGCAATTGCCAATACTACCAACATCGCCCTTGGCAAGCTAAGTTAAAAAACTATTCTTGTATCATAATTATGTAAGTTTGAGACAAGGTTAAAGTTGGGCTAATATTAATGACCACATTTGTTTGATGAGAGGATGTCGCAGTATAAAATAATAGAATGATAAACATATATAATTGAAGGAAAAGTGCAGATGGAATGGAGAACGGTTCCAAATTAATTTCGGCTCATGTTTCATATTCCAATTATTTCACAATTTTCTCAAGAGCCAATTAAAAGAATATACCTATTTACTTCATGAAATGGATGAATTTTGGAGTGAAATATGCGACAAAGCAAACATTCCCTGATACAGTAGTTACCGCTTACTGTCAAAGAGTTCCGTGGGATAATTACCATATATTCCTCAATCTGCTTATACAGGGTCTAAATCCAGCGCCCTCATTTAATTTGAAACCAGGTTGCTTTATTGTGTTATACTTGATTTGATTTGATTCGTATTAAATCAATTTCAACATTGTGTTAAAACACATTATCAATCTGGTAACATATACATGAAAAATTACAGAAATACATTTGAATTCTTTAAAAAGGAACATGATTGAAAATGGCGCTGAAACACATGCATGCATGTGTTACGCAGACACAAGTAGACACGAAAACTATAGTTCCAACCTATAATCATAGAAATGGGGAATTTGTGATCCCTTTCACCCTGAAGAACTGCAGCACAATACGAACAAGAAAAATAAATAATTGATGAGAATTCTTTTTAAAATACAAATCAAATATTACAAAATGTATGTATCCTTAGAATTACGACCACATATGTCATTATCTTGCCCTATTTTGTTTCTTTTTTCTTCCGGGTGATGTGTTGTGATATAATTGCAGCAAAAACCTATAAACAGTGGCGGATCCAGGATTTCAGGGATGGGGGGGGGGCGGCTGAAATTTCGAATTTATACATGTATAGTACAGTGGTTTTCGAATTATAGGGGCGGTCCCTTGCGCCCGCCTGGATCCGCACTGTAAAAACAATTTCATTCAATATTAATTTCTATGATAGACCGGATGCATGGGCGTAAACAGTCGTATGATACTAAAAAGTGAGCTTGAATTAATTTATTATATGATAAAAAAAAGAAGAAAACTGAAATGTAGCCTCCCAATCATAATAATCGATTTTTTTTTTGTTCGTAATTTACCGCAATTTCCTTTTCAGTTAAGTTGTTTGGTTGGTGTTTTAGTTATTGGCTATTTTCCATCCGTAGGATGATTTTAGCCAGGCAAGTTCAGTTCCATTGTGACGTTTCGTACTATTCACTTTTTGCACGGTATGTGAGGTAACTGCTTAGAATTTGTGCCATGTGGCGTTGTGCGTATGTGCATGTAAATTATTTCCTCCCCCTCCCGTTTAAGACACTTTCAACGTTCATGGTTTTGCAGAGTGCTTGTTAAAAAAAACACACACATTCTAAAATCTCTTTTATTGTCTATGAACGTATGGTGTGCATGCTTCCACTTTTCATTCAAAGTACACTTTGATCTTTCAAGGAGACAGACCTACGCCATTAAACCTACTCTACATGAAAAGACAACTTGACCCTAATAAAATGGAGCTCTTCACATGAGGGGTTAAAAGGTTAAGAAAATACGATATACTAAAAAATAAAAATGACCTTACTGCATATTACACATAATTTTCCCTTAAAATTTCTTTAACGGAAAGAATGTATTTCTTTTGATGTCTAAAGATGTCTTACAACTGTTACATATTGAGCATGCAAATTTCCTGTCCTTCCATAAATTGAAGACTGATTTAAGCAACTAATCAATAATTCAATCAATCAATCAATGATGTTATTCCAGGGGCCGCGGAGCCGCGGGGGCTGGGGGCTGCAGCCCTCCACTTTGTTCAGTCAAACGTGTACAAAAAACGCGAACATGAATAGCTTTGAGATTTTCAGCCTGTTCAGCCCCCTCCACTTTAAAAACGCTCCGCGGCCCCTGTATTCATCAATAACCGACCTTATAAAATCATCGTTCAGTCGGTCCATCCATAAATCAAAGGCTGATGGTCAATACCAGTCAAACACGATTCATCAAGTAATTCAATCAATCAATCTATCTGTCCAGTCTGTCCTTAAATTCATTAAACATTGACTCAGCCAATCAATACAATCAGTCTTCAATCAATTGATCAAATACCGTTTCAATCAATCAGTCGGTCTATAAATCAGATAACACTGACTTAGTCAATCAATCAACCACAAATCAGTGTTTCAGTCATAATCAAACATTGTTCATTCATCAATCATCAATTGTCCGTCCTCAATAAGTCAATCAATCAATCGTACATTGTTTCAATGAAGTTATCATAGATCCCATCAATCAATTAAAAACTGACTCGTTCAATCAATAATTGCTCAAACTTTTTTTTCACCAACCAATCAGTCGGTCATCAATCAATCAAAAACTGACTCAGTCAACGCAGACAATTACATGATCAACAATCAACCAATCGAAAACTGATTCATTCAAATCAATTAGCTATCCATCAATCAAACATTGACTCACGTCAGTCAATCAATCAATCAATCAATCATTTAACAAACACTGTTTCATTTAATCAATTAATCAGTCAGTCCATCAATCATCTAACACTGTTTCAATCAATGTGTCGATCTATTCAATCAATCAAACCCTAAAGTGTAATGTTTATTTTACTTGTTACAATCATCAAAATATAGGAATTATTACACATTAAAGTAGCATATCTGCTGAGGCACATTTTATAACAAGTCAAGAACTTTAATCATGAAAGGGCATTTGAAATGCGAATTGTGGACGGCAGTCAAAATGCATTTTGTGTATATACTCATCAAAATAGAATGAATAGTGGTAATTTTGAAATACTACAATATTTATATGAATATGTTAATCTATATTCTAAGATCGGTATGCATAAGAAAAATATCAGAAAAACAAAAATAATTAAATCTTCAAGGCATTAATAATTTATAATTCGATATAAATGAGTGAAGGTGGATGGATTATGTGAATACATTTTGAATATCATTCATATATAAAATTTAACAGCAAATTATATTTTCAACCAGAAGATTCAAGTAATATTGAATGCATAAAAACTTCATGGACGGATACATGCTAGAAATACATTCATATATTTGTAATAAGTATACAACATTTATAAAATGAACAAATTATTCAATTTGTAGTTGCAATAGGAATAAATTGTTGTAAAGTAATTAATTTAGAATTCAATACCCAGTTTCAATAAAGTAAAGAAGAAAAAAAGTTCAGTACCAGGAATTTATGAATGATTTATTTGTTTTATGTACTGCTTCTTCATTTCCCTTCTTTTTCTCTTCTTCTTTTCTCTCTCTGTATAGTGCTGGCTTCAGTCAGTCAAAAATTACACACTGTGAAAGGCTGCTCAGGTTAATGAAGTTGTAATATAAGTCTGTGTCAATAAAATGTACATAAGTGAAAAACATTTTTTATAGTATGAAATTTATCACAAGCCTGCTATTGTTGTATTTCATAAAGAGGAAATCAGATTTCACCCGCCAGGATTTTTTTCATGCACATTTGGTGTTGTAATTTTTGAAAATATGAACTAGTTTTCTACAATCAAGAAAAAAAATTTGTACCAATACACACAATTATTGAAAATATTCACACCTAAATAATTTTTTTCTGACTGACCATTTTTTTGAACCTGACTGTATGTCATATTCAGATTTTAGCATAGATTAATATGACTGTGTATACTGAGAATTGATAAATACTTTAAAAACAAGGTCCTTGGGCGCCAAAACTATTTGCTTGTCGTATCCAGCAGTCAACAAAAACAAAACAAATTGATATTTATTTGGACCCATTTACTTTTAGTATAAAGACCCTTATCTAGTTTATTAGAATGAGCATCTGACAGAACCCTTTTTTGAAGATATAGGTAAACCCAAGATACGACAGTACAGCATTCTCTAACAATTCTACACATTTTAGTGATGGACTGCAAACAAATTTTAAAACCCTCAAATTTTGGTTGAAAATGACCTTTTTGTTAATCTCAGGTAATGAACACAAAATGCCACCACAACAAGTCAAAGGAAAGGTGATTCCAATAAATGTACGTTGGGCTGCCATGTTTTATTGCTCTCCAGAACATTTGACATTGTGAGATGTTTATTTAGTCCATCAATATACAAATGGTATTGATTTAGATGCCACGAAAACTTCATTCTCTCAAAATCTGAATAATACAAAGATTAGGGTGCTAGTTGTATAGTTAGCATTATCTGAAACATATTCACATGTTAATCTGTGCTATGTTATGCATTTGGTAGTCTACAGTATTGGTTAATAACTGTTGCTGTAGAATACTAAACCTCTTATCTTTAGCAACTGTCAAAACACATGGTCAAGTGTTAATGGTCTGCTGAATTGGTATTCACGACCAAGGGGAATTCCTAAAATACCAATTCAGCAGACCATTAAACATTGACCATGTGTTTTGACAGTTGTAAGATAAGAGGTTAGTATTCTACACAGACTAGTATTAACGACACTGTATGAACACCATCATGGCATAAGATAGTACATTATTAACATGTGAACTATGTGTTCAGATAATGCCTAACTATACAACTTAGCAACCTAATCCTTGTATTATTCAGATTTGAGAGAATGAAGTATTTACTGGCCATCTAAATTTTGATGAAATTTCATATCATTGTTGGCTAATAAAACATATCTTTTAATGTTCAAGACAGCCAAAAAAACAAGGCAGCCAACTTACATTTATGGAATTGCCTTTCCTTCGACTGGCTGTGTTGGTATATTTTGGGGTGTATGAGAGCTTGGGTTTGGATAGGACATCACTTGAGTTATTACCTGGAGATTAACAAAAGAAGGTAATTTTCCCCAAAATTTGAGGTCTTATCAGTCCATCAACAAAACGTGTTAGAATTGTTGAGAAATGTTGTACTGTCATATCTTGGTTTTCTATTTGAAAAATGTTTCTGTCAGCTGCTTCCATTCTAATAAACTAGATTAAAGGTCTTTCATCACTAAATCTAAATGGTCCAAATTCAATATCAATTTGTTTTGTTTTGTATTGTTTGTTGACTGCTGATACGACAAGCAAATATTTTTGGGCCCCAAAGACCTTGTTTAAAGTATTTCCACTGTATACAAGTCATATTTTCTATGAATAAAGCTAGAAATAAACATAGGCTACTGTCTCATTAACCCGAGCAGCCTTTTACAGTGCATAATTTTTGGACTGACGTGAAGCAGCACTATACCAGAAGAAGAAAAGAAGAAGAAGAAAAAGAAGGGAAAATGAAGAAGCAGTACATAAAACAAATAAATTTCATTCATAGTTTCCTGGTACTACTTTTTTTTTCTTACTTTATTGAAACTTGGTATTGAATTCTAAATTAATTACTTTAAAACAATTTATTCCTATTGCAACTACAAATTGAAGTAATTTGTTCCATTTTTATAAATGTGTATCTACTTATTACAAATATATGAATGTATTCTAGCATGTAACCGTCCATGAAGTTTTTATGCATTCAATAATTACCTTGATTTTTTTTCTTTGTTGAAATATATATTGCTGTTAAATTTTATATATGAATGATGTATTCACATATATTTCATCCACTCACTCCTTTATATCGAATTATAAATTATTAATGCCTTGAAGATTTAATTATTTTTGTTTTTTTTTTATGTTTCTTCTTATGCATACCGATCTTAGATTATAGATTATACATATTCATATAAATATTGTATATTTCAAAATTACACACTATTCATTCTATTTTGATGAGTATATACACAAATGCATTTTGACTGCCGTCCACAATTCGCATTTCAAATGCCTCTTCTATGATTAAAGTTCTTGACTGTTATAAATGTGCCTCAGCAGACATGCTACTTTTAATGTGTAATATTCCTATATTTTGATGATTGTAACAAGTAACTAAACATTACACTTTAAGGGTTTGATTGATTGATAGATCAACACATTGATTGAATCAGTGTTAGATTGATTGATGGACTGACTGATTGATTGATTAAATGAAACAGTGTTTGTTTAAATGATTGATTGATTGATTGATTGATTGATTGACTGACTGAGTCCATGTTTGATTGATGGATAGACTAATTGATTGAATGAATCAGTTTTCGATTGGTTGATTGATTGATCATTAGTTGTCTGGTTGACTGAGTCAGTTTTTGATTGATTGATTGATTGATGGACCGACTGATTGGTTGATTGAAAAAAAATGTTTGAGCAATTGATTGATTGAACGAGTCAGTTTTTAATTAATTGATGGGTCGACTGATAACTTCATTGAAACAATGTACGATTGATTGATTGACTAATTGGAGGACCGACCGATTGATTAATTGATTGATTGACTAAAACACTGATTTGTTGGTTGATTGATTGATTAAGTCAGTGTTTGCTTGATTTATAGACCGAATGATTGATTGAAACGGTATTTGATCAATTGATTGAAAGACTGATTGGTTGATTGATTGGCTGAGTCAATGTTTAATTGATTTAAGGACCGACTGACTGATAGATTGATTGATTGATTACTTGATTGACCATCAGCCTTTGATTTATGGATGGACCGACTGATCGATTGATTTTATAAGTGTAGGTTATTGATGAATACAGGGGCCGCGGAGCGTTTTTTAAAGTGGAGGGGCTGAACAGGCTGAAAATCTCAAAGCTATTGCCATGTTCGCGTTTTTGTAGCACGTTTGCTGAAAGTGGAGGGGCTGCAGCCCCCAGGCCCCCGCGGCTCCGCGGCCCCTGGAATAACATCATTGATTGATTGATTGAATTATTGATTAGTTGTGGCTTAAATCAGTCTTCAATTTATGGAAGGGACAGGAAATTTGCATGCTCAATATGTAACAGTTTGTAAGACATCTTTAAGACATCAAAAGAAATACATTCGTTTTCCGTTAAGGGAAATTTTAAGGGGAAAATTATGTGTATATTGCAGTAAGGTAATTTTTATTTTTGAGTATATCGATTTTCTTAACCCTTTTAACCCCCATGTCGAGAGCTCCATTTTATTAGGGCTCAGTTGTCTTTTCATGTAGAGGTAGGTTTAAGTGGCGTAGGTCTGTCTCCTTGAAAGATCAAAGTGTACTTTGAATGAAAAGTGGAAGCCATGCACACCATACGTTCATAGCACAATAAAACGGGCACATTTTAGAATGTGTGTTTTTTTTTTTAACAAGCACTATGAAAGTGTCTTTAAAAGGGAGGGGGAGGAAATAATTTACATGCACATTACGCACAACGCCACATGGGCACAAATTCCAAGCAGTTACCTCACATACAGTGCAATAAAGTGAATAGTACGAACGTCACAATGGAACTGAACTGCCTGGCTAAAATCATCCTACGGATGGAAAATAGCCAATAACTAAAACACCAACCAAACAACTTAACTGAAAGGAAATTGCGGTAAATTACGAAAAAAAAAATCGATTATTATGATTGGGAGGCTACATTTCAGTTTCTTTTTTTATTATATAATCAAATTAATTCGAAGCTCACTTTTTTAAGTATCAAACGACTGGTTACGCCCATGCATCCGGATTGAATACAGTGGCGGATCCAGGCGGGGGCGCAAGGGACGACCCCCCCCCCCCCCCCCCATCCTGAAATCATGGATCCGCCACTGTTTTAGGTTTTGCTGCAATTATATCACAACACATCGCCCGGGAAGAAAAAAGAAAGAAAATAGGGCAAGATAATGACATATGTGGTCGTAATTCTAAATTCTAAGGATACAATGTTTTGTAAATATTTGATTTGTATTTTAAAAAGAATTCTCATCAATTATTTATTTTTCTTGTTCAGTATTGCTGCAGTTCTTCAGGGTTGAAGGGATCACAAATTCCCCATTTCTATGATTATAGGTTGGAATATAGTTTTCGTTGTCTACTTGTGTCTGGCGTAACACATGCATGCATGTGTTCAGCGCCATTTTCAATCCATGTTCCTTTTTAAAGAATTCAAATGTATTTTCTGTAATTTTTCATGTTACCCCCATAATGTGTTTTAACACAATGTTGAAATTGATTTAATTACGAATCAAATCAAATCAAGTATAACAATAAAGCAACCTGGTTTCAAATTAAATGAGGGCGCTGGGATTTAGACCCTGTATAAAGCAGATTGAGGAAATATATTGGTAAATTATTCCCACGGGAACTCTTTGACAGTATAGCGGTAAGCTATGTATCAGGGAATGTTTGCTTTGGTTTGTTCGCATATTTCAACTCCAAAATTCAATTCCATTTCATGAAGTAATAATTAGGTATATTCTTTTTAACTTTGGGCTCTTTGAGAAAATATGGTGAAATAATGGGAATATGGAAACATGAGCGAACTTAATTTGAACCGTTCTCCATTTCCATCTTGCACTTTTCTTCAATTATATATGTTATCATTCTATTATTTTTGATACTGCGACATCCTCTCATCAACAAATGTGGTCATTATATATTAGCCCAACTTTAACGCTTGTTCTCAAAACCTTAATATTATATACAAGAATAGTTCTTTTAACTTCAGCTTGTCCAAGGGCGAGTTGGTAGTATTGGCAATTGCTTTTATTCCAATGCGATCAAATACTGGAATTTCTCTTCCTAATCATAAAAAACTGACGCACATTTCAGAGGAGTTTCTTTTCAATTGAGACTAAACAATTGAAGCAAGCGACGTACGTAACGACCAGTTGATTGCCTTGAAATCTTTTTTCTCTTAAATGTTCTACTATGATTTTTTATGTGTTTTTGTTTTGAACTAGTTTTATGTGTTAAATACCGTTTAATAGTTTGTGTAATACGTTCCATGGTATATTTCAATTTTATAGATTTTGTGACTGTATTAACTTTATTCTAATATGTTGGGCCCCTCCAGCTCTCGGGCTTTCATGGGTCATCCGTCAAGCTTATGCTGAATGTTGTTATACTTGATCAAATAAATCAAATCAAATCAATCAATGATATTTTTCAAACTGGTAAGTGATACGACATTGGACTGATTAGAGGGCGCCATATCTTTGCACTTGTAGGTTATGGATAAATCGTTGTACTACCATATTATGCATTAATGTAGGAGTTGGAGAGTCATTACCAGTTAGATTTTAATTTTACAATTGGTCCTGGAAATTATGATTATAAAACAGTGCGTGAGTGACACGACAAAAAAAAAAAAGACATGGGTTTCTGACCATCATTTGTTATGGTTGGATTTGTGCCCAAGTAGATCTCTAAGTGCTGGTATATGTACATGAATAGTGTACCTATCTGACATTTCTTGTACTTATCAGTAATTCCATCTCTGCATGTGGAAAATGGTTCACCTCTATGGCCCGAATTCACAAACGTGGTTTAGTTAGTCCATGGTCTAAATCAGGTGGTTTGTGAATACAAAAATTTAGACCATGGTCTAAATCCGTGGTTTAAACAATTGATTTAGACCATGGACTAAGTAAACCACGTTTGTGAATTCGGGCCTATGTGTCGTGAGTGACACGACGAGGGCCTTAAATGCAACAATTTAAGTAAATAACTAGATCGAAATTACCTGCGTGTATATGCCATGTTAGAGTAGTTCATGATAATTACTATAAGCAATATAAATCCGAAAAAAGTGACTAGATATAAGAATAATAGGCAGA
>CALNVZ010003434.1:38199525-38220570 GCA_940671915.1 Paracentrotus lividus | reverse complement strand
ATAAACAAACAAAACAGTTATAATACATTTGTAGTAATATTGAATATGGCATAAAAACATATTTACAATGATAAGTCACACAAACAAAGTTTAAAATCACACACAGATATCACACACACACAACACAACACACATACAGCCAAAATTAACAACCACACAATACCAACACAAACACCCACACGCGACACAGACATACACACAGTGGCTTTCCGGTACTACTTTAACATGTTTTGTAATTTCTCAAAACATATTTGTATTTTTTTATTTTACAAAATTCAAGACACCCATACTTGTCGAGCAATTCTTGCGAAAGCCAAATTGTTGTGGAATCAGAACATCATGAAGTTGAAGGAAGTCATCCTATCTTTTATACACTATTTTCTCTAGAATTGTTGAAAATATGGGTAACAAAGCAATTGGTCTATAATTCTCAATATTCTTACGATCACCTTTCTTGAAAACAGGGATTACCTTAGCTATTTTCAATTTATTTGGGACGATACCTTGAGACAAGGACTTATTAAAAACATCGCACAATGGATCAACAATACATTGAATACAACTTTTGATGACTTTGGGGGAAATGTCGTCTGAACCATAAGCCTTGGATGGATTTAGGGTTGAGACAAATTGTAAATTTCATTAACAGAAGTTGGTCTAAAATACAAAGACGAGGAGTGATTCTGCCTGGACAAAAATTGTTTGTATGATGTTTGGACAGGAGAAATTTCCCTGTTTATTTTTAATGGTAAATCAATGAAATATTCATTAAAATATTTTGCTTTTTGCACATCTGATTGTAACAGTAAATCGTTATGATACATATCATTCGGAAGTGGCGTTTTTTTCCCCCTACCAAGCAAACCATTAATATGGGTCCAAGTCTTTCTAATATCATTCTGAGCAGCTCGAAACACATTATCATAATAATCCTTCTTACTTTGACGAACAAGGTTTATCAACAAATTTTTATAATCAACATAACTTTTCCTGTTAATATCATTTTTGTTTTTAATATATGTATGATATAGCTTGTGCTTCAGATTAATAGATTTGAGAAGACTTGGAGTAATCCATGGTTTCCTGCATTTCTTCTTTACACTCAATTCAACTAAAGGAAATGTGTATTATGTAATCTGAAAAAAATATTGCTGAAATAGTCATAAGAAACATTAACATCAAACAAGTTATATAAATTAGACCATTCAATTTGAAGAAGATCACGCTTGAAATTATCCATTCTTTTATCAGTAATCACACGTCTAAATAATTTGTTATTGACCTTGCCCGTAGTGACTGCATTGCCTTTGTTAATGCTAAAAATTGGCATATGATCAGAGAAATCAGAACAGAATACTCCAGAATAGAAATGGACTCGAACACAGTTTGTAAATATATTGTCGATTAAGGTTGCCGAAGATGATGTGACACGAGTAGGTTTAGTGATTAGAGAGAGCGGCCCAAACGAAGACATAAAGTCAACAAAATCTTTCACCTTTTCATCTACATCAATATTTATCACATTTTATATTGAAGTCACCCATAATATAGATGTCATGTTTTCTTTACTAAGTATTTGCATTACATGATCAAACCATCAATAAAGGTTCTAGTGTCATTACCAGGTGCTCTGTAAATGCATCCAACAACCGATTTCTGTTTGCAATATCAATTTCTATAAATACAGATTCATAATAAACATTGCGCCATAGACAGGTCATTACGTAACTTGAAATCAAGTCCATCTCGGACATAGCATGCAACTCCACCACCTTTTTTATTTGATCGACAGACTTGAACATAGGAATATCCTGGAATGTTAAACATAGCTACATTTGTTGATGGTTTGAACCAGGTTTCTGAAATACCAATCACAGAAAAATTATGTTGTATACAGGATAGTAATACTACTAGATCATCAAAATTTCTACAAGGTTCTTGAGTTAATATGCATCAGAGAAAGTGAGTTTCTGTCTACAAACTTGAAATCATCGCAGTTGATATAACTACACTCGTTAACAACTACCTCATTAATATCTTCAAAATCTTCATCCATTAGGGAATATTAGATGTAAACAGTGTATACAAACAACAGATCTAAAATGGTCACATAACATATCACATACCAAAATAGAGAGATAAAACAAGGAAGTTGCGGATAGCCATTACATTCATACAACACACACAAACACATACACAAACACACTCTAAAATGACATAATGATATATTGATAAAGAAGGTGCAAAATGCACATCGCGAAATATCGAAGGATGAATATAGGACATAAAAAAAGGGAAATGAAGATTTTTAAGTAATCAAGAGGGATATACAATAAGTAGGAAAGAAAGAAAAAAAAAGGGGAAAAGTATACAGAAAGTTATAAAGAACTTTAGGTAAAAAGCAAACCTCTAGGAGAGAGGCACTTAGAGTGATAAAGAAAATATAAAGTTACAAATTAGCAACTTGCTGCAAGGACGAAAAAAGTTTTTTGACTTCAGCCTCTTCTTCGTTGGTCTTAAGGGCAGCCATAACTCTTCATCGATGGACCAAGCTGATGCCCCTTTGGATGGGTCACAAGTTTCATAAGAATTTTGTGATTAGTGGCCGTCAGGTCCTCTTGGATGGAGATTCCTGTTCCCTTGAGCTTCCGACGTTCCTTCATCAGCTGGCCTTAAATGCTGTGAGAGCACAGCTTCACCAAGATGGGCGGGGCTTATCATCAGTGCGGGCTTCCCAGAACGATGAGAGCGGTCGATGCTGGCATGGGTCAAGTCGCAGCCGAGAGATCAGCAACCACCTTAAAGTACACTCTAAAAACTGAAGTGCTAATTTATGGGTGCTCGTATAGTGACTGCACTTGAAGTGCTAAATCAGCACCTAAGTGCTGTTTAGCACTTACCCAAGTGCTAATTTATCAACAAAAAATGTTCATGTCGGTATGGATTTGAACCGGGTTCACCTAGACATGGAAGAGTACCGCCGACGTTACCATAGACCAACGGAGATCTCGCTAACTGACTTTAATTATGACGGCATAGTAGATGATTATGGCAAATTTGAAGAAAAGTTCATCATGCAACAATATGATCTGCTAGCGACCGTGAGATGTGAATTGGTTTAGCGTGCCTCGTTAGCGCTTCTCATGCAGGGGGCCCAGGTTCGAATCCCAAACGAAGTCACGCCGTTTTTGCCTATTTTTGCTGCAAGTTCAGCTCACGTGAAAGTGCTAAAACAGCACTTTGAGTGCAGTTAAACAGGCACTTGAGTGCAGTCACTATGCAAGCACTTAAAAAGTGCTGATTTCAGCCCTTGAAGAGCTAAAAACAGCACTTCAGTTTTTAGAGTGTACTAGGTCATCGGTGCTCTCTTTCGCCTTCTCCGGAACACCAAACACGCGGACAGAGTTCCGCCTGCTATACTACTCCAAGTCGTTGGCTCGACTTTCATAAGCCTCAATCTTTCTTTCTAAATTCTCGATAGAAGTCGAGAGGGTTTTAACTTCATTGTCTTTTGTGTCCAACGCAACTCTCAGGTCGTGGATCTCCCCTTCCTGCCTCTCAATCCTCTCCTCGAACACTCGCTGGCGCTTGGAGAGGACTTTCTCCATGCACTTCTCTAATGCCGACACAAATTCATCTTCTTGGAAGATATTCTTGATGATATCATGGATATCAGAAAAGTCAGAAGGGTCTTGAGTAAGACTACCCTCAGCCGAAGAGCCTTGACCAATTGACGACATGATGACAGGTGGCAGCTATAAAAAATTGAGAGTGGGGGAAGAATGTAGCTCCGCCGTAGAGGATGAAGAGTGAGAGGAGGAATAAACTAAATGTGAAAGTGTTCTAAGGAATGTCACATTATACTCACAGAAAGTATTATATGTGGGACAACAATAAATGCATAGCTGTTAAAACACAAAGAGTCCTCATTCAAAAACAGGCAAATAATCCATATTCCAGCACGTTCACAACCCAAAAGTAACTCCAAAAGTCTCCCAGAGGCTTAAAGAAAAGCACAATAAACAATTACATGACGATCGAAGTATCAATGAAGTCCAAAGGAAGACAAACTGGATGAGCAATAAGTTATGGTCTTCGTGCTCCAAAATCATGAAAAAACTTTCTATCCTTTGTTAACTCCTAATGCTAGTAATAGGAATCTAAAACGTATTAAGCTCTTCAAGTATTTTGTAAATAGTTTGTAAATACATGTAAATGAAACAAAATTTTATATGCAGAGTTAAAAATGCAAAAACAAAACCAACAAATATATCTTGCCATACGTGTGGAACTAGACTCGACTAGCACTTGTGCTAACTTATAGTTCCATTTAACATCTCCACATTCTCTCTCCTGTTCAATCACACTTTGATTTTCTATACATATGATTTATGCTCTGTTACATTGTATTCATTTTTGTAAGATTGTATTTCCTATGCATTGTTATAATAACGTGTTGTTGTTGTGTTGATGATGTTAATAAATTCAATTCAATTCAATTAAATAACTCACATGCAAATTCCCTTAAGATGCGAACAGGTATATCTTCATTAATAGAAGCTTTTTGTATTTGTAGTTTACGAAGTTTACAATATACTTCCTAGTATCCAACTTCTATATAAGCTTTTACTTTGAGTAGGTAAAAACGCAGGTAAAGATTTTCTGTCTAAAATAGGTAGATCTGCAGCAATAGATACAAACATAGTATTGATTGCATTGGCAGCATCTTTAAAACACTCGGGCTTATGTGATTCGATACCAGGAATTGTAATTGGTGCAGGATCACGATTTCCATTCGTAAGTATTTTGATATGCTTATACCATGCTAATGGGTTATTTAGTTTTTCTTTTTTAATTATAATAATTTTTCTTTGCATCGGATATGGCTTCAGCAACTTTATTACGTAAGTATTTAAACAGATCATTATTTTTTTTCATTAAAAGCTTTTTGTCTATCTCGAATAAAAGATTTAATATACGGAGTTACCCAAGGTTTGTCAGTGTTACACACTTGTACTTCACTTGTAGGTAAGTATAAATCAAGATGAGTTTGAATAACAGTAATAAAACGAGATACAATTAATGATAGATCAGAAGTTTCACTAAAAATTTCTTCCCACGTGTGGGCAGTAATCCACTGACCGAAGGACCGTATTCCACTGTTCTTTAAAGGTCGGACGATTTTTTTTTTCTTCATGTTTTTACCATTTCGACTCGAATATGTTCCTGGTTCCCAAATGATGCAATTATGATCACTTTTGCCAATAGGGGGCTGGACAGCAATACATTTGTAAAACTCATAAAAATTGGTAAGAAATCTTATCTAGTATTTTACATTTCCTGGTAGGTTTATCAACTATTTGTTTGAACTTTTCATCATTTAAGATGGCTTGACAATTTAAATCATTAAAATCACCTAATATTACCACTCCTGCATCAGGGTGTTTTACAAGTAGTGAATCAATAGACATAGTAATGTGGTCAACATAATCATTTCCATTTGGATTTTTTGGAGGAAAGTAAATGATACATATTATTATACACGAAACTTGACGAGGAAGATGTGGTGGTCTTAACATTATCCAGAGTGCTTCTATATTCTTCGGTACGATAATATCACTCAAAATATGAGGGTTATATTCATGTTTTGTAAGTACGGCAACACCGCCACCTTGGCGCCTTCACGAGGTTTGGAAAAGGTGGTGAATCCATCCATGGATAATAACTCGAGAGGTGAGACATCATTTTAACAATAATTTCGAGGTCGTCTAACTTATTATTGATTGATCTCGGATTTGTTAGTAGAATGTTTGGCAAATCAAAAGCATTATATTCACATCTTACTTTAGATATTTTACGACGATTAAAAAAGTTAACTCCTGTTTGGTTTGTTGTATATGTTGTATTTCTTCTATGTTGCAAAATAATAACTGGTATTCTTGATGATTGATTCTGGATTCCTGTGATGCAAACTGGAAATGTGTGTTGAGATAAGTTGATACATATTGGTAGAGAAAAAAAATCACGTGACTTCTGAGTGTGTAGTAGCAAAGGTTGTTTCCTCCTTCCAGCTCGTTTTCCCCGATGAACATGGAACGGCTTCCGAGAGATTCCTAAATTTTTTATAGTATAGTTTTGTATGTTGTTTGTGAGAGATAGGCAGGTGTTTTTTGGGGGGGTTACGAAGAGTATATAAATCAGACACACGCTTGTTCTGGATTCTTAAAGATAGCCCCTTTAGAGAGTGAATCATGGTTTAGGATTTTAGGATTTCGACCCCCTAATATGGGCTTCTGGAAGGAAAGCCATCAAAATTACCCCCCCCCCCACCATCATTGGCTTTTTGGCGGGAACGCCATTAAAATTACCCCGTATATCGCAGGTCTTTTAACCATATTTGGGACCCTATTTCAGATTGTTCCAGGAAATTTTTAAAAACTACCCCAAGTAATAAATATTTCTGAGGACAATGCTGAAAGGTCCCTACTTCAATAATTTTTTCCCCTGGATTTTCCCCCGAACCGAAACCCTCTAAAGTAGGCCTAAGCGAAAAATCTGGAACAAGCAGTATTGGTTGACCATTCTGAGTGTGTGTGTGGGGGGGGGGGGGACTTCTCCATTTTCCCCTCCTCGGCCTCGAGTCATCTCGCTCTCCATCTCTCTCTCTCTCTCTCTCTCTCTCTCTCTCTCATACACACCACGCACACACACACATACACACAATCTCTTCTCTCTCTCTCTCTCTCTCTCTCTCTCTCTCTCACTTTTCCCTTTTCTCTTCGTTATCTATCTATATAGTTTTAACACTTTATCTCTTCTCCTGTCCATCTCTCTCCATCCCTCTCCATTCAAGTGTCAATAATTAAACATAAGTCTAATTTAGATGTGAAAGTATCCAAAATGCGACATCATGCGCGTATTCGGGGGGGGGGGCGGAGCTTTACGGGCCCGGGCCCCGGGTAATCGCCAAAAGGGCGCCCAAATGTCCTCAAAGGGGAGCCAAATTGACTTTAGAGGGGCGCCAAATTGAGCAAAATGTATAAAAAAAAGACCAAAAATAAACCAAAAAACGAAAACAAAATAATAATAATCTTAAACCTACCCCTACAGCCCATATAAGACCTTATGGTTGGCCGAATGTCGAAAAATGTTGCAACACCTACCCCCCCCCCCCCCCCCCCCCCCCTGTTTATCGCTCGGCCAGCGTGACGTGAAAAAAAATTTGAGTGTACCTCTTGTCTTACCCGGTGTAATGGTGGTGTCACATGCACCGGGTAAAAAGAACGGGTCTTCGCCGTTCACCGAAAAGCAAAATTTGCAACACGGCAATAGAACGGCACCGGCCACATAACATTTTTCATCATTTTCACCGGGTCTGTATCGTTCTTTACCGGGTCTATACGAGGTCCTAGCCAGTCTGGTACCGGGCTGACCGTCCTCATATGTAGTCCATGCTTTCTTCTTGTCCGTGCGATTACCGCTTGGCCACCGACCTTACCGCTCTCTGACAGGAAAGAGAAAATTGTTTTCTTCGCCGGGTGACTCACCGTTTTCCACCGTTCGCGACCGTGCAAAACAGGTTGATGCGAACGGCGGGACACGGAGGATGGGTCGGTGATGACCCGTCAAAAACGCTCACGTGATTTTGTCTTCGGTTCATGCCCGGCGAATGTTTTGGGCATGCCCGGGCATGCTCAAAATTTTCGCCGGGCATGAACCACAGGCACCGGCCGATGGAGACCCGGTGTAAGGGCGGTATAATGTCGTTGTGATGACGGTATGCGGATGGTGTGAGGACGGAACAAACGCTTCACACCCGTCCACAAGAGCGGTCATGCACGATGTTGGACTGGACTGGTGGATCTACCCTTACGGTGTCTTCAAATCACGTATATGGTGTCTTCAATCCGCCCTTTGTTTTCGAAGCACTCGATCTCATCGTTCTCTTCACAAGCTCAGAGATGAATGATATTGCCGCTTTCAAAAGATACGTTATGATCTGAAATACTTTTATTGTCATTGCCTGGGGTAGAATTTAAGATTTGGTCCTTTTATAGACATTAAAAAAAAAAAAAAAAATCTTTTGTTTCACATTAGTTTCTAAAGTTTCATTTTAACAGCTTTGCAAATAAATATTAGACTATACTTTCATAATAAGCTCCAGTATAGTTTGGTCTAAATCGTTTGCCCAAATAACATGTATACTTTATACCCGCCTTTCATTTAAAAAAATTGTATTAGTTTTATCGAATATTATTTTAATTTCTCCGCGAAAATTTCCCCATGCTTTTGAAATATTTAAATCTTGTTATATCAAATGAAATATTGTCATCATAATAGAAGTACTTTTTTTTATTATTTCTAATCATTATATTATGAATTGTCTAATATTTTGTCATAATAATTCATTGCAATATTCTTTTAGCCAAATTATAACACTCTATAGAACCGCATCAACAAAAATGTCTACATCATTTATAATTCTGCTTTTTAGATATTTTTGTATGATCCATGGATTAGTTTTTTGTTTAATTTTAATATCATTGTTTTATACACGACCCCTTTAAGTGATTTTGCTGTGATTAAATTTATTAATCAGAACTATACAAGACAATGCCTTAATATAATATTTTTATTAATAAAAATATATGCAAATGACATTGTATTTTATATCTGACAAACAGCTTTAAGATTGCCAAAAAATACGAATTTTGTTTGCCATAGATTGTATATAATTCATGTAATTAATTTAATTTCAGTAGGGCATTTAGTTATGGTAATGACATACCAAAATGGAACCACTTTTCAAGGAAGTCTAAAAACAAAAGAATAGGAAATACAAAAAGAGACTTACCCAGGCATTTCCCGACCGAAAATTTAGGTAAAAATAGTGCCTAAAATTGAGAATTAGGGGCCTTTGCTCCCCCTCTTATCGCCTGCCCCTTCCCCAGAATAAATAAATAATAATATACATATGAATGGATGGAGTGACCCGTGTGGAACGACTCCTACCCCATGGTTGTTGTTTGAATAATGATGGGATATTGGACGCCCAAAGACCAAAACGCAGACCCCCTAGCAATAATTATAATCAAGACATAACAAAATAATATTATTTCAAAATGAAGAAACTTTGTGGGAAAAAAAACCTCTTCAGAATTCTAAGTCAGAACAATTTAATGAGTACGAACAATTCGATATTGCATAAAATCTATTATAAGGTGTAAATACAAACCAGAACTGAATTGATGTGAAAACAGAAACAGGGGCTTAAAGTAAATGAAACAAATGCAACAAAATATGTGCCCCCTATGAAACTATAATTTCCGAGTAAACCAGCCCCCAAATAAAGTTGCTAAACCTTTTTATGTCATATGATTTATTCTTCATGGTATATAATACTTTTGTTTTGTAAAATATTACTCTAGGTATTAGTTTTTAACTTAAATTTCATTCAGTTATTGATAGATCTTGTTGGTAAACAATCAAGGGGACAACATTTCAAAACGTAGTTTCCACGTATAGTTTTCATGTACTAGGAGTTGGCAAGTTTAGGCACAAGGGGGCGTACTTGATTCGGAAAAGGAAAGGGGTGATCGATTCATGTTGCCCGACCTCACCACGGTCCATCTCCGTCCTGCAAACGGGCATGAAACGGTTGCGGCGTCCTCATTCAGTCCTTTTACCGCCCAGTTAACGACTGGTCCGGTTTAAGACCGTTCTGAAATACCCGGTCATCACCCGGAAATAACCCGGCAAGAGTTCAGCTGTTCTTGAAAAATCCTTTCGGGAACGGGTGCCCAGCGAACTCCTGTGAATGTGTTGGACGGGCTTCAACCGCTTCACCGTGTGCCTCACCGTTTGCCGCCGTGTGCACAAATTTGGCCAGAACGGTGGCGAACGGTGGGCCAACACGGCAAATGTGACACCTGCATAACGGGAGGGAAAATGGGGTATACCTTTTTTGGATCCATCACTGGGGGCGCCAAAATCAAAATCACATCGGGCCCCCAGAGGTGCCAAATCCTGAATACGCGCCTGGACGTGGTATGAAGATGCTGGCACTTAAAACGAACAGTCAACCCCAATTTACAAGTAGGCCTCTATTGAATCATGCTCCTTTAAAATGGTTTCCCTTTTTTCAGAATTAGAAGTTTGATCTGGTATTAAAAGGGAGGTGATGATGTAGCTTCTTTCACCATTCAAAACAAACACTTAGGCCTATACTATGACGCTCTTTTATGAGAAGACTGATGTGTATATTCGGTGGTCACAATAGGTCAAACATGCAGAGTGCAACTCTTTATATTTCAGACATGTACGTTGCAGGTACGACACGCAGGAGGTTCTGCTATACCTTCCCTACAAAGACGTTGTAATCGGAGAAATTGGAACACGACGGCTACATGGAACCTGCGTGCAAGTACAACGCAAGAAAACGCTATGGCGCAGACGTACCACTGAATTACGACCTAGCTGTTGTGACCACCGCATAAAACATGTCAGCCGGTTTACATGTCTATTTCGGGTGCAGTTCGTTGTTCCGAAGGTTCGATGTTCCGTAATAATGCGACAAATGTTCGGAAGAACGAACCTTATTTCATTTTCGGACAAACGAACATCCAGGTCTGGGAAATTTGTGTGTTTGGAACGAACCTTCGGACAAATGAACCCCTTTTTACCATTTTCAAATTTATCCTTGATTTCTTGCTGTGCGATTTTAATATCTTTTTGATACTAATTATGAGGTGTCTAACAACTTTAGTTCCTCGGGTTGTGACTTGTGTGTTTTATTTTTTTTGGTTTTTTATTTTGACCTCTCTCTCCTCTCCTCTCTCTCTTCTCTCTCTCTCTCTTCTCACTTTTCTCGTCTCATCTATCTGTTCTCCCTTCTGCTCTACTCGTCACTCATACAATCTATCCTTTCGTCATTGCGGGCTTCTCTCTCATCTTTATAGCTCTCTTCCTCATCTCTCTCTCTCTCAGATGATTGCGTCTATATCTTCTCCTCTGATATAATTCCATTCGATTCTCTTACCCCTCATCGCCACCAACGGTGTCGCATTTGTTTGGCGATTGGGGGGGGGGGGATGATCGTCCGATATTTCCTCTTTCCCAATGTGAACACACGAATCGATCCCAGCAATATCAATTTCATTTTACGCATCGCAGTCCGTACATTTTTTTGGGCGGATAGTGAAATCGCACTTTGTTATACCCAGTTCAATAAGCATAATCAAATAATCGGCGAGAAAATCGTCTAGTATAATTGTTCATTACAGTGCGAGCGCTGATAGTCCGCGCTAGCTGAGAAAATTTTCTCCTCATAATAGTGACATTAAATGGGTATTTGTAGCATAATTCCGAGCGCAAAAACGAAGAAGGGGCTTTATAACTGTATGTTCAAACAGAGTGACACATCATCGTAAATCATACAATTGCTAATGGCTAGATATACAACATTATGTATACACATGGCATATGAGTACTACTATTACATATTTTCAAAATTCATAGAGGCCATTATGCGGAGCGCCGAAGCCGAGCTGAAAAATGTTACTCAGTAATAGTTAACATGAAATTGAGAACATTTAATTTTGTAAGCACCTTATCATAACTCCATGCTAAGAACCGTTGAATTGTATATCCTGCTCTGATTGTCCCATTAAAGTCTGATCATTAGTTTTAGCTGCCTGGCCAGGGACGGTTGAGCGTTCAACTAGTTCACACATCAATCCTCAATTATCGTTTTAATAGTCATTTTTTTCAAAGGCAGTCTTGTTTGATTAACGATCCTGTTTATTGTGCAGCGCAAGACACCCTCGTATAATTCCGCCAAATGCCAATGCACATTTAGAATTCTCGTGCGGAGGCTCTTATGAACGGTACAACAACTTCAAGGCGGTTAAATTTGATTTGTCCTTTTTTTAAATGCAATTATGCAACAAAGCAACAGGAAGCGTTCCGCATTCGAACTTTCCATGATGAAGATCAATGCGTGATTAATTCCATCGCAGCCAGATGTTGAAGTCATACACTCAAAATCCGCTCCGAAAATTTGTCCTAGTGGGAATGTTTTTAGTTCTACGTAGGATCCTAACGTTTAGCATTGGAACGAAAACTGCCAACTATCAGAAACTGGACCTAAATATGTTTGCAGCAGAGGTTTTACGCTGGTGCTAGGCAAAAAAAAAAAAAAAAAAAAAAAATGGTGAATTTTTTTCGGTATATAAAATATATAGTGACTGCCTTAATAATTGTTCGGGGCTATTGATGTTCCTCTAAAGGCTTCTCGGGGGCCTTCCATCCCAGCATACCACCCATCGGCAAGCCTCGGGGTCATAGCTGGATGGAAGGCCCCCTCGAGCTTTAGAAACAACTATTGCACCTCATGGCAGTCACTATATCTATAATAATGAATGCGAACGCGTAACAAGGAAACCGGGCTTTATCTGGTTTATTAAAGGGGGCACCGTCATGATAACAAATTATATATATATATATAGATACATTTATACACACATGCACATTATTATGCATATGAGTACTAGTATATGAATATCGTAGGGCTGTAATAATGCGAGCGCGAAGCGCGAGCTTAAAATTTTCACAATAATATTGAACTTTAAAATGGTATTTGTTGCGTAAAATGTAAGCGCGAAATTGATGGAGGGCTAGGGGCTTTAACTGGTGATTAGAAGGGGGCCATGCCAACGAAGGAAAATATATATAAATATGGTAGAATTTCATTTAGGGCAATGTTGTGCGAGCGCGAAGCGCGAGCTGAAAATTTTCTTAATAATAGTGACCTGATGAAACAGGATAAGAAACGGTGAGGGAGTGGGTGTACCATCGTGACGTTATTACCTATGTACAAGCATAAAAGCTAAACGAATGCAAGTACAGTTTGTAATAGCCTATATTATACTTTTATGCAAGTTTCAACAGTTATCTGAAATGAAATTTCAGCTCATTTGATCGTTAAGTGAAAGTGTATTATAGGTGCCAGGTAAAAATGGCAGAGGCAAAAATGGCAGAGGTAAAAATGGCAGAGGTAAAAATGGCAGAGGTAAAAATGGCAGAGGTAAAAATGGCAGAGGTAAAAATGGCAGAGGTAAAAATGGCAGAGGTAAAAATGGCGGAGGTAAAAATGGCAGAGGTAAAAATGGCAGAGGTAAAAATGGCAGAGGTAAAAATGGCAGAGGTAAAAATGGCAGAGGTAAAAATGGCAGAGGTAAAAATGGCGGAGGTAAAAATGGCAGAGCTAAAAATAATGGCAGAGCTAAAAATAATGGCAGAGCTTAAAATGGCGGCGGTAAAAATGACAGAAGTAAAATGGAATGTCTTACGCCATCCAATTGTCATAGCAAAGCAAATGCCTATAATTACGGCAAATTCCCTAAGGAAAGAGATAAAACATTAAAAAAGAAAACTGATGAGAAGGGATTTTCAAAAATCAATGCTGGACTGCCTGGGGGGTCTTATCTTAACTTCATGACTTCCAGTTTGTACTATCGCTATGAGATGTTGTTAATACAAGTGACATTATTATATTATTTTTACATTATTGCTTTTAACTGTGCATGTTATAACAATCATATTTGGAGTTTTTATCTTTATAATATTATGATGTAAAAGTAAAAAAGAATTACTTTCGTTTAAAATGTTTGTTGTTCATCTGCATTTATCAATGACCATGCACACCAAGATAGAAATGAGTTTACACATACACTGACACGTACTTGATATATATATTGAGGACTACTAGTGCAAGTGTTGTTCCCAAAGTTGTAATATTGATGGGTTGATGTGATTATGGCGTTTGGGTTTCATTTCAATTTTATGCCTTATAACTATTTCTAATCATGTCATCAAGTAATGTGAAATCAAAACCAATGTAAATTGATGTTTGGAGGTCAGAAATCCAAATAAAGTATCATGGTAACAAAAAAAATGACGAGCGCGAAGCGTCGAGCGAAATTATACTCGAGTATAAGACAAGAAGGGTAGACGTTTAAGATCAATTCGCCCTATTATTGAAAGACCATTTAGCGACCCCTTAGCTTCAGGTCCAACTGGCGCCCCACCCTTTTTTTTTTACCTTTTTTTTCTACCTGTTACGTGCACAGGGGGCCCGAAAAGAGGAGAACTCTCTTTTCGGCGCCCCCTGTGCACGTAACTGGGGGCGGGGGTGGGCGCATCCGCACAATCATGACAATACGCATATGATTGACCAATATTAAAGGACTCCGAGGAAATTACCAGACTTTAAAATGTTGGATAAAATGCATCTATCACTCATGAACTTCAATTGAAGTATTTTTTTTCTTCAAATTTTACCTCAATCAACTAATACAATATGGCCTGTAATAAAAATGAAATAAACAATTATATAGGCCTTAATCAGCTCATTTAAGTGTTTTACTAAACAAGAGTTCTGACAAGATATAAAGGTCAATATGACAAGTTGTATATTTTTTTTATGCTGATATCGACTAGAAAGGGCAGTCTTTTCGTTTGTCGTATCAATAAAATGGATTTATATTCGTGAGATAAACATCGACTTCTAAAATTTAGATGAAGTTAAATTCATTTTGAGATTATACTCGTTTCATCCGGAACGGTTCTGAAAGTGGCGGGCGCCGACATGCAAATGAAAATACACAATCTAATGAGTGGTAATTTTCAACGTTTTTGTACGCGCGGCTTGTCAGATTATAAAACCGCAAATAGCAACTCTGCATTTTTTCTCCATTTTACTCTGCCATTTTTACTCTGCATTTTTACTCTGCCATTTTTACTCTGCATTTTTACTCTGCATTTTTACCGCTTGGCCATTTTACTCTCGCATTTTTATCTGCCATTTTTACCTCTGCCTTTTTACCTCTGCCATTTTTATCCTCCGCCATTTTACCTCTCGCATTTTTACCTTCCGCCATTTTTACCTCTGCATTTTTACACCGAACCGTATTATACTGTATATCATGGATATAATTATAAGGTTATATCCATGTATAATCAATGGTCCGAGTCCCAAAAAAGTACCCTTTTGATGAAGAGCCGAGATAAGTGTTACAGACTCTTCGATATCCATTATTTTTTATAACAACCATGGTGGATTATTGAGGGGGAATACTTATGCCTTCAGCTTTACTTATCAAGACAAGTGTCGGTGCCCCTGGTTATCATTGAATTGTACATAGTGAAACATTTGCGTTTCCATTATCTACAAGGTGTATTGTGTTTTACATGCTTACTAAAGTATATCAGGCACACACGAAGAAGATTTGCGATTACTTGAGAAAATTTTGGATTTCTGAATGTCAGAAATATGCATTTTTAGACTGCAAAATTATATAATAATGTCATAAAAGTGTTTTATATGATAATAAATATGTAATGGATAGATTTAAATGCACATAATATGATACTTCTCATTTTCTTGATATCGAAATATTGGGGGGGATGATTGTACACACCATCCCCCCCACCAAAATTATTGGGGGGATGCATCCCCCCCCCCCCCCCCCACAATCGACACCCATGCTGCCACGCCAGATGGTTTCAAAACTCTTAAACAGCAAGCAAAGACTTTAGAGAGAAACATGTTTGCAGGTATTTATCTCGATTGATATTTACCATTTACATTCAAACCTGTCCATTAAGATTATCTTCATAGAAGAAATGACTTTTACACACAAATTATGCAACACACCTTTTTTATTAGTGGTAGGCAATATAGGTGACACATAATTTATAGGCAGTGACCTGTACGCGAAAGAGAACAAAAAGATTGACATGTCTAGATATAATACGTTTCTCTCTAGCAATAGGTAATAGGTGACCGTTGAAAGAGATGAAATGTTATGCTCAAATCAATATTAATCTAACTCGCTAAAATTTGAGGTATTAATTAAGGCACACATAAAAGACACTTTTGCCCAATTTGATTAGGATTGCGGAAAATGAAGTCACATTAATTAATTGATAATTTTAGGCATCACATTTGGCTTTTCATAATTCTTATGTGAAAAGTTAAAAGCGTAACTTTACGGGTGACGTAAAGTGGTATTTCACGTCGCGAAGACGTCTCCACAAAGTCTCCGCGAGAAAAACAAAAACAAAACCCATAGATACGAAAATATTCGATTTTCCCGCGGGTCGAAGACGCTGCGGAGACTCTTCGAATGTAAGGGAGACTCAGGAGACGTCTCCAAGACGTCTCGGCGACTAATCTAAAACACGTCTCAAGCCTGTTTTAAACCTGTTTTAAACCCGTCTCCATGTAGGCCTAGTCTCAAAGCCGTCTCGTGACCACCATTTAGAAGACATAAGACAAAAGAATTTAAAAAGTCAGCAAATACTGTTACCGTATCCTTATATAAAATATCATACTCTACAGGTAACGATGAGAATCGGAACGAGCAGAACGAGGCCTGGCAGCTGAAGATCGCTCAGGACGTTCAACGAATGCTTCTTCTGGTCCTCATCACCTTCACGATTTGTTGGACACCAAACCAGTGCATCTTCTTAGCATTCAACCTCGGTGCCAACGTCGACTTCGCCTCTGGCTACTACCACTTCTCCGTCATCCTCGCCGTCTGCAACTCCTGTATGAATCCCATCATCTATGTCTTCAAGAACGAGGAGTTCAGAAGAGGGGTTGTCAAGGCGACGGGATGCCAACGAGTGATGCGTCGTCTCGCCAATCGTCGCCATGTGCGACCAGTGAAAAATGAGTCCGGTTCGGCCACGGGTACAGATACGGGCGATCCAAGCAGGCGTGCTGCTACTGCTACAATTACTGCTTCACAATAAGTAAATATAATTTTGCAAGGGACTGGATATGCCAGATTATATTTCATCCTTAAAGCCAATACGAACCAGGAGCCACCTCTAGTCCTCAATTATTCAATTCTGCCCTGATTCCTAACCCATAATGCGATATCCTGAGAAGTGTATATAGTCTTATAGAACAGGCCCAATTGAATAATAACACTTTTTCACTGCTCAATTAATTTACACAGCGATAATCATTTTACAAAATAGCAAACTAAATACTTTTCCCCTCAAAAACAAGGGCGTAGACTGGTTTGGTCATGGGGATGTGCACATATTCAGGGGGGTGGAACTCAATTTTAGAAAATTCGAAAATATACTACTTCACAACCATTATAAACCTACACTATATCGTAATGGACGATATAGTGTAAGTTTATAATGGCATCGGAGCATTTTTGATGATGGGTTAGGGCGAGCAGAAATAAATGATTATAATATAACAAGATAATGCGAGCGCGAAGCGGGAGCCGAAAATACTGAGCTCTTAGCAGAATTATCCCAAATTGTAAATGAGTAAATGGGGGATCCTAAATATTAGTATTGAAGTATTAGACCCCAGAAGTTTTGTATTCTTGATGCTCCTCTGCAAATAAGTTTGAAAAAGAAAAAGATAGGGCCTAATGCGAGCGCGAGGCGCGAGCGGAAAATGTTTGATTTTGAAATAGATGAAAATTTTACATTATAAGGAACCAAAATATTGAATTGAACATCATAAATGGCAGATATATAAGGCATCAGTAAATGTTTCATTAAATAATTTTTGGTAAGAAACTTAAGAGGGCAGTAAAGGGATCCCAATTCTTCTATAACCACTTAGCTATATACCCCTTTAAATCTAAACTTGTGTTCCATCATTTTCATACGAAATCTAAAAAGAATTGATTTATTGCTTCAGGAGTCTAGGTCTTAGGTTTCTAAATATTAGTGAATTTTTCATTAACCCCCAGCTCAAATACATATTATGTGCCTTATATATAGTTTCAGGCATATACATGATATACGAGGGAGCGTAGCGACCGAGTTAGAAAATTTTAAGATTTTAAGAGTTGGAACCGTCTATTCTAGAGCGCTATAAACATTCTTTAAACGTCATGAAACACCACACCACACCCCACCCCATCCCAGCCCCTGAGATAGATACCGTTTAGGTTTTAGGGGTATTTTTTTTTTTATTGGTAGGGGCGGAACTCCTATGGCTCCGCAGGGGGGTGCACGTGCACCCAGTGCACCCCAGCCTACGCCCTTGCAAAAGCATTTTATTTTCTCAATGCAAATTAAATTATAGGTTAATTTATACACTTTATTGTTAATAGTTTTTTCAAAGGGTATATTTTGAGACTATTTATAACACAGTAACACACAGTCAATGAGAGCGTTGGTCAGTTCGCTCTCGATTTAAGGTGCCGTGCTAAACTTAAAGGGAAGGTCTAGACCAAAAATAAGTTGCTTTTATAAAAAGCAGAAAAATAAGAAAAAAGAATTTAAAAAAAACTTAAAGAAAATCGGACTAATAATAAGAAAGTTATGAATATCTTTACGATGCACACAAAATTGATCGCTATACCAAATTGGCAACACTGCCACAAAGCTTTGATGTCACAGGGCACAACTTCCCTGCATTTTCTATATGGTTTTATGATAAATTTTCACTTTATTTGTTAAGAAACTGTTTTCTTCATAACTTTGGCCAAGATATATTGATGACAATATGATATTGCATCTATACATATATTGTAAAATCCGCACCCTATCTAGAAGTACAAAAAACAAAGATTTTAAGTAGGTTTTCAGTACAGAAAGAAGACATTCATGAATGTTGAATTTCATGAAAATATCACTTTTCTTTTGAAATGTCATTATAATTCTCGTTTTATGAAAATACATACATGTAGATGCAATAACATATTGCCATCAATATTATCTTGGCCAAAGTTATGAGGAAAACAGTTTCTTAACGAATAAAATTTATCATTAAACCATATAGAAAATGCAAGGAAAGTTGTGGTGTTGCTAATTTGGTATAGCGATCATTTTTTTTTTTTTTTTTGGCATCATAAAGATATTCATAACTTTCTTATTTTTAGTCCGATTTTCTTCAAACTTTTTAAATTCTGTTTTTCTAATGTTTCTATTTCTTATAAAAAGCAACTTATTTTGGGTCCAGACCTTCCCTTTAAGGAGTACTCGGGTACGCATATGACTATGGCGATAGGGTACATGCAGGTAATATGGGCCCCCTAAGCTCATTTGCCTAATTTGCATAAAATTACGAAATGACACACAGTTTAATCTTTGTTTAATATGAATCAATAACTACTGCTATAACTATTATTGTGAAGAAAAACAATTATCACCAACCCCTGTCTGCAATATTCAATGTTGACGTCATTACCAAAGTGCCCATATTACCTGCATGTGCAGGTAATATGGCACATGTATTTAATGTATGTTTTAAAAAGTACAATGACTCTACAATGTCTGGAATTTGCTTAAATGTTGAAAATCATTAACTATAAGATATAATTTGAAATTATAAGACCCTTCAGTAAATCATTTGACTATATTTCATTGTTATGTATTTCGTATATTATTTCTTTTTGTTAATGTTATTTAAATATTTTTTTCATTATACAAGTCAATACAGGCCTGCAATAAGTTATTTATATTAATTATAGTGTGAATACCCCAAAAATCGTAGCAAAGAGATGATGCCTCATCCAATCTAAGTACCAGAATCATTTCCGCCATTTTGGATGTCCATATTACCTGCACTAATGTTGCTGTGTCAGGTAAGCATTCAATGTCACATTGCACTCCTTCACTAAACAAAATTGACCTGTACACACTAGTATGATCAAAATGAAACTATAAGCTAATGGAGTGTCACATTTACCGGGTAAATTGAACGGTTTCGCCGTTCACCGAAAACAACAAATTCTAACACGGCAATAAACGGCACCGCCACATTACATTTTCTTAATTTTCACCGGGTCGGTGTCGTTCTATACCGGGTCTGTATCGTTCTAACCGGGTCTAGGCCAGGTCCTAGCCAGCCTGGTACCGGGCTGACCGTCCTCATATATAGTCCACGCTTTCCTTTTGTCCGTGTGATTACCGCTTGCCCGCCGGCCAAACGCTCTCTGACAAGAAAACAAAATTTGTTTTCTTCGCCGGGTGACTCACCGTTTCCCACCGTTCGCGACCGGCGAAACAAGTGATACGAACGACGGACACGGAGGATACCCGGAGATAATACACGGTGGTCGGTGATGACCCGTCTTCTGATTTTGCTTCGGTTCATGCCCGCGAATATTTTGAGCATGACTGAGCATGCTCAAAATTTTCGCCGGGCATGAACCGCAGCCTCGGTCGATGGAGACCCGGTGTACGGCGGTATAATGGCATTGTAAAGACGGTTATGAATGGTTAAGGACGGAAAAAGCGCTCCTCACCCGTCCACAAAGCGGTCGTCACGGTGGTGGTCTGAACTGGCAGATCTTCCCTTATGGTGTCTAAAATCACTTATATGGTGTCTTCAAACCGCCCTTTGTTTTCGAAGCTCTCGATCTCGTCGCTCTCTTTACAGGTCTAGAGAGGAATGATTTTTAAGCTTTTCAAACATAACATTATAATCCTGGAATTAATTTTTTATTGCGTTGTCGGGGAGAAGAATTTAAAATTGGGTCCTTTTATGGACATTTAATCTAAAGTAATGTCAATTTTTTTTTAATGTTTGCTTCGTTTTGTTTGACATTAGTTTCTAAAGTTTTGTTATAACAACTTTGGAAATAAACATTATACTACTTTCCCAATAAGCTTCAGTATAGTTTGGTCTCATACGTCTTTGCCCAAATTACATGTTTACTTTATACCCGCGCTTCATTAAACAGAAATTGTGTTAGTTTTATCGAATATTATTTCAATTTCTCCTCGAAAATGTCCCCGTGCTTTTGAAATGATTAAATCCTGTTATATCAAATGAAATATTGTTATCATGATAAAAGTACTTTATCATCTTTTTTTAATCATTATATTATGAATTGTCTAATACTTTTTTCATAACCATTTCATTGCAATATTCTTTTAGCCAAATTATAACCCCCATAGAATCATATCAAGAAAAATGTCTACATCATTCATAATTCTGCAGTTAGGATGTTTTTTGTATGATCCATGGATTAGTTTTTTGTTTATTTTTATTTT
>CALNVZ010003434.1:38153035-38167320 GCA_940671915.1 Paracentrotus lividus | reverse complement strand
GTTCAGATTTCTGACCCTTTCCAGGAGATGGGGAGAGCAATTATGCTCCCCAGAATTTGGTGGTGGCAGTGGCACGGTATATGCTGAAGGATTTAGTGGGTCTATCCCTGTCAGTTCTGTGGGGAAATAGGATGTGTTCCCCTGGAATTTTTTTTTTAGGACGCTCTGTCTCGGGAGGGTACCAGCCGGTCAAATGGGTTTTTTCAATCGTTTTGGGGTTCTTGCTCGATTTCTATCCTCTGTGTTGGTGTTTTTTTTTGGCTGCGTGGTGTCTTTTCTTAATTTGGCTGTCAATTTTGTATGTTTGACAGAGTGGTCCTTTGGTAGGCAAAATTAGGGTGATTAGAGTTGTTTGTTTTCTCATGGGTGTTGGCCTTGGTTTGCCTTGTTTAAAGATGTTTAGGGGAGGTCCCCAGTTTTGTTGTTTCTTGTTTGGTATTTTGTTTGATGTTTGGTTTTTGGGTTCCAGTGTTTCTCTTTTCTCTGGTTTATGGGCCCCGGGACCTTCTCTCAAAAAAAACAAAAATAAAAGTCCTCCCCGAAGAGTGCTGGGTTGCTTGCACAAATTCTATACTTGAAAATTGAATGTGATCTAGTGGGTCACATTTAGTTTGAAGTGTATTCACTTTTAATTGAAATTATATATTTGTCAAAGTAGCCTGTATTAAAACGTGTGCCATTTTCGATTTATTTATTATACAACTCGACAGATTTACCACAGTCGATTAGTTCAAAAAAGTAGGTGAGCTGGGTTGCTGAATTTGTAAATAGTATAGTGAAGGACTTTGTGTACGTGGTATGGTATATGTATGTATATTAAATATTAAATGTTTATTATATGTTATATATATGTACATAATATTTATGGTTTACATAATATACATTGTTATATTGATAACTTCTTGAATAATTATATTTGTGTGAATTTATTATATGTTATGTTTATTGACCATTTGGTTTATAGCCAAGTAGTTATATGATTAATGGGCCAATGTAATACACTTTTAAAAATTAGTAGGAGAAAGTAAAAAGAATGTATATATGATTGTAAAAAGAAAATATAGTTTCAGCCTTTATAGGCCTTTAAAAGTTACTAACTGCACCAGTAGTGAAAAACCAAAATGTCTGCCTTTAGCCTTCTTAAGATTTATTTCCTTTTATCATTACATCTTTATTTCATTTCGGAAGATGAGGTGATAAATAAAAAATATGGCATCACACGCGTCTGATACGTATTTCGGAGGGGCCTTAGGCTGAATTCCAGCTGAAGAAGTCTGCTCAGATGTACGAGCCGGACTGGCCAGAAAACATACATGAAATAGGCGATGAACTTGAGTGATGACAGCTTGTTTGTATTCCCTTAAAAATTGCTACAAATTCAAAATCACATTTCCAAATTTTTACTATTTACCACACCAAAATTACAAAATATAAAAAATTAAAAACATAAAACATTGCGTGGATATTCAAATTTGAATGACATGCGCCGTTAAAACTAAACACAACACAACAACATAAATCAATTGAGTTCCGCGGGTCAATCTTATTTTAACAATTCACTAAACAAGATCCGTCAATACACGATAGTAAATCACAAAATTATTATCGTAGGTATTCTAATGCTTTACTGAATGGGTTTGTCGTCCTTGTTATTCAAGCTCATATAGGGTTGCTAAGCCTCAACGTCGTTCAACATACAGTTAGCAGGGTGCACACTCGAGTCCGTTCTCATTCACTGAATTGGCTGATTAGGAGGGAGAAACTGACTGATATGTCTACATTTGAATCCATCTATATTCATCTTGTAATCAGTCCCAAATACACAGGTAAGTGATAGATCAGTGCAGTATGAAATAAATTGGAATTTAATTGTAATTAGACTCTATTAGTCAAAAATTTAAAAAGGGAACGGTGGCCGATGGGGAATTGCGGTCGATCTGTTTCTAGGTCGGTTTGCCGCATATGTGTCAAATACTAGCGTGTTAGCGTTATTATAGCTGCTGCGATTGCGCATGCGTGTTGCAAACTATCACCGCGAATGTGGCTCATTAATACTGTTAGCAGACGCTACTTAGGGTTCACGCTATTGTTGACGTTTCACGTAGATATACTGCATGATGGGCCCAGATGACGGCATCCTTAGATCGTTTTCCATGAGCTTATCTGACATAGAGTTTACTTGAAGTAATCCATTTATATCTTTGATGATCATTGATGTCAAACGTATGGTAAGTCTATATTTATTATGTTTTAACTTATTTTGTAGTTGCCATATTGACCTTACAATTTTACTTGGCGTAGTCCTTTCGAAACTGATATAAGCGCATTTTATTTTTTTTGGCAGCCCTCGCGGATTTTTGGATTTTTTGCCCCCGCTTACGGTCCCAGTCAGATCTCCCACCCGCCTCGACTCGGCTCAGTGCACGCGCTAGTACGAGGTATTCTTCGCCTGACAGGTCATTGACGTTTTGGTCTGGGTGTGAGCTCGCCTATTGTTAGCTATTTAGCTTTGTGTGTGTATTGTTTGGTGTTTTTGTGTTTGACTCCTGAGTGGTATTATTGCTGCTTGGATTTTATTGCTTTGGCATGTTGGTTTGCAGAATTTATTTTTTGCATTTGTGTGTGCTGGAATGGCCGGTTGAGGGCGACAACGCTTCCTAATTATCTTGCCATTCACGGCGAGGATAATCTTCTTGCTTCTCCTCATTCAGTCTTACTACAGGGTGCTCTCACCCGCAAGAGTTTATCATCTGCACTAGATACATTTTTTCTTGGTTCCGAGGATTAACTGTTCGAATTCTAACAAATTTGAGCTTTGCTTAACCTCTGCTTTAGAATCTAGATCTAGGGTTGTGATATTTTCACGACCCCCATACGGTACACATTTTTAATTGTTTGTGTAGTTGTGTGTTTCACTTGGGCTTGTGTTCCCTGTGTGTTTTCTGTTGTGATTTCAGGCGTGGTGAGTGGAATTTTTAATTTTTTTATCTTCTGCCTCTGCTTTATTTGGTTTCGTGTTTTCGTGTTGATTGCTGACTGAGTGAGTGGATTTTAATATTTTTTTTTTTATCTTCTTGCTTTGCCGTGTTTGGTTTTGTTGTTTGTGCGGTGATTTGACTGAGCTGAGGAGTTTATTTCTTTTATCTCTTTCTCTCTGCTCTGTTTGCTTTGTTTGTTTGTTGTCTCGCTTAGTTAATTTTGCTAGGATGTTTTCGGGAAAAACAATTATTTAATCTGCGGTGCGTCTCCTGGAGCGAAGCGGGTCGGTTCCTTTGGGTTACCTAATAATCCGCGACGATTGCAGTTAGGGGTCTTTCCGCGGACGTGCTTTATTTTTCGTTGCTTCTATTATATTTCGGGCAAATCGTGTGCCTTGTTTCCGTTTTTGTAATTACATTACTAGTTCTAATCCGCAAGGATTTCGGCGATACTTTTGCTAGCGCAGTGGCCTGGTACGAGCGCGACGACTGGTGAATCAGATTTCACTGAGGAGCTGCAGCTGAGGGTCCCTCACATAGTACACTGTATTCCTTTGTGCTCTTTTTATTATTAGTCATTCTTCCTTTTTCTTTATTAGGGAAGGGGAAGGACAGATATAGGAAGTTACTTGTGGTATATTGATTTTGTTATCTCGTTTTGTAATTCGCCTAGTTTTGTTATTAAAGGGCTACTGTTATTAGATATTCATTCACTGTTGGAGGGTATTCCTTTCTATATTAAGGGGTTATTCCTTTCTATAGGGCGAGAGTATTTTCTTTAAGTTTTGTCTTGTTCAATTTGTAGATTGGCCGATCTGCTTTTTATTTATTACAAGGGCTAATTCTTTTAGATTGTTATCGTTCAATTTAAATAATTGGCCGGACTTGAGTTTTATTATTTAAGGGCTACCTTTTTTAATCGAATATTTTTCCTGTTAAAGGGCTACCCTCTTTGTGTTAGAGTTGACATATTATCCTAGCCTTTATTGCTTCGGATAATTCTTGCTGGTTCTTGCACACGAACCTATCTGCGAGAATAGGAGCCTTCCACTTGGGTAGCTGTATGGCCCGGTCAAGGGGGGTTGAATTTATCAAGTAGAGTTGGGAAGAGCAACTGACCGCTCTCTATATTTATTATCGAGGCCTACAAGGAAGGAGAGATATCCCTTGGCCGATTTTGATAAATGCATTTAGTAAATTTGTTGTATCAGCATTAAAGGGTCCCGAGTATATTTTTTTTGCTGTTTAGTTGTATATTGTTGAGTGTTATAGAGGGTTGTGTATTACTTTTTCCATTCCCTCTTTCCTAAGGTTTAGATACCACCATGGGCAAGGCAACAGATTATTGCGCATAATTTCTGCCCGTATGATACTTCTGGCGGGGCATGCCTGGAGTCGGCATCGAGAGGGCAGGACGCCTCATGCCCTTGAGGGAGGCTAAGGGGCACTAATTCAGTAGAGATACGAGTCGATCATAGGTGAGGAGATGGTTCGGTTTTTTGACTATCTCTCATTCACCCTCAGGAAGCAACCGTCCTCTCCCGAACCACACAATGGAACCACAGCCACAGCAAAGGGCCTCCTTGCAGACGCCTCCAATGTTCCGCTACTTGGTTGGCCAGGAGGTTGCACTCTTATGGGAGGAATAACCCACCGTCGCCACCGGATGGGAACCAAGCAACAGGCCCTGCACCTGGGATCCTTCTGGATCCACGCCTCCACCAACCAGGGTAGGATCCTTCTAGGACCCCGCTCCCACCAGCCAGGTTGTATGGGGTCTACTTAGGATCCCGCCTCCACCAACCCAAGGATTTATGGGATCCTTCAGAGACCCCGCTCCCATCCAGCCCAGGGGCTAATGGGCGATCCTTCAGGATCCCGCCTCACCAACACCAGGGTATTGGGGACCCTTCTAGGATTTCGCCACCACCAACCAGGGGTATTGGGGCTCCTCTAGGATCCCGCCTTCCACCAGCAGATGTATGGGGACCCTTCTGGATCCCCCCTCCACCCAGCCAGGGAATATCGGGGATTCCTTCATCTGATTCCGCTTCCACCAAGCCAGGGCATGGGACCCCACCCCCACCAATCCGGGATATGAAACCTATGGGACCCAACCAGGTCCGGTCCAAGGATATGGGAAATCCTCAGGGGCCCGACACACGGGGGAGCGCATTGGAAACCGGCGGGCCGGGTCTCCCACCCAGCACATCGACGAACCTATCGTAGAAGGGTCACAACCCCATTGGAGGTCACTACCCAAACCACTGTGAGCAGCTGACAGGAGGTATGGGGGCCAGCGAACGAGTAACCGGGAGTGTCCACCATAGAGCTGCGGCTTCAACAACCGGATGGCAACCCTTCCCAAGTCGAATCGGTTTGATTTGCAAGGGAGACTGGAATGCATATTTTTTGCCAAGTTCACCTCCTTCGCAGATGCTGCAGGCTGGGATGCCGCCCTCAGACGCACCAGATGTGGTGGAATCGCAAGGGACGGCCAGTTGATTTCTTCTTAAGAATGATGGGGGAAGGGACCATGGATAGTTCCTACGACCAGCTTGGTTGGCTCAGATGGAGCGTCGTTTTGGGCCGCCAATGAGGCCTCCAGAAGTGGCTCTGTGGAGTTTTACCTGAGCCCAGGCAACGATCTTTTGGATGAGAACGTTATGGCTGGGCAGAGCGAGTGGTGGAAACTGCCACTCGCATCGTTCCCAGAGGCGCCTGAGATCCATTATTCAGCGCCAAAGCGTTGAAGTTTTGCAGGGTTGCTCCGATAGGGAGGCGGGACTTCCATGCGCTAAAATGAGACCTGGGAGAGTGGAGGAGGCCAGGTTGGACATGGTTAGCGTGGCATATCCACTCCCGAAAGGTTATCTTTCGAAAACTAAGCGCCCAAGAGGTGAAGAGGGTACTGGAGGATCAGACCCTCTCTTCCCTGCATGCAGGGTGACTGCAAGTCTAGGTGCCAGACCCCTTTCCATTCTCCAACCAAAGCAAATGGTGAAGACAAGGTATCCCCTAGCCAGAAACGAGTAGAAGGAACTGGAGTTGCAACTTCAACTTCCCTCTTCAATGCTCCAGGCAGAGGAGGTCCCCCAGCCTGGGACTCCCAAAGCCCAACCGAAGCACTTGAGACGGACTCTTCAAGGGGGAACAAAATTGGACCACAAATTGGACCAAATTGTCAATCTGCTCACCCGTTGCTCCTAAAAGAAGACCGCAGTACGTCGCCCTGAAGACTTAAGTGCTTCAATTGCGGCACTTGGGACATTATCTTACGAGATTGTCACTGATCCACTAACCCCCAAGGCTGTGAAAATGCCTGCAGGAGGAGGAAACTTCCAGCGGTGTCAGAGGGGGAGATGGCCACCTTTTCTTTGGCCGTACGAGACCAGCGGCCCCGAGGAATAGACCGGAAAGGACTGAGAGGCAATCTCCGAATCGGACAGGAGGAGATTCCGTGGAATGTGGCAACTCAATGTACAAGTTGAGGACTCGGCATTGGATCCTTCAATTCGCCCGAAGGGGATGCTGGGATGGAAATTCCTAATACATTTCAGGAGAAGCCAGGAGGTGGTGCAATCCGGTTTGTAACACAAGAGGTCTTGCAGGGCTTTTGCAGCTATGTGGACAATGTGAACTGCTGTGGAGGATTCTGGCGACTCAATGGAGAACAGATATTCGGAAAGGAGAATGGGATCAGGGAAGACCATACTCACCCACAGTGATTACCGGAACAAGGATCAGAGGGCTCCAATGTAGAAGAGTGAGGTTGGCGGAGGAGGATGTACTGCCAGCCTGTTTACCAGACTTGACTACTAAGAAACCGTGGCAGGACCCAATGCTCAGGATACACAGACTGAATGAAGATATTGTGGTCTGTTACAACTGCGGTCTTCTTCCATGCTAGGAGTGGGCCTTCACTCTTAATGGAGTGGGTTACAGGCGGTAGTAGGACTCGGCTGCACAGGTCACTATTATATCAGACAAGGTCCTGCAAGCTACTGGATCCAGCACCATTCGAAGTGAGGATGTGGTTCTTAGCACGGCAGGCCGGGACATTGAGGATGAAAGGGGCAGTAATAGGTCCAGTAAATATCTAAAGTTCGGAAGTTTTGATTCTCGGTGATATATATGTTGCTCCGTAACGATGATATGTTATTTGGACTGGACTTGTTAACAAGTATGCCATGGATATTCTTCCTCGTAGCATGGAGCTAGCCGTGGGCAGCCAGATGAATAACCCCTTAAACCATGGGGGTATGTACCGGGTCCTTAAGAGTTGGCCAGGTGTGTGTGGACCCATAGGGTCAAGGTGCACCCAACACCTATAAAAGGATTACCGCGGGGTATCGATCAGCGGATAGAGGCGTCGCCTTTGAACCTCACCAGATTTGATGGCACTAGTGCCAGGCCCCTACATGATGGGGTAACTGCCTGGATTTTTATTGTCCTCAATCCTCTACAGATAGGACGTGCAGCTTGGGGGCAAACAGTGTTATCGGCCGCGCCTACGAGGTAGAAGCCGGTTACTGCCCCTCGACACGGGTTCTCACTGGGGAACCCCGGTTCATGAAATCCAGGAGAGCAAGATGAGGAGCTACCAGGAGCACCTCCAAGACCTTACAGCCGGTCGCCAGAGTCTCTGGACCGGCCATCAACAAGCTGTAATTGAAACGCTCCTGTTGGGGTATGCAGATGTATTTTGCATCCAAACGATTTTGACCTTGGCATTTCACAGCTATTGAACATCGATGGACACTGGAACGGCTACCACCAGTTAAAGATGAAGATGAGAAAGGACCCCCTCAAGTTCGGCACGATGAGGGAAGAAGGCACATCTTCAGCGATGGAGAAGGCAGGGGTTAATCCAGCCTTCCCAGTCGGAGTGGGCTTCTGCTCCGGTTCTGGTGAGAAAGAGGGATGGAGGAGTACGCTGGTGCCGTTAGATTATCGGCGGGTTGGACAATGTCACCCGTAAAGGATGTTCTATCCCCTACCGAACATTGAGGAGTGTTTGGACCTACTCTCTCGGGTACAGATGGTTTTCAATTGGGCACCAACTCTGCTTACTGGCAGGGTCCGCATTGCAGCTGAAGATCGGCAGAAGCTGCCTCTTAAAACCAAATATGGTTTGTATGAGTTTGTCAGAATGGGCTTCGGTATGCAATGCCCCAGCGACATTCTCCCGGGCCATGGATTTAGTTTCAGAGGGCTCAACTGGATTTAGTGTTGGCCTTCCTGGATGACGTATCGTGGTCTGGGAAATCCTTTCACAGATTATGACTAACCTGCAGCTTAGTTTCTCCAACGTTTCCGGGGGGTTTCGGACTTTAAGCTTCAAGCCAAGGTAAGTGTGAACTCTTCCGAGGCAGTGGAATCTTGGGCCGGGATTGTAGGAGAAGACAGGATTTATATGATAACCTGATCACATCAGGCGGGTTCCAAGATTGGCCGGTGCCGAGAACCACCAAGCAAGTGGAAAAGTTCCTTGGTTTGAGTGAATTATCACCGGAACATTCTGAAGCAATATGCACGAGCTGCTACCCCCCCTCTATCGAAATTACGGGGATAACAAAGTTCCACTGGGGAGGGAACAAACAGGACGCGTTCGACCAGAATAAAGGACCTACTGACTGATGTACCGGTGCTGACCATGCCAACCCCAATTGACTTGTTTATTCTGGACCTGATGCCAGACGAGCACTAGGGGCTGAGCTTATCCGGTCCAGGTAAGACAAGAACGGGTGGTTGTTATGGGAGTATTCTTTATCTCGCCGACAGCGCGCTACTGTGTCACAAGAAAGGAGGCTGCTGGCGGTTAGTTTCGGTTTACTAGACGTACGACACTACTTGCTGGGAAGGCCTTTCATCGTTCGGACGCGACCACAGTGCCTTCTATGGTTGTGATTTCAAACACCCACAAGGGGCAGCTATCACGCTGGCTGGAAGGCTTAGCCAGTATGACATGAAGGTTCGCCATTCGGCCAGGTAAACTAACATGTAATGGGATGCGCTATCCAGGAATTCGAATTGACCCCAGCCTGTGAAGATTTCCGTTGGGGTCACCTGGACGATCTGCCTTGTCAGGGATGCAAGTATTGCCGGAAGCGCACCAAATTAGGCTCTCCCTTCGGTCGAAGAGTTTGAGTTGTCGTCCCTCTCTGTAACGTTTCCCAGGTAGGTTGGTAGGTAATGGTTCCAGATTGGAGGACCACCCAGCTGGAACTAGAGGAGTAGGAATTGGATACAACAACTGCACTACTATGTTCACCAGGGATCCGGAGGCGAAGCCAGTTATGCCGGGGGCATCACTTTGTGAGATATGGGTCCGGAGATTTCAGTTGTGCATGTTGTGTAATTAGCACGAGCCAGAATCTCGATCAATAACGAGGATGAGTTCCAGAGGAAGTCATTGTGCGTTTTATCGGTAGCCTCAGGCAGAGGGTACCGAAGAGCTTCCAGCAGATTCGGCCTGACACATAACAAGACAAGACCCATCTTTTTGAGGCCCTTAAGGACTGGTTACTAACCCGTAGTAGAACCTTGGACGAAGGGACAGGATGGCTTGGAGCAGAGTCAGAAGATATGTGGATAAAACGCGAGCTTTTTTTCGCAGGGTAGGAGATATCATCTGTAAGAAGAAGGTGACAGGATTAATATTGGTCCCCATTCTTGAGAGAGGAATTGTTTAGTGCTCAACCATTGCAATTCCATATTGGGCCATCGGGCAGAGGACTGGATGGCTACGGGAAGATGAAGACTACTTTTTTGGTTGTTATGGGATGGGAAAGGATGTAAGTAATTATGTCTAAGTGCCCGTCCTGCATTCACGCAAGAAAGACAGCCAGGTATGGACGGAGCCCCCTTCAGATATACCGTGATGGGTGTCCTATGGAACGAGTCCATTGGATTTCTGGGTCCGTTGCCTAGATCGACCAGGGGCAAACAATACATCCTGATGATGGTGGGATCAGTTCACCAAGTGGGGAGTGTATCCCCCTTCATCCAGACAGCGGAGTGACCAGCACGGCAAGCGGTGGATCATTTTGTTACCCGCTTTGGGGTGTCCCTTCTCAGATTTTCACGGATCAAGGTTCAATTTTGAGAGTCGGTTGTTTTTCTAGTTCTCTGTAAGATGTTACAGATACACAGGCGTAGGACTACACCCCTACGTCCATCTGCAAATGGGGCAGGTTGGGCGGTTCAATCGCACCCTTTTGGATGCTAATTCCGTTGCTCATCGCAAAGAGTCAGAGGACTGGGAATGAATCCCTTCCCCAAAAGCTGGAACGCTAGGTCACGTAATAGAGAGTCAGGTTTTACACCTTAACGATTGATGCTTGGCGGGAGATAACCAACCAGCAGATCTTATTGTTTCCTTACGGTGGAATACAAAGGAAGATCGAGGATGAACATTGTGCTCGCCTTCGACAATCTATTGGCGACGGCACATGAAGCGGCCAGGGCGATCTGAAGTTCTCCAGAAGAGGCAGAAGAAGACTATGACCTCAGGAATGCAGAGGTATTCTCAGTAGGTGAGTATCGTGTACCTCTTTGTACTGCCCAGAGGAAGGGAGTGTAAAAAACTATTGCCCTCCTGGAAAGGTCCTGCACGCATTGTGGAGGGCTCTTCATACATCTTAGGTAGAATATAAAAGAAGTTTTGTGGACGTAAATCTACGATCGCATGAAGCCATGCTCGCGCAAAAATTTCTCGAGCAGCAGCAGGCAAACCTTACCAGGGCAAAAGCATGGGTGTGGTTACTGCTCCTGTAGGAAACCTTGGGAGGGTAATTTTATGATCAATGCGGATCGCTGTGAGGATGGCTTTCACGGACTTGTCGTGGGTGTAACTGAGGAGGAAGGGGAAGGATGGCAGGGGCGGATGAGAATATTTCTGCCCGGCCGTTGTGGCAACGGTTATTGTGGTTTCTCTTTTGCTTTTCTCCAGGTTATGGTCGGAGGGAGACGGACGCCGGGACTCTCGACGGGGACCCACCGGATCCACCGAGAGGGCAGGGGAGGATAAGAAGGCCAAGTGTGGGCTGCCATGGAAGCTGGCACCCTTTGTCCATCCATTCCCTTTTTGTTGCCAGTGCAGAGCATCTTCCCGACCGGAATTCAGGGTACTGCTTTCGCGCAGTACGGAGTGGCAGCGAGGCTGGGAATGGAGGTGGGTTAGGTGCCTCCAATTTTTGCGGAGGTTACCTTAATCTCCCACGCGAATGGTCGTACATATGTACCCCATGTTACCCGCCGAGAACATCCCAGGGAGGCTGACAGTTGGAGGATGCCCGGATGCGTTCGGGATCCAGAACATATGGAACTTCTCTCAGAGGATTCCGGCTCCGGTACTGCGGACCAGGCCAGAGACAGAGGGGCAGAGGAAATTCTCGCCCAAGACCTTGCTATACCTCTATGCTGAGGGTGGCGGGCGGATTAAGTATACTGATAGTTGAACGGTAGTCCCATCTACAGACCGAGTACGTCAAACAAGGTAAGCTGGTCGGGTTTAGTAGTGACTCTCGCAAAGCCAGCTGTGAGCTAGGCAGGGTAAGACCATCCTCGCCTCCTGTGTCTACAGCAGCTGAACAAAAGGTAGGGATATTTTTCTCGCCACAGGAGAGGACCTTCGGAGTCGTAGTTAGGATGTATTCCCGCTCCATCGACTGTCCAAGGCAACGAAAAAGGAATAGGGAGGTAAGTTTGGAGCGTCCTCATTGACGTCCAAAGACTCTGAGGAACACCAATCGAGGGGACTAACAAGAAGTCCAAGACCAGACGCGAAAGGCTTGCAACATCTGTTGGCAATCATTTCCTAAATTTGAATGGCACATGTATGGTCACCTTCTCTTGGTGTTTCCAAAACATTCGGGAGTTGGTCTTCCCGCAGTTCAGAGGTTGCCATGGGAACAGCAGCCCCCCAGTATCCCAAAGCAACCAACGGTCGGTATCTCGCCGGGAGACACCTATGGAGGTCGTCAGGGACGAGGTAGGTCGCCTTCCACGTGAACAAGTAGTGTCACAATGACGTCGTTGTGGTGGTTACCCGTTAAACCCCCCAATATGAATGTGTAGGCCCTCTTTACAGGCTGGGTTCAAGATTTGGTCCTGTAGGTTGACCGGGCTGGTTTGGCGTCTTAGTCCTCTTCCCTTTTCCATCAGTTCGATTGGCTAGAGGGTATAGGGCAATATTTTTCTCAGGCCCGGTAGCCCAACTTCCTCGTTCAGTGCTGGATGGGAGTTCCCTAGTGGCTTTCCCCGTGGGACCACAGTTGTTGGGAATCCCTCGCATACCCCACACCACCGCAGCCATTCCATCGTTTGTAGCAAAAGTCCGCCTCACACAGTGACTCGGCCCCCAACCCCAAGTCCGGAGTATTTTACGGTTTTAGCTACCAATAGTTTCCGACCAATTTGGAGGTTAGGTGGAGGAACATAGGGATGGTCTCTCCTTGGAGCCATTAGTGTTGATGCCACAATCTGCGCAGTATTAGGGTTTTCGTTCCTGCAGCAGTGTTCGGAGCCCGGGCTTCGGAGACGCTGTGAGGTACAGGTCCAAGGTTGTACAGGAGATGCTTTAGATCGAGTTCGTCCGAAGGGAGTCGAGCTGTTTCGCCCTCGGGTCGTTCAAGGACCGGTTATAAGGTCAGGCACCGCCTCACCGCAATGCCTTGAATGTCGTGTCTACCCGGAGGCCCTTGTGGAACCTACGTCGGAGTAGTGGAAGTTTAAGGAGGAGCGGTTTGTGCGGCCTATTGTATTGAAGTGGTGGACAGGTCATTTCACCGTTTAACCGGTGAATTGCGCGCAGTTTGCATATGAGGATATTCCGACATGGACGCCTTATTGGCAACTCCAGGAAGATGCCGAATGTCCCCGTGTCATTGGCAGGCGGGGTTATCAATTGTTGTGACCCCTGGGCTTTCAAGGACCTTCCTCAATTGCTGATCCGAAGTGGGGACTCGCAGCGGGTATCCATCCAACTAAGACCCATTTGGCGACGCCTGAAGCCTTTGGAGGATTTGGGGATCTACTGCGCAATCAAGAGTTACCGGGATCGGAACTCGGCCCTGGGACCATGAGGCCATGAGGACTCATGGGAAAGGCGGAATGGATGTTAGACACCATGCGTCTATGACGTCGAAGGAAAAGTGCTGGTTATGCACCTTCGTTGGTTCGTCCCGTGATCCCCGCGATTCCATGGTGGGGTAGTTTGTGAACGCGCTAGACGAATCCTGCGTCAACGGTGCTCTCTTCACAGAGGATCCATATCCACTGCTGTACGATGGCAGGAATGGAAATGAGTGATTGCGGCTGGAAGATTTCCCAACACTTATTTCGGGTTATACCGCATGGTTGCCATCTCGATTACGAACAGCGCTGTGCGTTAGCCAGCTACCTTTTGGAGAGGCTATGTGCTGGAAAAGGACGCGCCATTTTTCATAAGGCAGCGGTCCGCGTCAACACCCAATGTTGTTGGGGAGGTTGCAGCACTCATTGCCAGGTGAGGCAGGAGCCCCTCTCAGTGGTTTACAGGTGACGAAGGAGACCTGCTGCCAGCCTGTTAATCTTCAGTTGTAGGTGGCTGGCGTGGGGGGTCAGTTCTGACCCTTTCCAGGAGATGGGGGAGAGCAATTATGCTCCCAGAATTTGGTTGGTGGCAGTGGCACGGTATATGCTGAAGGATTTAGTGGGTCTATCCCTGTCAGTTCATGTTGGGGAAATAGGGATGTGTTCCCTTGATTTTTTTTTTTTAGGACCTCCTTGTCTCGGGAGGGTACCAGCCGGTCAAAATGGGTTTTTTTCAATCGTTTGGGGTTCTGCTCGATTTCTATTCCTCTGTGTTGGTGTTTTTTTTTGGCTGGTGGGGTCTTCTTAATTTGGGTCAATTGTTGTAATGTTTGACAGTAGTGGTCCTTTGGTAGGCAAAATTAGGGTGATTTAGAGTTGTTTGTTTTCCATGGGTGTTGGCCTTGGTTTGCCTTGTTTAAGATGTTTAGGGGAGGTCCCCAGTTTTGTTGTTTCTTGTTGGTATTTTGTTTGATGTTGGTGGTTTGGTTCCTCAGTGTTTCTCTTTTTCTCTGCGTTTCATTGCGCCCGGACCTTCTCTCAAAAAAACAAAAATAAAAGGGGGGCGGGGTTGTAGTGTGACCGAAGACGCTTACTTTACGCGGTTCATGACTATTTGTGACGTCACCGGAAGACTACTGCCATGATTCGGGCCCCGATGACGTCATCCTTAGATTCGTTTTCATGACTATTCTGAAACATAGAAGTTTACTTTGAAGTATCATTTATATT
>CALNVZ010003434.1:38128613-38148429 GCA_940671915.1 Paracentrotus lividus | reverse complement strand
TTTTTTACTTAGGCTTAAACAGGATGACAATATGTGAGAATGTGTTATTTTTTTTACCTGATTAAAAACTTCAGGATATTGAGAAGATCAGGTGTGTTAATTTTGGTTATAGTTCTGGGGAAACGGTTATTGTTGAAGTTAATTGACAACATATTTACAAATCTCAATTGAATTATATATGTATTTCTTGGTACCGTTTGAGAGAGGTTATTTTTTGTTGATTCAAATTCAGACGAAGAGTTGTGTACGTGCATTAACATGTAATACTATGGCCTCGAAAGTTTTGGTTCGGTATTTATGTGGCCGACTGTAATCGGGCTTTAAAGACTTGCACCTGATCTTACTTGTATCTGATGAAAAGATTTCTTTCATTTATAAATCAGAAGAAGGGATTACGTAATTACGTCTTGCATAATATTACTAGTATATACAATCGCAAGACATGAAGGATATCTTTAATTCTGCTGGTAAGACATTTGCAGACAATTAATGAAGCGTCGATTTTTTTTTTTTTTTTTTTTTTTTTTAATGTGGCAGATACATTATTCTTTCCAATAGGGATTGATCGGATTTTTAGGGATTCGGCCGCGAATAGAGGTCACCTGTGGCTTTCTTGTTGTTGCGTCTTGTCTCGCTTATCGAGACATATGTGATGCGTCACGTCGAAAGGAGGACTATTCGCAATTTTTGAAATCCTTTTATTGATATTATTGATCCCTGATTCATTGCCTGAATTTGATATATAACCCGGACTGACAAGAGTAAATAGAAGTGAATATTAGCCTCTTGAACGCGAGGAGAATTGTGCTCTTTGGAAATCAAAATCAAAGAGAGAAAAACGTTTGCGAAGTTTGACTTCCTTTGTACCCCGCGCCAGAAAAATAAGAACACTCTGTCACCGCTGTACTCACCGGAAATGCCCTAGCAACCACTTGCTTACAAAGGTGAAACGATTGACCATGAGGAGGCGCATTCAGGTATACAGAGAACAATACTCGTCCCGTCACGCATTGATCATGATGATCGAGGCAAGCGCAGCAAGCGGAAATAACGGCGATGTCAATCTTCTCAAACAAAAAAAGAAGCTGAATTTGGTTAGTTTGTTTTAATATCTCGTCAATAAATGAAAACGTCATGCTCTTTCTAATTGTTTAAGAAAAAGTCCCTCTCTTTAAGGAAAAGTGTTTACCAATCCTGGCGCTAAATTAGTTAGAAACAAAACTATTTTAAAACCTTTTTTGGGGTTTATTCCGATGTTTGCGTGCGTTCTTTGAATGTCAATCGCGTACTCTTACTCATAATAAAGCGAGTCATTTTGATCTGAACTTCTGTTGGAAATTTTAAACATATAATGGTCTATAGACTAAATTATTCTGTACAGGGGCTTTATGCATTTTGTTTATATTCTTTGAATAAGTATATGATAGAGATATGCCTCCAAAATGTTTTTAATAAATTATTTGCGCCTCACGAATGTATTTAGAATTTCTCGCGATCACGTTTTATGAGTGGCTAGGTTAGCTTAAGACAATGAAAATAAAACGTAAATGATTTGCTCGATCTCGTCTTTTATTGATCAAACTTGTTAACAGTAATAAGAAGATATTAATAATTTTTAGAAATGAATTATTTTTTAAGAGTAAATCGTATTTTGTTTCGTCGTTTTTAGTAAAACGGCTACTTTCTTAAACACATTACTTTGTAAAATAAACTGCAGCAATTTGCTAGTAGCTATGGGTGCTATCTCACCTCGCGGAGACGTCTCGGCGACGTCTCAAACAACTCGTCTCAACTTTGTTTCTAAGCCGTCTTAAGTTGTTTTCGAAGTAGTTTCCCAAAAAAGTGAGATACCAGCGCATGTTTATAAACTAGATTAGATTTGCCACTCCCCCCCCCTTAGCTCATTGGTTTCCACATTAATGCAATATCAACCAATTTTAAAACCTATTTTTTTTTTTCAATTTAAATTAGCATCTCTTACGCGTCTTAAGACTTTAACCTAAATACTGTATCAGAAGTATTATGATCACGTCACCTCTTTTGTGTGCTCTATGTTTCCCTGATGGAACCAATTTGTTTATAGGGAGGTTTTAATTTCCCATCAGGACAACAGATATTGCGGCCCCTAAAATAAAATGCTGGAAATTAACATTCATTTGGATCCAGATAGCTAAGTCAAGCAATAAGTAGCTTTTCCCCACATACCCCCCCCCCCCCCCACCGATTGTTAGATGAATTCGTTTGCGTGCTCGCTATCCCGGATGAAACAGCTTTATTCACAGCAGGTTGTGTGGCATCGCACAGCTGAGTGCAGCTAAAGAGAGTTTAGTTCGCTATTCGCTCACAAAAACGAAAACAAAAAGCCAATAGAATCACACAACACATGACCGTGAACGTCCAACAAACAAAGCCATGCGTTGCAGGCGGAGCTAAACGGAGAGGGAAATGAGCGTGGACGTGCGCTTGTATGTCCGGAAAAAAAAAAAATATATGACGAAAAAAACACTCTCCGAAAAACTGCTTTTTTACCACTTTCCGTTATCATTTTCACTCATTTTTTTACAGAGCAAAGATGAAGCATGGTAGAACAGAAATAATAAAAAAATAATTTCCTCAAAAATTGAGTTTTTTATTAGTTTGTCGATTTACTCGGATCTTTGATCTGCGACTTCTCTCTCATTTCGAAAAGACGTATCACATATGTGTTTTGTGGTGTTTGGTTTTGTAGTTAGTGTTATTGTTTGATGTTTTAAAAAAATAAAAAACTCCACAGGGATTGATGTTCATTTAGTTTCATGTTTAACCCTGATATATGACAGGTAGTTTCAGTATTGTTTCTTTAAACTGTCGAGTTTTGGTAATCATGAATAAAAGATGTGATGTTTTAGGAATATGTCAAATCTAAAAAAGTTTCAATTGCTGCTTGCAAGATACTCATTTTATAGTTGACGATGAAGCTAATATCAAACGTTTTTGGGGGATAATTGTTTTTTTCAGTCACAAAAACATTCCAATGCAAGGGGTGTTGCATTTTGTTTTGGGAAGGAATACAATTTAATTTAAATCAAATTGAAAGATTCAGTAGAAGAAATTTCGTTTGCTCTAGACATAGAAATGTATGATTATAAAATAACGTTAATCTCATTATACGGCCCTAATCATGACAATGTTAATTTTTATGCAGATATTGAAAGAATTCTCTAGAATTTAACAATCCATTAACATTTTTATGTGGGGATTGGAACTTGGTCCAGGGATTTTGACAAGGACACATGTAACTATATTCATCTTAATAACCCAAATGCTAAGAAAAAGGTTGATCAAATTAAAAATGATTTGGAATTTAGTAGACCCTGGAGAGAACTACATATCCGAGAAAAAATGTTACATGGCGCCAACCAACTCCTTTTAAGGCGGCCAGACTGATTATTTTAGTAACATCTGAATTAATGTCGCTTGTTAACAAAATAGAAATATACTGCCAGGATATAGATCTGATCATTTCTTTGGTAAAGTTATCGTGAATTTAAATCAATTTAAATTGGTCCGAGCTATTGGAAATTCAATAAACTCATTGTTAAGGATGATGAGTATGTAAAACAAACTAAAGATGTTATTCAACAAACGATTAAGACTATCAGTCCCAACACAATAATGATTTTAATTATGAATGAACAGGAGGACAAGCTACCAATGTGAGTTTACAATAAGTGATCACTATTTTTTGATACGTTGTTGACTGTAATCAGGGGTGACACAATTTCATATTCAGCTAACAAAAAGAAAAGATTGGTAAATTTAGAAAATGATTTGGAGAAAGAAATTGTAGACTTGGAAAAGGCTTTGTTATCTAAAACAGATAAAGATAGGGATTTGATTACATTAAATGAGAAAAAAGCTCGTTTGGAATCCTGAGAAAGAAAATTGGAAGGAATAAAGATGAGATCAAAATAAAATGGATGGAATTCGGCGAGAAACCATTCAAAATATTTTTTTTAAACTTAGAAAAAACAAAATGCTGTGAATTAAACGAATCTGCAAACTGATTACTTCCGAAAACAAGGAGATTATATCACAGGGATGACATAACATTAGAAATTGTTTCATTTTATTCTAATTGTACAGAAACAATCCGGTTGTAGATGGACTTAAATACAACTTTAAATGATGAAAGTATAAAATTAATTAACTGATGCAATGTCCCAGAAACTAGAAGGAGAACTCTCGGTCGATGAGGTTTATAATGCCCTTAAAAAAATGAAAAATAATAAATCTCCAGGTCTAAGATGGTTTCACCGCAGAATTCTTAAAACACTTTTGGAAGGACTACACATGTTCTTAGTTAGATATTTGAATTCTGCTTATCAATCCGGAATGTCTATACACACCAAAAATTAGGAGTCATTTCATTATAATTCCCAAAGGAACCAAAGATAGGCATTACTTAAAAAATGGAGACAATATCTTTATTAAAGTATAGTGTATAAAACTAGGTTCTGCTTGTTATTTGCAAACAGATTTAAAATGTACTTGCAACTCTTAACATGAAAATTCAGAAAGGTTTTGTGTCAGGACGCTAATATTGGAGAAATATCCGTTTGTTATTTGACAATATATTGTACACTCAACTCGAAGATATTCCCGGATTAATTCTACTAATTGATTTTGAAAAAGGCTTTGACTCAATTTTCTCATGACTTCATTAGAAAAGTACTACATTTCTTTAAGTTTGGTCCATCTATTATTTCAATGGTTTAATGTATTCTATGAAAATGCTCAATCCTGTGTATTGGTCAATCGTACATCGTCTCCAAGATTCTCAGTAGAGCGGGGCTGTCGTCAAGGGACCCATTGTCTCCATATTATTCTTTTGTTTATGCGCTGAAATACTTGGTCTTTTGTTTAGGCGATCAAAATTCAATTCCTGGTTTGAACTTACCTTCAGAAAAAATCTTAGAATATTCAAATATGCAGCGATACCCTTTTGACATGAATGGATCAGTAAACGGAATTAAATTGTGCTTTGAATATTTTAGATGAATACAACTCCAAAATGTCGTGGGTTTGAAGTTAATATACATTAAACACATGCAATATGGATTGGACAATATAAAAATAAAAAGATGGTATTCTTTTGAATAGAAAATTAAATTGGGTGTTTGATGATTATATTACATATCTAGGTATTGACTTTTGTACGGATTTGCAAAAAAATGACAATCAATAACTATAATGAAAAATTTAAAGAGATCAAAAAGTCAAATGACATCATGGTTAAAACGTTATTTAACTGTCCTTGGAAGAATTACAGTTGTCAAATCACTGTTGGTATCTAATTAAATTACCTTATTCTCTCTCTCCAAATCCAGATGAGATTTCTTTAAAAATATAAATGCTCCAGTTTTCATAAGATTTATTGGGGAGAGAAACCAGATAAGATATGTGAAGTCAAATGTCGCAAAGTTACTCAGACGGCGGAGTCAAATGATCGATATAAATTTACATGCCAATCTTTGAAAATTTCCTGGATTAAGAAATTGGTAAATGGTTCAATAGATAGTAATATAATGTGTCTTTTGCAATCTTTTCTGCCGGAATTCAAAACTTAGAATTTTTACATGGGGAACAATTATACGAACACTTGCAAGAAAATCAAAGAATGCTTTTTGGAAAGAAATGTTCATGGCTTATTCCACACTTTTATCCATCCACTATGATACTGTTTCCTGCCAACCCTTATGGAATAATGATTACATTAGATGGTAATAACTCAATCTTTAATAGTTCATTGTGTAAAAAAGGGTATTCGTTTTGTAAATGATATTTTAGTGCAAATGTAATTTTCTTTCTTTGAATGAAGTTCACGATAGGTATAATATTCATATCAATTTTCTTTTTTATGTGGATTATGTGATGCAATTCGAGAAGGTTTTAGTAAATTTACTACTTATAAGAAGGGTTCAGCAGCCCTTTGTACCAGATACAATGTTCACTTGTTATGAAACATAAAGGTTGTGCACATATCTATGCAATTTTATTGAAGAAAGGAAAGTTGATGAAAATTTTTTAAAATGGAATTGTTATTTTGACTTGAATGACAAAAACTGGGGAACATATTGTTTCCATTGGATTTAATTGTAACGATTGATGTTGCCCTCGATGGTTCCAGTTTTAAGGTGTTACATCGTATTATATACGAATGACATATTTGTTTAAAATGATTTAGTCCTAAAAAAGAGTGCACTTTTGTAACGAACAGATTTGAAAACAGTTATCATTTGCTATGCGATATTGTACTCATGTTAAACCTATTTGGGATATGCTTGAACATTGGATTTTGATGGAACTAGAAATAGAATCATATTTTCACTTCAAGATAACTATTTGGTTTAAGAGGTCAAATAACCATGCATTAAATTGCATACTGATAGTAGTCCGACAGATGATATATACTTGCAAAATAACAAAAAAGATTCCTGTTTTTGATAATATTAAAATTTCGATTATAACCTATTCAAAAATGAAAAATACATTGCAGAATCGAATTTTAAGGCTAATAAGTTTAGAAGAAAATGGTTTCAGTTCAAAAGACTGTTTAAAGTGAAGGTTAGCATAGTGAATGTTGTAATACTTTGCTTTTATCTTGAAGCACTTTTTGAATGATTATGTGTGTATTATATACTTGACAGTTTATATCTTACATTCGTATATTTGAATTGTTGTAAAAATGCTATTGATTTATGTCATATCATATGCTTTGAAAATGTAATTTTGAGACTGAAAATAAATAAAATCCCTGTGGAGGGAAAAAATTAAAAAAAAAAAATATTTCAAGAATTACAACACCAAATGTGATGACAAAAATTGCAGGTGAAAGTCTGATCTTCCTTGTTTATGAAAATACCAAACAATAGCAGGCTGTAATTAATCTTCATACTATAAAAAAAATGTTTTCCACTTCTACCATTTTATTTGACACAGACTGTATTTTCTTCAATCCTTCACTAATACTTTCCTTTCATTTTTGAAACCAATGAAGTTCAATGGACTTCCCCTTTAAAAGAGAGTTGGGATTCTACTTACATTTTTTTTTCATTCCATGGACTATTCCATGATTTGTGACGAGCCAGCATGAAAGCTTGTCTAGACAGAATTTCGTCTGCAAGGTCTTTCTAGTATGATGTCAGCATACACTGTCAGCCCAGCGTATAAGAGAACCAGTGTGTATATAGAACATGATATATGCTATCATGTGATAAGCCTTTTCAAAGGTTATCCTGGTACAGGGGAATCCAGATCAATTCATCTGCTGTTTATGATATGAGCTGATATGATATTGCCCTAAAAAAAATATGCCTACATGCAGGCCTACATAATACTTAATGAATAAAATTAGTCAATCGATCAACCAATATCTTATATATCTCATCCTCATCGGCATATACTATGCCGATCAGTCGATGGCACAGAGGACATCTCGGGTATGATTTAAGTATTATCATCCTTCGCTAAAAATTACCAATATAGGCCCATCTACCATAAAGTCATATGAATGTACCACTATCAATTAGCATATGAGACTACGTGCTCTTACCATCCACAACATACTATAATAATACATTTTATCAATTTCTATCGACTTCAATACACAATTTATTCATAACGACCCAAACGAAGTAGGCCTATAATAGGCTTATAAAATGAGGGGTACAGCCATGGTACAGCCTTGCCAGCATTGTCTTCTTGTTCACGTTCAGTTGCTTTTAAAGTTTGGAATTCCACGGCACCGTCATAAAAGTGGAATATTTTTTTTAGCTCTAGCAACATGATTTTGCTCCGGCTTTAATTTCTTGAATAGGTTTGTCCATGCTTTTACTTTTTGGGACCCTGGTTATATCTTAGATATTCTCCCAAACCTTCACGGGAAGTTTAAAGTTTTTTCAACCTCCATAAGACCCATTCCCCCCCCCCCCCCCCCCCCCCCAATTTTTGTTCACATGTTGGGGCCCCTATTTGTTTACCTGGCCGATCAAGCCCCCTCAGTTTATTGTTGTTATTTTTTTTTTTTATAAATCTACGTTTATGGTTATAGGCTAAGGTGTCTTGTCTAGTGGAAGGGTCGAAGTAAACAGTATGATTGATGAAAATTCGGAATATTTTATTCCGCCTTTATGCTACACAGAGAAAGAGCTTTATGAAGAAGAAAAAAGGCCTTAAACCTGTAATTATTATAATTTCCCTTTTATTTTTTGTTTAGCCTTGATTACAAGGTTGTAAATTGTAACTTTAGATTATTTTTCATTTTGATTTATGTTTGGCTGAGATTCTACAATTCATTTCTGGAAGGATAGAAATTTCCATGCATAGTGTAAAAATGAAGAAATCAATGTTGAACCCATTCAAAATAATTTTTGACCCCTCCCCTGTCCAAGAGACTTGAATCTGTAATCGTACAACTAAATTTAACTTAAATAACAATACCAACAGGCAACACTACACCTCAGACGTGTATTGTTGAGGGTAAGAAGAGGCCCCCAAAATAAGAAAGGGGAAAAAAAAAAAAAATTGCCATCTTGGGGGGTTGACTAAGTTTTTTGTAAGAATAATCCTCGGGAAGGGTTGAGGGAACATCCAATAATTCTTTTAGCCAGCATCCCGGAAAGTGAAAGCGGTGATAAGCACATGCAAGAAATTAAAGCAGGAGTAAAATAATGTTGCTGGAGCCAATAAAAAAAATAATCCACTTTTATGACGAACAGTGTATAAAGTCTTTTATTATATCAGCCGAACAGCGACGGCCTGCATAAGCAGATAAGGGAAATTGATATGATATGAAATTACTAATAGTATTCATAACAAAAAAAATCAGTACAGTTTGATTAGTCGAGAGAAATCATTCTCACTGGGATTTACCAATACCAATAAAACATTTTCCTATGGAGAAAGAATATGATAAAACACAAAACTGATCGAACTCAGCCCTATTTTCTACTTTTCTTTTCTGGAATACTGTCATAATATTTCACAGATAATTAGTGAAAGAAAAGTAACTTCAAATGTCTCAGTTGGGGATTAATTACTAGAATCTAGTCCTCACTTGATTCCGGCTATTTATTACCCTACGTATCAGGACAAGTACCCCCTGGACAATTACCCCTCCCCCCAAAAAGGATAAGGTTAGAGATTTGGGGTATATTTTTTGGGGTGGGGTAGTCGTCCTCTAGTAATTTCCCTGGGGTAGTTGTCCTAGAACCATTACCATAACCCTGCTAAATTATAGGCTTACAGAGGTAGAAACAGTGTTTTACTTATGACCGCAAATACAAGTAATACATTTTAATTTTAATAATTCATGTTTATTTTAATTTTTTTAATGAGTCGAACATAATTTATATTGATGATAATTAGGCAAAAGCTGGCTTTAAATTCGTATATGATAATGCTGCCAATCAAAAGCCAAAACGTGGCCTAAATTCGTACATGATAATGTTGCCAATTAATTTGAACAACTTTAATGTGCATTGATGTCACCAAAATAAAGGTTGCAACAAAAATCTTTGTCATTTAAATAATATATTGTTAGTAAAAGTTAGATCTAATTTACACTGTATTTGTTTGTAAGTGATTGATCAAATTTATACACTTTAATGATAATATGATTTGAGAGTCATCACAGCAATCGATCATAATTTTAAGTTCAACAGTGATTAGCCGGAATTTACGAAATTGTTGAAATAACAATATGCTAAGAGCAAATATTGCCACACAGACGGGGGAGCTTGGAGCTTCAGTATTCCCAATGTATATCTCTTTGTAGTTTTCAGCCTGCTTATTATATTACAACCTTTCAGCCCCAAACCTTTGGCTCAGCTTCTCAATTTCAGAAACGCCTCTGCGGCCCATATTGAGGGGGAAACTACTTAAGTTTATTCTATTTTTTTTAAGCATTCCGAAAGTGACTGTTATCTTTCAGATATAGAGTTATAATGATATTAATAATTTATGAATCATGTAAATTATATGATAAGAAAGCAAAACCGAAATGAAACACTCAAACTTCATTTTCTTTTGGGCTGCAGTATGAGGCGAATGCGTGGTGCTTTCTCCGCCCAACACCCGGTGAGCAATATTAAAACGTTATTTAAATGGAATTCATTATTGAGAAAATAACCATTACAACACCGCCTGTGCCAATTGTCTGTGCTCGGCATACTGGGATAGGCAATCTAAAACCTTAATGAGAATGATGGTGGTTTCTTATAGTTAAGTTATGTATTATTTTGCAATAATAACCATGAAAGCCAGTTCACGTTTTGAAAAATAATGTATGGAGTATAAATGCGAATAACCTAACCGCCTATAACCCAAAAAGCCCTCATTATAACTCCGGCTATTTGGCCCAACCCTAGACTAAGTACGGATGAAGGTTTTTTTTAATTCTTGAAAAATATACCTTAGCTTTAATGTTTCCACTTACGGAGACTTAATTGAATAGTGTGCAATAATACGACCAATTAAAGCCTATCAATGAACATGATCAAGACCAATGGGGTGGGGGCACAGTGTGCCCCCTTATATACCAAACCTTTACACGCCAGTTATATACGCTTGAATCACATCCCACCAAAACTTGGTTTCTTTTTCTAAAAATTTACTTAAGGACATTTTGATTTTTTATACTGTTAATTTTCATAAAATAAAGGAAACTAATGTAAAATGGCTTGAAAACAAAAGATAAAATAAAAAAATATCGAAATATCACTTTTTCACAGAAATGAGTTTATCACGTGAAATTCACAGAATTTTATTATTGCTTGTTATAATTATACATACTCACTTTGCATATCTAAACAGAGAAAATTAGCACAAATACAGGTAGATTTTAATGGTTTTTAGTTAATTGCGCAAAGCGCCCTCTTGTGATAAAATTGCATTTTTCTTTAATACTTAAGAGCAAAAAGCACCCCATTTTTGGCAACCTTAAACATTCTAAATATACACGAATCAACAGTAAATGAATCATAAGGCATATTTGTAACAATCTCCATCACCAAACTGTGATTGCAGAGGGTTAAAATGATTTAATCAATTTTGTGCATTTTCATATGTATTTCTGAATTCCCAGCAAACTTCAGAAATTTTATTTGTACCGAGATTGTACAGCTTGGGTTGCTCTTTCGTCATGCCGAATTTAAAAATGATCGGTCTAATAATACATTGGTCTTGATAGGTTTGAACTTTGCAACAGTTCAACTTCATCCATCATGTTTTTTTTTATTTTCTCACAGCATGAACAAAAATAGATTGTTCGCCGCGCATTATAAGAATCTTATCGAAACGGTACATAATACTGTACGGAAGAACACATGTAAACAACTACACTGTGCGGGTAATGATGATGTAACAATATGCTGATAAAATACCTTATTAAATGTTGACGATCTCTCTGTAAAGTGTCAAAACATCAATGAAGTCTTCATTGCAATTCCACATTCAATTCACTTAAAAACTGGTATATACGTAAAATAATAACTCTCGACCCTTCAAAATGTTTTGCTTAGCATGTCGCATTCATGAAGAATCCTCCCCAATCATGAGATGACCTCTCTAGTAAGGATATCAAAATGATGCAGCGTTACCAATGCAAACATTCTTCGAATCATGTTGCAATCTAATTCAAAATAGAATGGCTATATTGAACAACCCGGGAAAAGATGCAAATGAAATATACACCCTGTACACAATTGATAAAGACATTTCACTTAATAGCTGTTATTTATTTGGTTTCAATATACATAGGGGAGACTGGGGTAATTATGGCCCTGGGGGTAATTATGCTCCCTTTGTCTTTGAGAGCTTATAATTCTTTGCTGCCTTACACAATGATAATTTAATTTTTACACATGCCTAGCTAAACTCTTCCTACTATCATATGAGAAAAATAAGCCATTTACATGAAATTTCGTGCTTAGGGGAGCCTAAAATGTACGACAATTACAATTCTGTTCGTTCAGTTCAGTTCAGTTCAGTTTATTTTCATATTCCAATCAAACAATAATAATAACAACAATTATATGTCATTTCAAAACTATACATTATTTGATAAATCTTAAAACGAAAGAAAGAAATATGAAGGAGCCTAAGTTAAAAGCTAAGCTTGTTACATTATAGGCTCCTTTGTGAAGATGATGTATAAGAATACATAAAGAAATAAATAAATACAAAGATATATAAATAGGAGTAACTGAAGAATGTGCATTAACATTGGAAAGTGGCAAGTCTGCTTTTTTATGTGGGGTGTGATATCATTAATTAAAATCATTTAAGATGAAATTTTGATTGAAACTGAAACAATAGGAAGTAAAAAAAAAGCACAATAGAAAAACTTCCACCTGAATATCTTCAATAGTAGAGCTGTAAAGGGGGATCAAATTGAAAATGTCATTTGGGGTAATTATGGCCCCCAATGCATAAACAAGTGTATAAGCGCAGATAAGCGTAGATGGGGACATTAACTTGTACGATTTTGTACATAAATATATGTATTGCTTTGATTGCAAAATTTCAACATTTTGGCTGAACCAATTATTGATTAAATCATTGTTGGTGGTTGGTAAGTGTATTAGGAATACACAACAACATTTATTATACATTACCATCATTAATTAGCATAATAGCTTTGAATTCATACAGTCATTACAATGGGGGCCATAAATACCCCAACCCGTGGGGTAATTATGGCCCCCCAAAGTTGTTAACATAATGGTAGTTAATATGCAAATGTGAAGTAGCAGGTTTATACTTTACTTTGTATATTATAGGTATATGGACCGACTGTATTTTTACATATTTAGAAGATCATTGAACTTTTCATTTAATGGTAGCAATAGGAAAAGTGAAAAAGGGGGCCATAATTACCCCAGTGTCCCCTACACATACGACATATTTTTTAACATTGCAGCCCTGTCTTTCACAGCGCGTTGACAAACATGACAATAGAGCAAAGCAATAATTATGGAAATTTAAAAACAAAAGCAGTAGGCAGCTTGATACAAAATTATCACAGTGCCACTTTATACTACTCTAAATACGTGTCAAAAGTGCATTTCGTCACCCATTGAGGAGAGAAGACTAGCTTTGTGCAGAAATTTTGCCAAATCATTACCAGATACATTTAGGTAAATAAATTCAAAACCAAAACCGCAAAAATGGCCCTTTAACTTTTTTTGTAAACCTGTAGTGAATAAAATTAATTTCACTTTCGTCTTTTCTCGTACACTTTCCGAGCCGTTTTTAAATCCTCCCCCTTACTTTTATGTATCTACAATTATCAATTTTATGAAAACTTCCTATTTCGATTTTGTTGTTGTTGTTGTTTTTCATTTTGATCTAAGTTGATTGTTTTAACTTGTTTATATCTGAGTAACCCATGTGTACAACGAAGAATATTCCATTTTTTGTTGCCTTTCTTGTAAAATGCACGATCCTGGAATTGACAATATGTCTCAATAAAAGTAGCCATATGCAATGTGCATTAATATGTGTGCATATCAACTGTCTGGAGACAGAATTCAGCAATGTTCAGGCATATAATCATGAGGATAGATAGTGTTTAAGCACTGATTAGTAATTCAATAAATATTGGTATGGAATTGAATCATTTTGAGGGTTTCTAACGATCCAACTCGCCTGGAGCCTGTTGGGCGGAGAATGCGCCTGGCGTTTGCATCGATACAGGATGTCTAAAATCGATGTACAGCTTGGGCAAAAAATATTTGACCAAGCTCTTTTTCATAAGGTTTTCCACTCTCTTGTCATTCTCTCTTTCTTCCATGGTTTCTTCAAGACTTCAAAGTGTTCTCTCTTGTAGACCGGTTTGTGTTCATTCTTTGATTTCACTCCCAAAATTCAAAACACTGAATTTGACTAACATGATTATTGAAACCCTTAGTATGAAAAAGAGCTCGGTCTATTAATTCCACTCAAGCTGTATTTATATTATATAAAGTGGTTGCCAAAATTATTAGAACACCAATCACATGTAAATGATTTTTGTTATTTTCATTCAGTTTACCATTTTTCTATATCAAAAATGGTTGGAATGTCTACGAAAGTCATTATTATGCTTTAAAAACTAACTAATATAGTCATGCCCTTAGAACTCGCCCCCATCTTACACTAATTCGCGTTATGCCACCAATTGAAAAAAAAAGCAGAACTTTTGCCCCTATCAGGATCAACTGAGTGTTATAACGTTAAAAACATTAATTAAGTCTCTCCTTACAAAAGTATACATTTTCTAAAAGGAAATTTCATCTCACTTTTGCATATCTAAACAGAGAAAATAGCACAATACAGAGTAGATTTTAATGGTTTTTAGTTAATTGGCGCAAAGCGCCTCTTTGTGATAAATATGGCATTTTTTCTTTAATACTTAAGAGCAAAAAGCGACCCATTTTTGGCAACTTAAACATTCTAATATACACGAATCAACAGTAAAATGATCATAAGGCATATTTGTAAACAATCTCCTATCAACCAACTGTGATTGCAGGAGGGTTAAAATGATTTAATCATTTTTGCTTTTCGATAATGTATTTTGCTGGAAATTCCGCAAACCTTAGAAATTTTAATTTGTACCGCGGGAGATTGTACGCTTTGGGTTGCTCTTGTCCGTCATGCGAGAATTTAAAAAATGATCGGTCTAATATATGCACATTTGGTGTCTTGATGAGTTGTGACTTTGCAACATTCACTTCATCGACGGATCATGGTTTTTTTTTATTTTCTCACAGCTGAACAAAAATAGATTGTTGCCGCGCATTAATGAATCTTATGAGAACGGTACATTACTGTAAGAGACACATGTAACAACTACACTGTGCGGGTATGATAGAATGATGCTGATCAAATACCTTATTAAATGTGATACGTCTCTTCTTAAAGTGTCAAAACATAATGAAGTCTCATTGCAATTCAAATTCCAATTCACTTAAACTGGTATATAGTAGTAAAATAATAACGATCCCTCATTAATGTTTTGCTTTGAGCAGTGTCGCATTCATGAAGAATCTTCGCCCATCATGAGATGACTCTCTAGTGGGATTAGATAAATGATGCAGCGTTACCAGATGAAAACTATCTTCGAATCATGTTGCAATCTAATTCAAATAAGAATGGATATATTGAACAACCCGGGAAAAGATGCAAATGAAATATAACCCTCTGTACACAATTGATGAGCATTTCTTTAATAGGTGTTTTTTGGTTTGATATAGAGAGACTGGGGTATATTATGGCCTGGGGGTAATTATGCTCCCTTTGTCTTTGAGGGCTTAGCTATATCTTTGCTGCTTTACAAATGATAATTTAATTTTTACACATGCCTAGCTAAACTCTCTTACTTCATATGAGAAAATAAGCCATTTACATGAAATTTCGTGCTTAGGGGAGCTAAATGTACGACAATTACATTCTGTTCGTTCAGTCAGTTCAGTCAGTTTATTTTCATTATTCCTCGAGTAACAATAATAATACAACAATTTTGATGAATTTCAAACTATATCATTATTGATAAATCTTAAACGAAGAAAAGATATATGAAGGAGCGTAAGTTAAATAAGCTGTTACATATAGGCTCCTTTGTGAAGATGATGTATAAGATAATAGATAATAAAGTACAAAGATAATATATATGAAGGAGTAACTGAAGAATGTGCATGTAACATTGGAAAGTGGCAAGTCTGCTTTTTGTATGTGGGGTGTGATATATTAATTAAATTCATTTAAGATGAAATTTTGATTGAAACTGAAACAATAGGAAGTAAAAAAAAGCACAATAGAAAAACTTCACCTGAATAGTCTTAGTGACGAGTTCAATTGAAAATGTATCTATGCGGGTATTATGGTGCCCAATGCTAAACAAAGTAGTGTATAAGCGCAGATAAGCGTAATGGGGACATTAACTTGTGTAACGATTTGTACATAATATCATGTATTGCTTTGATTGCAAAATTATACATTTTTGAGATGAAATATTGTTAAATCATTGTTGGTGGTTGTAAGTGTATTAGGATACACAACAACATTTATTATACATTACCATCATTAATTAGCATAATAGTTGAATTCATGACAGTCATTACAACTGGGGGCCATAAATAACCCAGTGGGGTAATTATGGCCCCAAAGTGTTAACATAATGGTAGAGTATTAATATAGAATGTGAAGTAGCAGGTTTATACTTTACTTTGTATATTATAGGTTAATGGACCGACTGTATTTTTTTCTATTTAGAAGATCATTGAACTTTTCATTTAATGGTAGCAATAGGAAAAGGTGAAAAGGGGGCATAATTACCCCAGTGTCCCTACACATACGACTATTTTTTTTCATTGCAGCCCGTTCTTTCACAGCGGGTTGACAAACATGACAATAGAGCAAGCAATAATTATGGAATTTAAAAACAAAAAGCAGTAAGAGTTTGATAACAATTATACAAGTGCCACTTTAATACTACTCTAATATACGTGTCAAAAGTGCATTTCGTCACCCATTGAGGAGAGAGAACTGCTTTGTGCAGAAATTTTTGCCAAAATCATTACCAGATCACTTTAGGTAAATAAAATTCAAAACAAAAACCGCAAAAATGGCTTTAACTTTTTTTGTAACCTGTAGTGAATAAAATTAATTTCACTTCGTCTTTTCTCGTACACTTTCCGAGCCGTTTTTAAATCCTCCCCTTACTTTATGTATCTACAATTTCAATTTTATGAAAACTTCTTAGGATTTTGTTGTTGTTGTTGTTTTCATTTTGGATCTAAGTTGATTGTTTTAAACTTGTTTTATCTGAGTACATGTGTACAACGAAGAATCTTCATTTTTTTGTGCCTTTCTTGTAAAATGCAGATCCTGGAATTGACAATTGTCTCAATAAAAGTAGCCATATGCAATGTGCATTAATATGTGTGCATATCAACTGTCTGGAGACAGAATTCAGCATGTTCAGGATATAATCATGAGGATAGATAGTGTTTAAGCACTGATTGATTAGTATTAATAATTGGTATGGAATTGAATCATTTTTGAGGGTTTCTAACGATCCAACTCGCCTGGAGCCTGTTGGCGGATGCGCCTGGCGTTTGCATCGATACAGGATGTTAAATCGATGTACAGCTTGGGCAAAAATATTTGAGCCATTTTTCATAAGGTTTTCCTCTCATTGTCATTCTCCTCTTTCTTCCATGGTTTCTTCAAGACTCAAAGTGTTTCTTTTGTAGACCGGTTTGTGTTCATTCTTTGATTTCACTCCCAAAATTTAACCTGAATTTGACTAACATGGATTAATTGAAACCTTAGTATGAAAAGAGCTGTTACTTAATTCCACTCAAGCTGTATTTATATTATATAAGTGGTTGCCAAAATTATTAGAGACACCAATCATGTAAATGATTTTTGTTTTTTTCATTCAGTTTATCCATTTTTCTATCAAAATGGTTGGAATGTTACGAAAGTATTATTATGCTTTAAAAACTAACTAATTAGTCATGCCGTTAGAACTCGCCCATCTTACACTAATTGCGTGTTATGCACACATATGAAAAAAAGCAGAACTTGCCCTATCAGGATCAACTGAGTGTTATAACGTTAAAACATTAATTAAGTCTCTCCTTACAAAGTATACACTTTTCTAAAAGGAAATTTCCTGGACATTTAAAAATGGCATTTTTAATAAAGTAGGGTCAAGTGTCACATCTTATTTGGGGATTTATTGAATTATTTTGAGGGCCCAATATTTTTAATTTGGAGCCCCTATTTAAGTCCCTCTTTCTTCTGACCATTAATCTTCACCAAATTTAAATGTCGTAATTTCCTTTTCAGGAAATATATATTTTAAAGGAATTCTTTCAATTTTTTATTATTTATTTATTCTCTTTCAATCTTTTCATTTTTACAATGATATTGCAGAGTTTACATATTACAACATATTTTTTTTTATAGTGATTGATCAATTTTTTTTTTACAATACTATAACAATGTGAATTAAAAGAGAAAGAGACCGACTAATAAGTAGAGCTTGTAGAGTGAAGGCCCCTTTAAATGAACATATTATTATGAATTATTAGTTAACCACACAAAAAAAAAAATATTGATTCATTATTTACACGATCATACTAAACAGAGGTAAATATATACAGAGAATATAACACGCTATTGCAGTAAGAAAGTGCATAACCTAGTATTATTTAAAAGAAACTTTCAAGTCTTCCTTTGAAAAATTTGTATAAATTGCAATGTATATCTCATTTGGAAAGAGAATTCCTAGCTTGGGACTAGTAAAAAAATGTCTTTTTGTGCAAGCGATGTTCTATTCAAAGGTAATAAAGGAGCTCGCTGGCGAGTGAAATGGTTATGAATCGAACATTTTACGACGTTTAATTAAAGGGCAATGTTAATTGTTATTGACAAACTTGAACATTAACTGTCGCGAGCTGAAAAGTATACAAATCCTTATTTTTCAAAACTTTTTTGTCAGAAATTAGGTTTTCTTTGTATGTGCCGGAATTTGTATTATTAATAACACGATTTTTTTTAAAAATAATATATGCAGTCTATTAACTGTGGGAAGTTGCTGCATTACCCCATGCAACGTCCATAATTATAATAAGGAAGATTTAAAGTGGATTATAGGATAACAATGTGATTTTGAACTTCCCTAAACTTACTGCGGCAAATGTACTACTACCATCACTACTAGGGCGTTCAGAATCCCATAGACTTTATGTATAGCTTTGGGTGTTCAATAATTTTGGCCACTGGCTGTATATAGTATATATATATTATTATATATATATAAATTATATATTTATATTATATATAGAGTATGATTATTGTTAAGTCAAGTTGATAAAGAGAATGCAAATCATAAGATTTATAAAAAGGAGCATAGCTCTCAAAACAAAACAAGTTTTTGAGAGGCTATGCTCCTTTTTATTATAAAATCTATGATTGTAATGTTTTTGGGCATATTCTTCTTTACAACTGTGATTCATGTATTTTACAGATGCAAAGACGACAATTTGTTGTTATTGTTGTATATATAGTATTAGTAACATGACGTAGTATCTAATAGTATAATGCTGTCATGTCTTAATCAACGAGTATCATTTAGCTCATATAATAGTGCCGTTTTATTGATTATCTCAAATTTCCTGCCTCCGCTATTAGAGTTATTTATATGCAATTAAAATCTGTATAATATTATATGTTTTTCACTAGCATATAGAGGCAACGCTCGGCGCATTCTCCGAACTCCACACGCGCAACTGGGTATTGATTTGCCGTTGAAACATAAGCCCAAGATTGGGGGCTGCTTAGTATATTCCCCTGTCCTGATGGTGCTAGAAGTCTGAGTATAATAAAATATTACTCAGAATGTGTTCTCACTCTCATCTTTGAGATGAGTGTGCGACAAGTTAATAAATTTTGTTGTTGTTATTATTTTTCAGCATGATATTGATAACAGAATAGATTGTTTGCAAAAGGTTAAATAGTTTAGTTACACTGGGCTGCTTGTAAAATATTGACAAACTTTGAAGACACCTGCACAGTTTTACATAATCACAATGAATTTATATTTCTCTAATCACCATTTGACAAGATCCTAGCGTTATAGATGCCTGAAACATAACCGCACTATATATACCGCACTAAATATATTTATCGGTGTATATAAAAATATTATTAGAATAGATGTGATTGTCATGATATTATAGTACAAGTAGTAATGACAGCAGAGTAGTAATAGTAGTATTAA
>CALNVZ010003434.1:38099222-38111629 GCA_940671915.1 Paracentrotus lividus | reverse complement strand
CCCCCCACATGTAGTTTTGTTCATTTTTATTAAGGCCTAAAGGTATGTTTACCGCTGTGAATTCATTTTGTTTCAGCATTTGGCTGCTACGTTGAACATACGTTCATTCTGAAAAAATATAAGATATTAATTTTTCTCTTCATCCGGGGTAAAAAAAAAAGGAAGAAAGACTCCTCTCGTAACGGGGGAATGATCATAATGATCATGAGATCGATATCTATCTTGAAAAGAAGAATACCATGTGACTTACTTGACGTAGTATTGGTACATTCGACTCCTGCGTCTTCCGAGTGGCCACAGTTGTGGATGTTCGGACCATTATTTGTACAGTCGAAAAGATCCGTTTCATCTCCGTGACAGGCGACATTGTCAAGGATGATATTGCCTGTCCCTTGTCCAAAGGCGGCACGTATGAAGGCAAATCCACTGTCACCTAGACCAAGGATTCGACACACCACTCCAGCATCAACACCATCCCAACCATCATCGCAGACGGTTCCCCATTCTCCGTTGTAAAGGACTTCGACCCGACCTTCGTTACTTGATGAGCCACCGACAAGGCGGACTGAAGCTTGAACAGAAAAGATAAATTTCCCATAAATCGTCCGATTTTCTTTTCTTGGCGGGAATGGCTTCAATGTGACCAAACCGTAAGAAACTAAGTGAAGAGTCTTTTGCAGCTCTACTCCGCCCAAGAATTATGAATCTATCATGGTTCCTATATTTTTTTCCTGATATTATTTCAGTCATATTCAGACCGAGTATTCAATATATCGCATTCAGATTTTGAAATATTTTCGTTCTTCACGTTTTCATTTCTGCAGCACTCGATTTTTTTCCACTTGTATTTTCCATTTGCCTTTGCGAAATGGGAAAATGTACATATTAGTTATTTATGTTGCAATACTTAATTATTGTGGGGAGGGTACAATAAGCCTGCGATCGTATATGAATTCCTCATTGCAGGGTCTATTCAATTATATGTAGTCCTCCCCCCCCCCCCAATTAATCTGTGTTAATTGTCACACACTGTATAAAGGCGCAACATACAACTAGAAAATTAACACATGAACTACTTGATAGGGTGAGACCGGGGGACAATTGTAACAGTTTTTTTCCAAATTTTGACACTAATAAGCTTTATTAAAGATAAATACTTGCTTTAAAACTAAAAATGAATAAGCAATATCTTAGCTTGACATATGAATTAGGTTTGGGTAGTAACAACAAGTTATTTTGAAGGCTTTTACCATTCAAAACAAGAGGTCGAGTGTTACAATTGCCCATCGTGCGCAAGGGGCAATTGTACAGACGTACGGGCATTTGTAACACATGATATTGTAACATTTGTTGTTTTTTCTTACAAGCTATGGCACTGACAGAGGCAAGATTTAAACATCATTAAACCACATAAACTAATTAAAATGAAACGTGACATGCTTGACGTCATTTTATTATATTTCCACTTGCATGATATGGTGGAAAATTTATTATTATTATTTTTTTTTAGTTGTTGTGGCTTCACCCTTTAACTGTTAGAACTAACACCTGTCATCAATTAATATTTGGTTCTTTATCTACTTTGTACTCTACTCCAATATATCTTAAACGGACAACTTGTAATAACATCTTTATATACGTCTTTTGACTTTAACTCATTCTTTTCAAATACAAGTGATACAATTTCTGAGAAGTAAACAAATGCACAGCTTTTTTTTGTAAAATCAATCTTCAAATTTTACGCCACTTTTTTTTCTGGCAAAATTCATATTTTTCTTTGCCCTGTTAACAAAACGTTTTGGACATATATTTCAATGGTATCATATTGAAATATATTTTAATCATTGATGGGGGCTTCCCGTCTCTCCTCTCTCTTCTCTCTGTCCTCTTTCTTTCTTTCTTTCTTTCTTTCTGCTTTCTTTTTTCTTCTTTTCACTCCTCTTACGTTTTTACTTTCCTATCTGCCCTTCCCCCCCCCTCTCTCTCTCTCCCCGGCTCTCCCTTTCCCTCCCTTTCCCTCCCTTCCTCTCTCTCTCTTCTTTCTCTCTTTTAATGTGCGTTTTTTGTTAATAACAAAAACAAAAACAAGAACAAAACAAAACAAATCAAGTGATATAAATTATTAAAACAACAAGAATAAAAAATCAGAACATTCCTTTAGGGGCAATATTATTGTAACAGCTTGTTACAATTGCCCCTGACAGAGGCGACCATATTTGGAGAGATTTTTTTCTATCTTAGCTTAGGTATCTATCGTTGAAACGTTAGCAAAATATGGCCTAAGGACATAATTTCTAAATTATATAAAAATGACAGCCGTAGCTCATCCACGTATTTGTCCAGAAGAAAAACAATGAGTAATGTGAAATATTACTTTCATGCTAAAAAAACGATTTTTCTGCCGCAGAAAGTTCCACGAACCGTTAAATCTGCTAACACTCAAACTGCATGTGGAGCGATGAAATACGCATGCTCTGTACAGATTTTAAGATTTGTAGCGTGTTTCTGCTAGAAATGGGAGCCTCTGTTACAATTGCCCCATGTTACAATTGTCCCCGGTCTCCCCTACTCCCAAGAAATAGGGTTAGGGTTAGATGCAGAGTTGGTATGGGGCAGGCCTACCTGATACCCCATTCACAGTGGTTTTTAAATTTATTGCGGTGCTGTCGCGTTGCTGTCGCGGGACGGCAACACCGCTATAAATGCATTCACAGTAGAAAAGTTATCCCGGGACAGTCCCGGGGTAAATTTCATGTACCCATTCACACTGCAGCGGGTGATTTTTATGACCTTCGCAATAAAATGCTTACATTTTTTTTTTGATTTTCTACTTCTTGAATCTTATTTGTTTTATCCTTCTTCCATCTTCTATTTTATAATTTCTTTTATATTTCTTATGTATTTCCTTGTTTTGTCTTCCTTTCTTTTCTCTTCTAACAATTTCTTATGTATTTTTTTGTTTTTATCCTTCTTTCTTTTTCTTTGCTATCATTTCTTATGTATTTCCTTGTTTTCATCAATATTTCTTATGTATTTCTTTGTTTTTATCCTTCCTTCTATTTCTTTGAAATCATTTCTTATGTATTTCCTTGTTTTCACCTCCTTTCCTTTTCTCTCCTATCAATTTCTTATGTATTTCCTTTTTTTTATATCTTCCTTTCTTTTCTCTTCTATCAATTTTTATGTATTTCTTTGGTTTTATCCTTCTTTCTTTTTCTTTGCTATTTTCTTATGTATTTCCTTGTTTTCACCTTCTTTCCTTTTCTCTTCTATCAATTTCTTATGTATTTCCTTGTTTTTGTCTTCCTTTCTTTTCTCTTCTAACAATTTCTTATGTGTTTTTTTTGTTTTTATCCTTCTTTCTTTTTCTTTGCTATCATTTCTTATGTATTTCATTGTTTTTACTTTCTTTCCCTTTCTCTTCTATCTATATTTCTTATGTATTTCCTTTTTTTTTATCTTCCTTTCTTTTCTCTTCTATCAATTTTTATGTATTTCCTTGTTTTGTCTTCCTTTCTATTCTCTTCTATCAATTGTATTTCTTTGTTTTTATCCTTCATTCTTTTTCTGCTCAATCATTACTTATGTATTTCCTTGTTTTATCTTCGATTCTTTTCTCTTCTATCAACCAGTTCGTATGTATTTCTTTGTTTTTATCCCTTTTTTTTCTCTCTTCTAACAATTTCTTATGTATTTCCTTGTTTTCACCTTCTTTCCTTTTCTATCAATTTCTTATGTATTTCGTTGTTCTACCTTCCTTTCTTTTCTTTTCTATGATTTTTTTTTTAAATGTATTTCCATATTTAATCCTTCTTACATTCTCTCTTTTGGAAATTCTTATGTATTTCCTTGTGAGAGGAAAAGGTTTGCCCATTCACGCCTCACTCATGTAATCAGAAATGAAGTAAGATGATAAGGTAGTCAGATAGTTATTCATCATGCGTGAAAGAAACAACTTTCAATTGAATTGAATTGAATTGAATTTATCAGACTTCACCAGTAAAATGTACATGGTATTTTGTCAAGTCGAGAAAATGGAGGTGGAGACCGAAGCAAAGAATATACACCAAGAGTGACCCTGGCCGTTCTGGGCCTTTCTCCCCAGTGATCCTTAGGGGGCCGTCACACTGAGGTCGTTCTATAACGTTCTTGCCCGTTTTAAATAAAATAAACACAAAATTGCTTTGAATGCGGCTTTGGTTCGGGTTGGAACTTATAACTTTGAAAATAATTTCTTTTGATTAGATGCTAGGTGCAGTTCATAATGAATTAGTTCTCGTACGTGTGGATGGGGTGTAGGGTTAGCGGTGCTGGGGTTGGTGTAGTACTGTTGGGGTGGGAGTGTTATTGTTCTTGTTACTCAATTGCCGTCTTTTTTCTGCCTTGTCGTTCATTTTTCCGCAATACGTTTGTGTTATCCACTTTCGCAGTCAGGACGAGTAAACTGTCTGTTTCACGAAATGTCTAATTTATTTTGATTTAGTTCTGCTTTGTTGTAGCTTATTCGTTTATTTTTTTTTATTTTTGTCATTTAACGGTTCACGTAATATAAGTGCCGATGAGCATGCATGATAGAAAGTGTAGGTTACCAATTGTTTTTTTCCTATTCCTGTGCTTTTTTGTTTCAACGTTTCGTAGTAACGTTTTTGGTCCTTCTCGTGGGTGCAAGCTAGTTAATTTCTATCTTTTATGCCGCGTTTTAATTGGTATTACGTTTGTTTCTACTTTTATTAATTTGTTTACTTTTATCTTTCTAGTATACTAATTGACTTTTTTTTCTCGTTTGTGTTTACGTTTATTTTAGGTAAATCTTTGAATGCTCAATTTTTCAGACTGTATTTTTTGATTTTACTTAATGTTTTCAAAAAAATCTGAATGCCTTTCCGTTCTTCTTCGTCGTCTGTTCCCGTTCGGGCCCGGCTTCGGCGCCAATTTCGTAAAAGCAGATTAGTAAAGCGGTTTACTTATAGATTCTAAAGGTCTGCACTACGTTCAGTCTCCGTGTGTAAACAGATTGAGGCCCGTTACCAAAGAACTACCTAGAACGCAGTGAGAACTAGCTCAGTGTGACGGGAATTATGACATGCCGTTCTGTTTAAAAATTGAAACGTATGTTCGTAGTACGTCCTTCTCGTTCAGAGTAAGTCCTACCCGTTTAAGGAACGTTGTCACTACGTTTATTTAGAACTTGAATAATTAATATACAATGCTCGTTGTATGAGTCCTAGCACATCTTTAGAACGATTTAAGTACGGCAATTTCGTTTGTAGTACGTCCATCTCGTTTCAGGTACGTTGCCACCCCGTTAAATTTAGACGAGATGGGCGCCGATTTTTTTGAACACTTTTTTGGAAATCCGACTAGCTAGTCCATGAAGTTCGTAACAGATCGTAAGAGTATTTACTACGTCCACTCAGTTTACACACAGACTATGCCCGTTCGGACAAATTTGCAAGGACGTAGTAGGAACGAGCTCAGTGTGACGGGGGTATAAACCCCTCATCTTGCAATGCCTGGACCAGGGGCGTAGACAGCGGGGGGGAATGGGGGGGATGCATCCCCCCCAACTCAAAAGGTGGGGGATGGCATGTACAATCATCCCCCCCACTTTTCACGGGTGATATGTATTTTTTTTTAAAGGCTGAAATGGCCTTGCCACAACCTTTTTCTTCCACGGAGCTCAAAAATTTTCGCTCGCGTTCGCGCTCGCATATTATTATATTATTGTTATTATATTATTTTCATTATTATTATCATTATTATTATCATTATTATATTCATTATTATTATTATTATTATATTATCATCATTATTAAATCTAGATTAATTATTTCTATATCTATTATATATTTATTTATTACTTAGGCCTAGGCCTATACTTATTTATCATTTCCAGGAAATTGTTTTGTTTCCTTCCTAGAGCTCTATTTCTATTAGTCTATTACCCCTATATGTTTATTTTAATTGTATTCATACTTATAATTGTATTTTAATATTAATAATATTTACAGAGGTGTTATTAGAGTGTAGGCCTATGAGCTATGTTTAATTCCTTATTTTTATTATGCAAGCCTTGTATATTTACTGAGGTAATTCGGCGCAACCCCCCCCCCCCAATCGGCCCTTTTTTGCCCTTCTTTGTGTGTATGGATACAAAAAACACCTTGTTTACCTCAAATTTTCCGCTCGCGCTACGCGCTCGCCTGAATAGTATATTAATTTTGCTAAGGAATTCGGCGCGCAACCCCCTAAATCGGCCCTTTTTGGCCCGTCTATGTGTGTATAGATACAAAAAAAAAACCTCTTGTTTACCTCAAAATTTCAGCTCGCGCTTCGCGCTCGCCTAGAATCGTATATATTTGCTGAGGATTTCGATACAACCCCAAATTCGCCCTTTTTTCCCCTTCTTTGTGTGTATAGATACAAAGAAAAAACACAGGTGTCTCGTTTACCTCCAAATTTTCCGCTCGCGCTTCGCGCTTGCCTGAAAATATATATGCTGAGGAAATTCGCGCAACCCCCCCCCCCCGCGACATTTTTTGCCCCTTCTGTGTGTGTATAGATACAAAAAACACCTTTCATTTACCTCAAAATTTTGGCAATATGAGTCTCTGACCACGAATCATCCCCCACATTCGAGGACCTGTCTACGCCACTGGCCTGGACGGTCTGGGGGTTTCGATATTTGTTATTAATTTTTGTCACTGGTCGTTCGGTTCAGCGATGCGTTCAACGTACGCTGGAGCGCGGCAAGCGAATTTTTAAAACGTAGGATGGCGACTGGAGATTTATGAATTATTCATGAGTGACTCGCTTCTCTCAATCAACTAGTCTATAAAAAGAGACATGCATTATTGTACATGTTTATTTGGTCGTTATTTATCACTGATGATATCTATTTTCATTTATCTTTCCACCTAATTTCAATTTACAAGTATCTTGTGGTTATTTGTTTTAATTGTAAATTGGATCCACTATGAAATATTTCATCATATTTTATTTGAAATACTTCATATGTGAAGACTGAAAGGCAAAGACTAAATAGAAAACAACGATCCAAGCCTTCTCGTTCAGATTTGTGGGAAGTTTTTTTTTTTTTTGGTTTTTTTTTTTTTGAGTTTTTATTTAATCAAAACAAATCAATGTGTACAGGTTATTTAAAAACATTATATCAATAAGTACAAAAAAAGTTACAACAATAATAATAATAATAATAATAAAATACTAATAAAGATAATAAGGCAAAAAAAGGAGGAACTTAAAAAAAATGAGAAAAGGACTATTTATGGAAATATGTACATTGAAGTTCAACATAAATAGACACAGTACCAAGCACAAATTAGGAGGAAGTCTCTTTGTAAACCGGACCTATATGCCTCAGTATAACCCCTGAAAAACAAATAAAAAAAAGGACTGAGTTTTAGCTCTGTTATCTTTCACCGAGGAACGAATACACCCCACAGTTGAAAGTGCAGTTACACAAATCTCACTGCTCAAGTCAACCCTGCCTGAGACGAATCTATTTGATGTCGTACATGTAGAAACATGATCTCAAAAAAGTAAAACACACAATAATAACTAACTTTATTAACCTGATCTGGGTCGAATAAAACAAGAGAAGACCTGAAAGTCTTTGAACCCAACTGTACGAGTTCGTCTAACCATGAAGTGTATTAAGTGACCTGAACTAGAGACATAATTTATGAATACCGATTTCGCTGTAGCAGCTTGTCATAAAAACGTGTCAGTTTGTTACGATAGGGGTTCTGTACTATGTTAAAGAATTATTTTGATGACTTCGTACTGTATATATCATGTTTTATCATGTCACTGTAGCATGGAAGCAAATTTATCAACTCTTAGAAACTATGTGACTTCATTCAATAGCAGTACAAAATAACTAAAAAATAATAGAATACTGGATACATATATACTACAATGTACAACATGATAGTGCAAAAAGGTACTTACAAAGTATTCACTGAATTGAAAGCATTGAGGTATATTATATAGCCAAACCAATATGTAAAGTGTAGGGGAAACAGCTATTATCAAAACGCCATTTTTTAAAATGGATTGGTAGTTTGTTTCTTTATAGCTAACACATATTCAATTTCTTTTTGTTTCTTGACAACGGATTTAAAACAGCAAAATTTGGAACATTATTATTAAACTTACAAACGTAAATGTGAATAAGACTGTGATATTTCAGTAATAGAAAGAGATAGGAAACAAACTTATCTTCGCAACATCCAAAGATTTTCTCAAAGTTGGACACATTTTGAGCTGCAAAATTTGCACTTTAGTTACAATTAGTTACAGCCTGCACAAACGAATATCATACAAAGCAATTTTCTCAATTTCAAAATTTAGGTTTACCTAAACGGAATTCTTAAAAGTTTGTAAACTTAGTATGTCTCATCTCACTTCTCCAATCTTTGTTTATTCTGTCTATTATCAATTATTCTGGATAATACGCATTTTATTGTCAAATGCTTTATATTTCATGGATTGTGCTACATGATAACATTTATTCATTTTTTTTTAAATTTGTACTATGAAATTTTAACCCGCTTGTACCACTTTTCTGATACAGACTTCATGTAGGCCAAATGTATAACGAACACTTTTTGTATTTCCCAAATACTTTAAAAAAACAACAAACATTATCGCACTCACGTGGTTTATTGTGTGAAATGAGAAAATAGTAGTTCATAATACTTGCTGTTAAAAAATTGCTCATCGGAATCCTACTCGAATATAATAGTGCTTAAAGGGGAAGTTCACCCCTGGGTTTAAATTGGATTCTAAAAAATGTAGAAAAAATAAAGAAAAATATGAATGAAGGTATGAAGGAATCGACAAAAATAACGAATTTATGGATGTTTAAAATGTTGGTTCTGTGACGTCATATACGAGCTGCTCTCCTATGTGTATATTAATGTAAATTCACTAAAGTGTCATTTTCTCAAAAATTATTATTCATTCCTGTGTGAGTTGTATAATTCGAAAATATGTTCTTATACTGCCTCTATCAATTCAACCCATCCTTTATCAGAACCCATTGAAAAAAAGACAAATTTATGGAATTTACATACACAACATTATGGGCGAGCTGCTTCGCAAGTGACGTCACATAATCAAAACTTGTTGAAATTCATAATTTCACTATTTTTGGTCGATTTTCTTCAAACTTTCACTCGTATTTTTATTTTATTTTCTGTATTTTTAGAACCAATAAATTTCAAGGGTGAATTCCCTTTAATTGGACCATAGTATTAGGTCCACGCCGCGGGAAGTGAAACAAGCTGGTCAAATCATGGGACACCCGGAAAAAGAATTATGAAGTTCTCGCAGAAAAAGCCATTTTCTGTATAAATTTGCAAGTGTATAGTCGTAACGGATCATACTGCTCTCTTCTAGGCTTTTTACGGTCTGTTACGGTCAGTTTACTCAATACAAAGCAGAATTAATCAGTATGAGAACCTTCAGGAGACCTGACAGGCGTCTCGTAAGGTTCTGTATGTCGTTATTGTGTCCTCTTAACTTTTTCACTCGTTTGAGAAAGTAGATTACGAATACCCAATACCCAATTGCCATTTTAATTATGTTGAGCAGATTCAACATGTGTACATTTATTTATTTACTTCAAACCAATATTTTGTCACGTTTTCCGTACGCGTATGATGTACTTTCCTCTGCAACTGACGGCGTGTCTATATACAAGTCTTGGTTATCAATATTATCAAATTGTGCTGTGTCAACATGGTAAATGTTACGTTTCACAAAATGATTAAATTATTTAAATACAGGAGACCTATTTTGTAGGCCTACATGTAGTTTTTGTTAATTTTTATTGAAGGGTCCATATAAATATATGTTTACCGTTGTGAATTCATTTTGTTTCAGCATTTGGCTGTTACGTTGAACATACGTGCATTCTGAAAAAATATAAGATATTAATTTTTCTCTTCATGTGGGGTAAAATAAAAAGAGAAGAAAGACTCCTCTCGTAACGGGGGAATGATCATAATGATCATGAGATCGATATCTATCTTGAAAAGATCAGAATACCGTGTGACTTACTTGACGTAGTATTGGTACATTCGACTCCTGCGTCTTCCGAGTGGCGACAGTCGTGGATGTTCGGACCATTATTTGCGCAGTGAAAAAGATCCGTTTCATCTCCGTGACAGGCGACATTGTCAAGGATGATATTGCCTGTCCCTTGTCCAAAGGCGGCACGTATGAAGGCAAATCCACTGTCACCTAGACCAAGGATTCGACACACTACTCCAGCATCAACACCATCCCAACCATCATCGCAGACGGTTCCCCATACTCCGTTGTAAAGGACTTCGACCCGACCTTCGTTACTTGATGAGCCACCGACAAGGCGGACTGAAGCTTGAACAGAAAAGATAAATTTCCCATAAATCGTCCGAATTTCTTTTCTTGGCGGGAATGGCTTCAATGTGACCAAACCGTAAGAAACTAAGTGAATAAACTATCACTCATTTAGAGTCTTTTGCAGCTCTACTCCGCCAAAGAATTATGAATCTATCATGGTTCCTATATTTTTTTCTGACATTATTTCAGTCATATTCAGACCGAGTATCCAATATATCGCATTCAAATTTTGAAATATTTCGTTCTTCTGCAGCACTCGAATTTTTTCCACTTGTATTTTCCATTTGCCTTTGCGAAATGGGAAAATGTACATATTAGTTATTTATGTTGCAATACTTAATTATTGTGGGGGAGGGTACAATAAGCCTGCATGTAAATGAATTCCTCATTGCAGGGTCTATCAATATCATGTAGTCTCCCCCTCTCCCCAATTACTCTGTGTTAAATTGTCACACACTGTATCAGGGCAACCGTACAACTAGACAATTACACCATAACTACTTGTAGGGGAGACCGGGGACAATTGTAACAGTTTTTTCCAAATTTGACCTATCAACTTTATTAAAGATAAATACTTGCTTAAAACTAAATAAAATGAACTATGCATATCTTAGCTTGACATATGAATAGGTTTGGGTTAAGTACAACAAGTTATTTTGAAGCTATTACCATTTCAAAACAAGAGGTCGAGTGTTACAATTGCCCCGTGACCAGGGGCAATTGTAACAGACGTACGGGGCAATTGTAACACATGAAATTGTAACATTTTGTTTTTCTTTATCAAAGCTCTGCACTTGACAGAGGCAAGATTTAAACATCATTAACCACATAAACTAATTAAAATGAAACGTGACAATGCTTGACTCATTTATATTATATTTTCCACTTGCATGATATGGTGCAAAATTTATTATTTTTTTTTTTTTTCTGAGAAGTAAAACAAATGACAGTTTTTTTTTGTAAAATCAATCTTCAAAATTTACGCCACTTTTTTTTTTCTGGCAAAATCAATATTTCTTTGCCCTGTTAACAAAACGTATTGGACATATATTTTCAGGTATCATATTGAAAATATATTTTAATCTTTTATGGGGGCTCCCGTCTCTCCCTCTCTCTCTCTCTCCTCTTTCCTTCTCTCTTTCTGTCTTTCTTTTTTCTTCTTTCACTCCCTCTTTACGTTTTTACTTTCCTATCTGCCCTTCCCCCTCTCTCTCTCTCTCTCTCTCCCCGGCTCTCCCTTTCCCTCCCTTCCTCTCTTCTTTCTCTCTTTTAATGTGCGTGTTTTTGTTAATAACAAAAACAAAAACAAAAACAAAACAAAACAAATCAAGTGATATAAATTATTAAAACAACAAGAATAAAAAAATCCCGAGGATCTGATTACAATGAAACAAATGATAAACACACTAAAGGCCCTTTTTATCGGACAAAATAAATATTTCTTTGCCTTTCTAACAAACCGTATTTTATTATGTTATAAGTTATTTTAATTCTCATGTCTGAGCTTATAGATATAGTCACCTTTTGTCATGCTTACTATAAGCATTATAACTGACAATACATTCAAAGTTATGAGGTTCACATGCTTGAGCTTATCGACGAGGCTACTCTTTGCTGTTTTTCTTTATTTCCAAGTCTACTCCTATTTACAATTTTGACATTAAATGAACCTATTACACAATGTTCACTTTCTTCATATTTTCAATCTTTACTTTTCTTGTGAAATTATATAAATTATGGGAGTCGAACAGGAAAAAATACTGAAGACTCTGATTACAATGAAACTAAATTGATAAACAAACTAAAGACACTTTTTTTTCGGACAAAATCAATATTTCTTTGCCTTTTCAACGAAACGTATTGGACAGATATCTTCAAAGTAATTTGATTCTCATGTCTGAGCTTATAAATAAGGCTATTTTTTCCTTGTAAACAAAATATATGATTGATAGATACGTTCAACGTTGTGCAATACTCATCTTAAAGCCCCCCCCCCC
>CALNVZ010003434.1:38073960-38092033 GCA_940671915.1 Paracentrotus lividus | reverse complement strand
TGCCGCTCAACGCCTCCACTTTCAAAAAACGCTCCGTGGCCCCTGATTGGTATATTGGTGTCGATGCAGCGGAAAGCTGCTTCATAGCGAGTTTATACGGGAATTACTTAAACAGAAACAGAACATTACTTTAGGGAACAGCTTGTTACAATTGCCCCTGACAGAGGCGACCATATTTGGAGAGATTTTTTTTTCTATCTTAGCTTAGGTATCCATCGTTGATACGTTAGCAAAATATGGCCTAAGGACATAATTACTAAATATATAAAAATTACAGCCGTAGCTCATCCACGTATTTGTCCAGAAGAAAAACAATGAGTAAAGTGAAATATTACTTTCATGCTCAAAAAACGATTTTTCTGCCGTAGAAAGTTCCACGAACCGTTAAAGTTGAATTAAGAAGACGATCCCAAATATTGAGATATTTATATAAATAGCATCCTTACAACCCCCCAAAAATATGAGTGCGTTTCAAACCCCAAAATAAGTTAAGAATATGAATTTTAACGATGTACCGTATCCTACCCATAGATTTTTTCCGAGTTCGCTCCGGGGATGCGTACTAATACTAGTGTTCTCTCCGTCGAACGTCACAAACGGAATTCGGTCTTGGCGAACTTACACAAGGCATGCCGTGTGTACAGCTATCTGACACATTTAATGAATCTACTTGTGTGTCAGAACTTTTATTTTATCGTTATCTAAGTTTATGTGAATGATTTTAAAAACACACATAAAAATGAAGCAATGTTCATACCAGTCAATATATATGCTTCTAAATTGCTAGATATATTCTTTATTTGTAGGTGCATTTTAATGACGAAGGCGGCCGTGGCGAAACATAGTTCAATAGTCGCTTTCGGGAGCAGTACGCGGTAAGATGTACTACGGTAAGCTTCTCAGAGAGAATAAATCGAAATGCGCATGCGACAATCCCCTTTTTGCTAAACGGCTTCTTACTCATCCCATAACAGGACGGGTATTGCGAGCGATTATTGCGTAGGTGTAGATATGGACTACGGGTAGGCAAAGTCTGTGTAAGATTTTGTGTAAGTTAAAAATAGTAAGAAATACATTCAATGATAAAGGCAGCAAATGGAAGGGAAGAGAAAAGAAGTTAATAGAAATGAATAGTGTAAAGTACAAAAACAGAAAATACAATAATGAATATGATTGAGAGAGAGAGAAAAGAAGGATAAAACTAAGAAATACATTAAGATCATAGGAGACAAGAGGAGAAGAAGGGATAAAAACAAGGAAATACACTAATAGAAATTTATATAGGAGAGGAAAGAAAAGAAGGATAAACATAAGATATATCATAATGAATTATAGGAGAGAAGCAAGGAAAAGAAGATAGTACAAACGAAAGAACTATAAGAATTTTATAGAAAGAAGAAAGAAGGATAAAAACAAAGAAAATACATAAGAATTTATAGGAGAGAGAAAAGAAGGATATAAAACAAAGAAATACATAAGGATCATAGAGAGAAGAGGAAAGAAAGGATAAGAACAAATAAATACAGTAAGAATTTATAGGATAGATAGAAAAGAAGGATAAACAAAGACATAAGAATTTATAGGAGAGAAAAGAAAAGAAGGATAACAAGAAATAATTAAGGATTCATAGGAGAGAAGAGGAAAGAAGGATAAAACAAGAAATCATAAAATTCATAGGAGACAAGAGGAAAGAAGGATAACAAAAGAAATACATAAGAATTTATAGGAGAGAAGAGGAAGAAGATAAACAAGAAATACATAAGAATTTATAGAGAGAGAAGAGGAAAGAAGATAAAACAAGAAAAACATAAGAATTTATAGGAAGAATATGAAGAAGGATAAACAAAGAAGTAACATAGAATTTATAGAGAGAGAGAAGAAAGAAGGATAAAACAAGAAATACATGAGAATTTATAGGAGAGAACAGGAAAAAGGATTAATCAAGAAATACATGAAGAATGGTAGACAAGATGACGAAGAAAGACAACACAAAGTAATACATTTAAATGATAGAAAAGAAGGTAAAGAAAGACAAAACAAGAAATACATAGATATGTGTTTAAGAAGAAAGAATACAAAGGAGATACACAGAAATGCTTTCACCGTCGTCTTCGCAGACTGCGAAAGCGCTTACAAGTCACGACGGTAGTGTCGAGTGCGAGGAGATACGGTCGATTAAACCCACCGTCTTGTTAACCTACCGTACTGTTCCCGAAAGCTCATTAATAAATACTGACTGTTTATAGTGTTACGGTATGGAAATCAGCTAGTTGTGGTGTGCAGTTGATGCAATTGCGAAACGTAAATGCTTATAAAAGTAGATTTATGAACATACTCTTCTCCAAAATATGTAACTGCCCTCTAATGATACGATAGACCTATAGATTAATTTCAAGAGAAATAATATGAAATTTGATCGAGATATGCTCACCGGTCAATCGCGTAGCGGACGCTAATCGTTCGTGTTATTGTAAGAATATTCTTCCGCGTGTGATGCGACGGCTCTTGAAAAACCAAGTCGCTAGCGGAATCGGTTCTGCGCTTGCCGCCCGCGGTTGGCCTGGCTAGCAAGTTCATGTATTATGTGCTAAGTGTTCGCTTTGCGCTTCACTTTGCAAATAATACCGTCTCATGAATTCGGTTTTGCCTTACAATTTATACGAAAATCAGTCTGTATAGGCCTCGATGTAAGTAAGTAGAACTGTTTATCAATTGTGAGTTTGCTTCATCATCTTTCACTATATGTCTTCGAAATTCATAGAAAGGTCATTTTGATCCAAACTTCACCCATTTGATCTTGAATACTTGTCAACAAGGAATAACGAAATCATCATAAGCAAGCCACAGAAATGCACAGTATAGTATACAGCAAAGCAACACACACAAATAAAACTACACAATACACACGACATTATAAGATATTACCTTTTTTTTACCATGTTTAGCGATAACTTTAGACTTGAGTACAACTAGGTAATTGCGCCCACACTTGTTGTAATGGTGTAGAAATCTTGGTATCGACCAAAATAAAGTCAATGGTTAATGTTTTAGATAAATATTTATAAAGTGATGGAACACCACAATATCATGAGAAGATTTGAAGGAAAATGCTTCAAATAAAATAGGCACAATAGGTGGCTCATTATAATGCATCCTTGCCAAGAAATAAAAACATCCATGGAAATATATATTATCTCTAGCAATGTCTTCCAGTCATTTCAACAACAAAAAGTTTTAGGTGAATATCCATTAGTATGGGGCTCCTGTCTCAAGGAGAAAGCCCCCCTCCCCTCTCAGGCGGTCAACCATACGCTCGTTCATGTGATTTCTCGGGAAAAGGGGTGTACATTATTTTAGGGTCTCAGTTCAGGGGAAAAATTCTGAAAATCATTGAAATAGTGGTCTCTTGGCATTTCCCAAAAAATGCTTTTAATTAGGGGTAGTTTTCAAATATTTTTTTGAGCAATTCCAAAATAGGGTCCTGTATTATATAATGAAAAATAATACCGGTGGTACAGGGGAAATTTGCAAGCTTCCCTTCAAAAAGGCTGTTGAAGGGGATTATGTCTGTAAAAGTATACAATCTCCTCAAGTGAATTATCATTGCTTTTCCTTGATCAGTATTGATGATTAGCAGAGCCCTTCACCGCACAATTTTTCTTAACAAAAAATAAAGAATAAGGCAGGAGCGGCATTTTGGGCCACAGATCTAGATGTTTCTTTGAAGGCAAATGTATCTGGCATCAAAATAAAGGTTTATTGTCATGGAAGAGAAATGTTGGAAGACTTAACCGCATCATTTGTGAAAATGAAAATGCTCCAAAAAAATGAAGCCTTATATGAGAAAATACTATCTAAATTTAGTTTTGAGCCCTGTAACATAAAACGTATAAGTGTATGGTATACTGTGTACCAAGAGTTACACTCAATGATCTTACCTCTTTTATGTTACACAGAAACAAAAACTACCAAAAAAAAAAAATAATAGCCACAATGAAATCCATCACAATTAAATCCTGATCACTAGTATTCAAAATGATCTTAAAACATTTACTAACAAACCCTGATCAGCATTATGTATGTCCTACTATTAATGTTTGGTAAATAATCAATCTGAGAATTACTTTTGAATCCCTTCACATACTTCTCATGCTTTAGTGGCGGATCCAGGCAGGGGCACAGGGGACATGCCCCCTCTATAATACTAATTCTAATTGACTGTACATGTTAAAAATCGGGAAAATTTGGCGGCTCACTACTCATGGGGTGAGGCGCCCCCTCTATTTTCAAATCCTAGATCTACCACTGCGCTTTTTGCGGTTAGCATGATATTTCATAATTTTTACATAATTAAGACTTTTGGTGACCTATCGGACATTTACAGTGTTACATGCACTGAAAACCTAACCTCGTCCGTCAATGGACCGACTAGCTTTAAAGCTAGTCGGTCAAGACGGACTAGTTTTAAAGCTAGTCTGTCATGTTAGTCCGTCGAGACAGACTAGCATACAACTGAATCTACATCTCTCAACTTTACGGACGAGCTTTAAAGCTCGTCCGTCAAGCTTGATGCTAGTCCGTCGGCGGGACCGACTAGGACGATAAAAGTAGCTTTGTGGACCCAGTTTACCCATTAAAATGACTGACTAGCTTTTGATACAAATAGTTGCAATGCTGTTTCAATGTACCTTCTCTATTTATTCTGTTTCCGAGCATAATCAAGTTGATACATTCTGAAACAAAGGTTTTTTTGGCTTGACAATCTGAAAGCTTACGAGACAAACATCTATCACGACAAGTATGCAATTCACGAGTACCGGTAGACCCCAAATATTGTTCTCCAATCTTCAGTTACAGGCTAATTGAATGCCTTGTTACTATAGAACTCAAGAACCCGGTATTTTACAGATTGCTGATGAATGCCCGGCTTAGCAACAACAGTGAATAGAAGTTGGATACAATCAACATTCTCAAACAAAGGTTGTTTTGGTTTGACAATCTGAGAGCAATACGACAGCCGAAATAACATCAATCGTGACAAGTATGCCATTCACGAGTAGTTTAGAGATAATTGTTCCATTATTTAATTACAAGCTAATTGAATACTTCGTTACTATAGAACCCATGAACCGTCTATTCTTATAGATTGCTGGTGAATTCCCGGCTTAGCAACAGCAGTGAATAGAAGATGGTACAATTTATTGAATAACATGCGCATTGCGAAAAGGACATCACTATTAGTTGCATTATCTGTATGTGAATTCCATTTAATGAGTTAACTGTACAGACGCACACTTAATAGGCCTATACCCCGTAAAGCTTAAGATTTTGATTATAATGGCGATCTCCTTCCTGTGACATGACTGTGTGAGTATTCTTTTTTAATTCCTTATGTTTCAGTTCACAGATAGCGTTATTTTTTTCACATAGATTAATGCTATAATCACCAACGCGAAAAATTATGTCTTGCCAAATCAATTTATAAATTGTGTGTATTTACAACGATAGTAACAATCACATTAAATTATGAAAATTGAAATTTAATTCTAATAATAAATATAGGTGCCTCCTGTATTAATTCCTGTCTTCTGATTTATATCATCATAATAAAATGTTTGTTTTTTGTTTGTTTGTTTTTTTTTTTCGCTCAAATTCTTGTGACAAAATGCATGTTTTAATCGTATCTTTATAATGTCTTCTACTATTTCAGATTTGACGTCTCTGACAAGCTGGTGAAGCCATATTAACCTCGTCCGTCATGCTAGTCTGTCAAGACGGCAGCAATAACATCGCGGCAGAAAAGCGCGACGGACTAGTTTTTACACCATGACCGACTAGCTGTAAAGCTAGTCCTGCTCAAAAGCTCGTCAGTCTGGGCATCACTACGACTAGCTTTTATGCTAGTTCGTCAAACTAGTCGGTCACGACGGACGAGCATTAAAATTAGTCTGTCGTGACCGACTAGCTTTAAATCTAGTCTGTCATGACGGACTAACTTGACGGACTAGCATTCAAGCTAGTCCGTCGAGACGGACGAGTTTTAAAGCTAGTCCGTAATAACCGAGTTGTGTTGAAGGAAAGCTAGTCCGTCGTGACCGACTAGTTTTAAAGCTAGTCAGTCTGGGCATCACTACGGTCTACCTGTTTAGGTTTTCAGTGTGTACCATCAAAAACTGTTCAACAAGGCTGGGTAGAAAGTCATTTCATCAGTACTTCTTAACTTCATCATGGAATGTATGCACATTGTATATCATTATTTGTCCCTCTTTATTTTATACATAATCAACCAAACTTTTGAGAACATTTTTGAAACAAATTTCTTGTCATCTCCTGACTAAATTTGTCTTTTGTCATTGACTTTAAAATCTTGAAACATAATGTTAGGTTGGCAATAATCAAGTGTCATGAACAACAATAACCTTCCTAATTATCAAGTGCTTTTGAAATAATTGTGAAGGCACGGAATTTTCATTATTCTGACAAAATTAGTTTCCAGTCATACACAGTCATGTGTCCCTTCGACTTTGAAAGACTTTCCCATCTGTAGTTCATTGGCTCATCTCCTCATCAGTAGTCCCTTTCATGTTTTGGACAGGATTTTAGGCCCAAAATGACTTTTTAATGACCATTCACCTTTTGCATAGTTGTCAAAGTTGTCATAGTTGTATTTTATCTTCCTATATTCATACAGAATTGCCCCACGTTTGTTTGAAATACATTCAGAAATTTTCAGTCATTGCAAAAGCAAGAAGTAGTTTCTCATCCCTTTTTTACCAGAATGAGACATTTATTTAGTGACCTCTGACCTTTGACCTTCATGGAAGTCTAAAAAAAAACATTATTTAACTGCCTTTAAATAATATGATAGAGCGACATTTGGTTGAAATCCCCCCAGAAATCTACCCTGAAATCTTATAAGTTCATTTGCATGATAATCGACCCAAAATTGCTTCATCATTTTCAAATATTTAAGATATTTATTGACATCTGACCATTGACCTTCAAATAGCTACTAGTCATCAAAGCCTTCAAAGTTAATTTCAACATCAACATTGCATTTAGTTTGGCCGAAATTGTTTTAGTGGATTTCAAGTTACAGTAACTTAGCCCATAGTAACTTTCAAAGGATTTACACATGATTTGGGATTTTTATTGACCTCTGACCTTTGACCTTCAAAACCAAAACCTTATAGGGTCATTCACCTAACAACATTGAACCAAGTTTGGTTGACATACCTCTAGAGGGTCTCAAGTTAAAGCTAGAACAAAGGAAATTTCACGTTATTTTCACAGTTTTTTGACGTTTATTGACCTCTGACCTTTGACCTTCAAATGGTTACTACCAAAACCTGTTCATTTAATCTGCATATTGCTATACATAATTCACTTAAATTTTGTTAAGAATGGTTTGGTAATTTTCAAGTTATAAGTGAAAATAAACATGAGATTACATCATTTTTACGTGATTTTAGGCCCAAAGTGACCTTTATTGACCTTTGACCTTTTGACCCCTTTCCACCACTCGAAATCCTTAGGACTTTTGGTATGTTGTAGAGGAGACTTTGTACTTGATAGATTAGCAGTGTTCGAGATTGTTCTGTTGGCAATTAGTGTGAGTTGACCCTGTTTTTGGTCCTAGAATGAGCTATAGCTATTGAGTATTTGGTGCATGCCGACGGAAGTCTGGTTGTAACTTCCGGTTCACGTTTTCTATTTACGTGGGTCATGCGTGGAGAACATCTGCAAGGCAGTCTGGAAGTCTCTTACAAAGAATGAGACAATGGACGATGTATATAGATGTTTATGTACTGCGAACTGAGTCTTTATAAGTGAAAGTACTTGAAGTGTTAGTTTCATTGAGAATGGCATTTTGATATTGCAGCATGGCTCACTGTTCATGTCATTATTCAAATGTACTTTTAATGGTGACTTCACTGTCCATTGTTAGAGCAGCATGAATTATTTTCCAAGAATGTGCAATTTGTACTTTGTAAAGCAATATTTTCTTTGGTAATTTGCGGTCGTGCTCCTCCTTACTGTATATGCATCTCTTCATTTCAAGATCTTCCCAATCAGAAACTATTTTGATTTGCTTGTCTGTGTATGATGGATTGGGCACTATTTTACGTATTTGCATATGATGGCAATTTTGTGATTCGTACTAATCTATACAATACAGCGTTGCTTTGTAATTCCAAGATTATTTAGACCCGTTTACTCAGGCAGTTCTGGTCATGGCATGATGAGCATCTTGCTAGTAGTGCTGGAATCTTCTTAACATACATATACAATTGAATGTAACGGGTCTTCCTCTTGTACACAAAAGAAGGGCGTTGGTGGAGGAAGCTTCAGTCATTTTTGGTTTTGTTTTTGTTTTTGTTTTTTTCATTATTATTGCACAAAATTAGACGACTATGATGCCTGTGCGCAATCGCATGTACTGATGGCCTGTTTTTATGTCTATGTTTTGTTTTCGTTCAATGTGCCTTCTGCAATTAATTGACATTCCGTGTTTGGCGACCTTATTTGTCCATCTCTAGAGACAATTTATCTGGGAAATTCTTTGGGTTTTTTAAAAATTCTGTATTGTTCTAACTCTCAGACTAGTTTTCCATTGAGTATGTGTATGTGAGCGATTTAATATTTTAGTGCAATCGTAAGTAATATGATAAGGTTGCCAATTTCTGGAGATCTATGAGCAAAATATTTGTAACGTTTAAATGAAAGATGTCCGTGATTGTGATATTTTTTGATGACAATGATAACTTAGTGTGTTATTCGCAGTAGCTATACTCAGAACCAGTTGCAGATAAATCCGTGTCAGCCTGGGGGCAAAGATTTGAATTTTGTTACATATAATCATCGTAGTGCAAAAATTTCGGAAACTGTTGGTTCATGTTAGATATATATGCACAGATTAGTTATAATTGGTTGACTAAACGTGGTTTTGCAGATAATGCTGCAACACTATATAGGGAGGACCGGAGACAAGGTAAACGGGGCAATTGTAACTAGAGGCTCCTCATTCCTAGCGGAGAAAGCACGCGTAATAGGGGAGCTCAAAATGTTGTAGAGAACATGCGCATGTTAATCGCTTGCCAGCATGCTGTGATAGGTGGTTAGCGATTTGTAATCGGTCGGAACTTTCTGACAGCGCGGAAGGAAGAACCGTGTTGTTGTGTTGAGCATGAAAGTAATGATTCACATTAGATGTTTTTCTTCCTGGACAAGATATGTGATTGAGCTAGTCGGCTTGTCATTTTTGTATATTTAAGAGAGATTGAGTGTGTGTTAGGCCATGATGTTGCTAAATGTTTTCAACGACGAATACTCGAAGCTAAGATAGATAAAAAATTCTCTCCAAGATATGGTCACCGAAACTGCCAGGGGGCGAAGTTGTAACAAGGGCTGTTAAATTGTCCCTGTTTCTGTTATGAAAGTAACTCCTGTCAGGAACTCGGTAGAAAGCAGATTGCCGGCTGAATCGACACCGGAGAAGCGTGAGGCGTGTTGTGGTTGCGAAATGTGGAGGGGGCTAGCGGTCAAGTGGGGGGGAGTGGGGGGGAGGGTGGGATGGGAGGGGGGGGGGGCTGAATACGCGAGAACAGAAATCACAGAATGTTGGTCATTTTTGTTCCCGGTTTTAGTAGCACGGTTCGCTGTGACGACCCTGCGCAGGTTCACGTGGCCCGTGGCAAATTTACAAGTTGTCCCGATTTGTTGCTGTCTGTAAACAAGTATTAAATATCATAATCAGGAAACGCTCTGAAGCCATGGAGCTAATAGTTGAGAGAACGTCTCCGAGACGTCTCAGACGTTCCGGAAAAGTTATTAAAAATCGCGTCTCCGAAATTCAGGAGAGACGTCTCGGAGACGTCCTAATCTATTTATCCGTCGGGAGATCAAGATTCTATTCTGGTCGCGGGACGTCCTCCGCGAGTGAGATGAGCACACCCTTAGCTCAAGATCATGAACTTTGAGAGTGTATTTTGATTATAATGCTGTTACAAAAAGCATAAAGGGTAACAACATTATAACTCCGCAATTAAAATAGGTGGGTATCTCGACGTTCGCGAGACGTCCCACGACAGAAATTAGAAAATGGATAAAAATTATTAGATACGTTATGCGAGACGTTCGGAGACGTCTCGTAAAATCTTCGGAGACGATTTTTTTTCCATAAGATTGGGTGGCGGAGACGTATTGTGCGATTATATGCAGATTACAAAAACAATAAGGTAACCATTATCCTATATCCTCAGAAATGAAAATTCAATAAACTTTGAATATCTGTTTAAGATACGTTTGTTAGAATATTGCATGGCTGAAATATTGATATTTTCCGAAGAAAAGAAGTGCTTTTAGTGTGTTTTATATTTGTTTCACTCTGTAATCAGGAGGCCTCAAGTTTGTTAATTTCTTGTTTTTATAGATTTGATGAGTTACTAGACGAACTTCAGAACTTCATAAATTTGAATGTATAATCAATTGAATAGTTTCTTTTTTTTACAAGGACCAATAGGGTAACCTTGTCTATGAGCCTCAAGGAATGAGGAATAAAATAGACTGTGAAGCATTATGTTTTTTGTCAATTTAATTCGTCGAGTGTTCATGGTGATGGACACATAAAGAAAAACTGACAGGATAGGCCCGATGAAAACCAAAAGGCTCTATTTCATGGGGTCAGTATAAATGGGAGAAGAGGGATGTAGTGGAGCTGCCGGCCCCCCCGACTTGTTTTTCTTATTAAAAAGACGCACATATTAAAAGAGAGAAAGTGAAGAAAGAGGAAGGGAGAGAAAGGGAGAGAGGAGAGAGAGGGGGAGGGCAGATTAGGAAAGTAAAACAGTAAAGGAGGGGTGAATGAAAGAAAAAAAAGATAGAAAGGTAAAGAAAGACAGAGGAGAGAGAGAGAGGGAGGGATGGCAGCCCCATGAGAAAATAAAAATATATTTTCTAATAGTGATTACCTGAAAATATATGTCCAATGACGTTTTTGTTAAAAGGGCAAAACATATTGAGTTTTGCCAGAAGAAAAAAATGGGCGTAAATATTTTGAAGATTGATTTAAACAACAAAAACGCTGTAATTTTTACTTCTTCTCAGAAATGTATCACTTTAGTTGTTGCAAGATGCGTTATAGTCAAAAGGCGTAAGCTAACTATAAGTGTTATACAACAATTGTCAGTTAAATAGATATATTGTGTAGTACAAAGTAGATAAAGAATCCAAAATATTAATTAATGAAGGGTTCCTATAATCTAACAGTTAAGAGGGTGAAGTCCACAACAACCTAAAAAAAAAATAAAATAAAAAAATATCATTTAATTTTTCCGCATTCATGCATATCAGAACAAGTGGAATGTAATATAAATGGGTCAAGCATTGTCATGTTTCATTAATATTAGTTTATTGTGGTTAAAGATGTTTAATTTGTCAGTGTGCATAGCTTTGATAAAGAAAACAAAATGTTGCAAGTCATGTGTTACATGATTGCCCCGTCACGTCTGTTACAATTGGCCGCCTCGTCACGGCAATTGTAACACTCGATCTCTTGTTTTGGAAGAATGTGTAATAGTGCTTCAAAATGATTGTTTTCCTTGATCCGAAATCCTATTCATTATGTCAAGCTAATAGATATGCATATTTTCTTTTATTTAGTTTTAAGGCAGTATTAGCTTCAATAAAAGCTGATAGGTCAAATTTGGAAAAAACTGTTACAATTGCGCCAGGTGCTCCCTACCCTGTGCCAGCATAAGATCTGTTTTCATAATAGAATGAATAATAAACGAGGAGGGGAGTAGCGTCGCTTTTCATCGCGTCAGGTCACATATCATCACAATGTTTAAGAACGATTTAAATCTTATGAATGAACTGAAATGGAGACTGGTTTTTATTGAAATATAAATTCATAGAAGAAAAGCTGTATTGTTGGAACGTTTTACCGGCCTACCTTCTTCTGATCATAATACATTCCTCACTGAAATGCAGAGGGCGCTTTTCAAGCCCTCTAGTCCAAAACAAACATTGTTTTTGATGGATGACTGTTAATATAGACTCCTCAATCCAAAGATGAGATAATTTTACAACAAAACTTTTTAGATATCCATATTGGTCATTTCTCCTTTCCTTCCACTTTTATTCAACCGACCCACTTAGATCTAATCATTGCAGATACTTTAATCGATAATATTTTCAAAATGCTTGAAAAAGAAACTGATTCTGGTGTTATTTTATCATATATATCTGATCATTTTTGTAATATGTGCAAGGAATTGTCTTTTTTTGGGAACAAATCCGCTAACTACTGTGAAAGTGAGAAATTCACTTCTTGAAAAATAGGCAAAGCTGAAAGAAGAAACTAAGTTCAATTAGAATGGCTGAAGTGCTGGCAATTGACGATGTTAACAGATCTTACTAAATTATGACTATTCTACCGAGCAATTTAAAGGAATGTATACCTTGTTAAATACGACAAAAAGTAACGGACACCACGCAATGCCGCTGGGTCACTTAATCACTTTTTCTCAGATGTTCAACAGAGAAAATAACTTTACTATCAATATGGTGCTAATCCAACGATTTAACTCATGGAAAAATTGTCAATATAAAAAGGCACATTACATGTCCTTTTGCGATTTGAAGAGAGAGAAAATTGTATTTTTTCAAAATTGAATCCAATGTGTATAACATGAAAGGAAACTTGGAAATAATTAATGAAGTTTGAATAAAAAGATACAGTCTCAGGAAGAAAATTAATGTAGTAAGGAGTTGGAAATATTACTGGGGAGAAGATGTCTGACATAGCGTGCTCGGTTTTAACGGATTAGACTTCTCGAAATTGGCTGCAAAACCTTGCCGGTGTGGGGTAGAATCTATAGGCAGGTTGGCGCACACTCAGAGTTGAGTCTTTAACCACAGGGGGATCTCTAGAGTCGCTTTTCCTCACTCGCACTGATGCAGGGAAATTTAGAAAAATTGGAAAGAATGAATAAGTAAGGAAGAAGTCCGGGGGGGGTGGGTTGCACCATATGGACAAGTACTTATTAGGAGATAGAATTTCTGAGATTGTGACTTAGGCGCTTTAGAGCAGTATAATAAATGTTTCCTTGTCAATGGGGTTGTTCCTGATAAATGAAGAGATTTCCGAAGTCAATTCCGGGTGTAAAAGGTAATCCAACTGAAGTAGGAAACTATAGAGCTAATAGCACTATTTGTTCTATCTCCAAAATTTAGAAAAATTATGTAAGACCGCACAATAAATTTATGAAGGAACTTTGATTGCTATCGAAACTGGCAGGTTTTGCTTGAGAACAAGGATCAGTCGAACACACATGCAATCTAATACTGTTATCTAATCATAGTAAGCAACTGCTATGACAACAGCATCTCCACAGTCTTGGGATAGTTGTTGGACGTATCCAAGGGCGTTGTTGATACGGAATTAATGGACGGGAAATATGTACTAGTTGAGAAATTAATCGGATAGTTGTGTGGAATTCCGCTTGTGGAAGAGAGGGCCTTGGTGAGGCTTGTGACAGGGGAAGTTAGCCTCTCAGCGGGGAAGAAAACATGTCAGCTGTGATTAAATAGAGATGTACTACAAATGACTGGGCAAAATGTTGAGGGGGGTCGCTAGAAGAGGGATTCTGAGATAATCATTGGGGTTAATACATATAGACTAAAGTACTAATGTATTAAGGCAGCTCGTAAAATGGAGAGCCTGTGGCATTAGCAACCGCGCGTGTACAGGCTAGGGAATGCTGCTTAATAGGAGAAGCTCTTAAGTTTATTCAGTCAGATCATGGGATTTCCAGAATATTGCCGTATACGGAGCATAACCGTTAATTTAGTATATACCTGTAAGATACTCCTAGGTCTTCGTTCTCCCCATATAAGGATCCGAGAGATAACATGTCTTGTGTATTAACACTGAGCTTAAACGTTGGGTTGCTATAGTATAGGTACGCCAAAATGGATTCCTCGTTGCAATAATTCTCGCTTTAAAAGATGAGCTATGAGAGTTGAATGACTCAGATGAATCAGGCTTTTCAGTTCAATATACTAGAGATAGGAATAATGTACTGTCTAGAGTAGACATTAAATATTGTGTAAATGGATCAGAATGTAATAAGGGACCTCGTGAGCTGCTAGGAGAGATAGTGTCCAGGGAGTCACTAGGAAGAGTTTAGGATTAGCAGCTTCTCTGCAAGCAGCGCAGTGTTCATGGATATGATATGTGAATTATTCTCCATAGGCAGAGAAACTGTAAGGCTGTTCTCATAATAAAGTGAAGAATTCTTCCTCCTCTGAACTCAAAATAGTTTAAGTTTAAAATTATAAGAACAACAGAACGTCATATGTCTTCCGTTACTTTGATATGAGCCTTGTAGTGTAGTGTCTACTTGGAGAGAGACCATCGTCCAACGTTGAATCGTGAAGAGGTGTTATGTGAATTGCCAGAAAAAGAGCAATGAGGAGCAATATATTCGATCGACGATATAATAGACTAGCTCACTCGCAAACCATTTGTTCTTTCTAATATTTGAGTTGTTAAGAATTAGATTAAATTTATATCGATGGTGGCTCTGTGATGGCAGCGAGTTTTATATGTGTTTCATATTTGAACTCAAATATAGGGTGTAGTGGTGAAAAGACCAGCAGTCGGCTGAAAGCGAACGTAGTGTGTTTGATATAGGTCCTTACAAAATAGCGTACTGTCTACCTTCATTCGTTACTCCACACTACACTTTGTCATTTCCTGCCTTTCATCTCTCTCTAGGGTACGTTGTTGAACTATTTATAAGCCAACACGAGCTGTGATGTTTAAATCGGTATCTTGGACTTAATATCTATCTGTTTGTAGATACCAGCCTCGGATAAGAGGTCGCGGTAGAGACAACCGTCCCGAGGTGTGTTTATATTATTTATGTAATTATCGTTAATAATCGCCTAACTAAACACATAAGTAACAAATCATACCATGATCTTTAATATGAAGCTTAAATATATCATTGTGAAGAATAAAGAGTATCATTCAGCGCTTTAATATGTTGGGTTCGTTGTCATCTGCTCGCAGCGGCTTCTCTGTTCCTGTTTATCTTTTCTTGCTAAATTTGTGTGTGTCTTTGTGTTTTCTACTTCTTAAATTTATTTCGACTGATTCTTTTTTTGCATACTAAAAATTTGTATCAAAAATTCTGGGATAGCTATATACTAGTAGAACAGTAGACGTGGATGACATATGCGAGTTTGGATTGTTTAGGAACTGCACATAGCGAGGCCTGACGAATGAAAGGTACGTGTTAAAATATTTTATTTGAGAGTTCAGTTAGTGTGGAGTATTAGTGACAGGATGATATTTTTGTGGAGTCTTGAGGCTTATATTGTAGTGTGGACACTAGCTTGTTAGATGTGATCAGTTTATAACCATCTGATTGTTTACGTTCTGATAGCAATTGAGTATTGTTTGCGCTGATAGTCGAATGTGAAATAAGAACATACCAGGATAAACCAAAATAAAATTCAATTAGCAGTCCAAATCTAAATATACCTCAATTAGTAGTAAAGTATATAGATATACTCTGCGGAAGACTTGATGAGATTACTTACGAGTTATGTAATCATATCATGGATCAAGATAGCAGATAATAGAGGTATCTTAATAATAATATTCAATAGAGTTATTTGTAAGAGGCATTGAGGTTACAATTGATTATTTAATAGCAATATGCCGTAAGGCATATGTGATCAAAAGTTGTGGTATGGAGGAAGAGGATAAAATAATTCAGCTACTATTATTTTCAAACAAATACGGAAGTATTGGTGTGATGGAAACTGGTGTTGTGTAGTTTTGGTAGTTCTATTAATGGATGTTCTTAAACTATGTAGCTTAATTCTTTGATTATCTTGTCAAGGATGTGGTAGAAAAACGACGATGTCTAAATATTGTTATGGAAGCTATTAATTATTTATAGACTTGATCGAGACGCTGTAAATTGGATGAATAGAGACTGTGAGATTATTTTCAGGATGAATAGAAGAGGATAGGAAAGAATGGCAATCTTTAAATGCTCGCAACGACCAAGATTTCTCACAGGAAGTTGACACAGCCTTGAGTGCGTGCTACAAGTGCACTTTTAAGCGATATTTGTGATCTAGTGAAATAAACCTAGATTTGTATGAGAGTATCTGGTCAACAATCTCGAACACAGGATGAAGTGGAACAGATTTGTTTCTCTTTTTTAATTATTTAGAGCAGCGAGGCAGAGTATAGGGAATGAATGCATACTTCAATTTTAATTTTGGTGAGAAGGAAACGATGAGTGTAATCATCTCCACGTACTCGTAACAGAGTGCCAAATGCGAACGTATTATCGCACTATAACGTCTGAATCTATATGATTAAAGACTTAGCCATGGTTAGTGTTGATTATGCTAGCCTGGTAGCAATTGTTTTACTATCAAGTGACAAGGAGTGATCATGCCGTGCGTCGTAAACTTTTCGTCTCTTCATCATCGAGAGAGAAGTGAGTGTAGTATTGTTACGGTGCACATAAAAAGGTTCCATAGTACCTCCTTATATGCAAGATCGAACGGGTACCGAAAAACATATAATAAGCTGATGACCTCTATAGTCCGATGGAGATCGAAGTGATGGATTTGATCAACATCGACCATAATCACACTTTGCACAGTTTTGATATTATCATCGGCGAGGGCACTCCGTATACTCACACACTTATTGACGAATGACGTAATTCTTGGCAAAGATTATATCTTTTAGAGAGAGAAGACTTATAGAAGAAATACTTGGTGGAAGAAGTTAGGATACCTCAGTGTCTAGATCGATGTTTTATCGGCGCGGAGATATGAGGATGTCCAAACGACCTGGATGGGAAATGAGAGTGAACAGCCATAGCGATCAAAACTGCGCACTAGAGTATTGGTGCATACATACATTTAAATATGAATTTTTTAGTTCACAAGTTTTAAAACAATTTAAGGTTATAGTTTCATTCGTGGCACAGAGTATTTCCAACCATCTCGAAGAGAATGTTTAATCCGCTTTCATACGCTAGACCTAAGGCAGGTATATGACGCAGACATTTCGGAAACGAGAGTGGAGACAAAGCATACAAACCGCCCCTAATGATCATTGTAATAGATTAGGGACGGAACAAAATGTATGAGATATGGTTCATATTACTCTGAAAACTTTTACATGTCTAGTTTACACCGACCTGAGCTAATGAAATTGCCAAGAAAGGTAATACTACAAGACAGGTAATAAAAACAAAAAGGTAGTACTATAGTACAAGGCAGGTAATAAAAGCAACACCCAAATAAGATTTTTTTTTTTAAATATCAAATTATGTAAACATTGTAGTTTACTGCAGCAATCACATTTTTCACGTCTTTATTACATTTTGGTGGATAATCACGACCTCTGCTTTTGACAAGCATCCTCCTTAGCAACGACGCAAAAAACTCGCAAAACTGGTTTTGTTTTCTTTTTTTTTCCTACGAGAAATGTTTTTATAATTTGTCCCCTAATGTTCATCATGCATAATTAGCCAGAGTATAAACTACACCTCTAAACAATTTTGGAGAAATATGAAACGTGTTTCATGATTTTATACACTGATAAGGCCTACGAAAATACTCTGGCCATGACATAATTATCTGAATCGATCAAGGAGAGAGAAAGGCTCTGTCCTTGTTATATTACTATTATTTTTGTACACCGTTTCATGATCGGACAGTAACAGTAGTAACGTTTATTACCGATTGCTTTGTGTCTGTTATGCGAAGCAAGATCAATCAATCAATCAATCAATTAATCAACCAATCAACCAATCAATCAATCAATTAATTAATTAATTAATCAATCAACCAACCAACCAGCCAACCAACCAACCAACCAACCAATTAATAATCAATATTTAAGTCCTCTTCAAACAAATTAATACAAAGATTGGTATACACACACAAAAAATGAGAACTTGCATATATGAGTGATCACACTCAAATATCCATGTATTTTTGACAATATAGTGACACACATCCATGA
>CALNVZ010003434.1:38011830-38042575 GCA_940671915.1 Paracentrotus lividus | reverse complement strand
GTTTGACATTAAATAAATTTTAAAGGGATATTATTTGTAAGCTACTGATCATTCAATCATTCACCACCCTACATGCCCTAGTAGCAATATTATCTATGTCATTAGGACACATTTTTTTTAACCAGGCACTTCAGGTACGGAAACAATGCCTGGACCAACTGCAATAGACCACTTTTACTTATGGGCAATTCCACGGTAACTAGGGTGGTATCTTACTTCGCGGAGACGTCTCCGGGACGGATAAAAAGTATTAGAGATGTCTCCGAGACGTCTCCGCGACGTCTCCGTGACATTTTTTAAAATCGGTGACAAAGCAGTTTCAAACAACCGTCTAAAAGTAGTTTCCGTGACTCACGAAACGTCTTTGAGACGTCTCTGAGACAAATTGTTGGAACTTGTCGCGGAGACGTCTTCGTCTATACATTGACACTCCATTGACACCCACTCTCTCTCTCCCGCACCTCAGGAACCCAACTACCAACAAAGAGAGAATGCACTCCCATTTGAACCAACACCAAACGTGAAACCTCCATCACCAAGCGGTTGGGCACCAAGGCGAGAGATGGAGAAACCCATCTACGTAGCGATGGAGGACATCCGGAAGTCTTGATGTACGAAGATGATGATGAATACGAGGAAGGAGAGATTGTGGAGGAGATCATCGAGGTGACGCCGCCGCCGCAAAAGCCAGATATCGGCACAAGACTACCAGTAAGCACAGTCCTTCAGGGCTGTTGAAGGCCCTTTCCATACGATTATACATTGCTTTGTTACTCAAAAGGGATGCCCAGGGTTGCCCAGAATGACGATGAGCCAGCGCCAGGAAGGCCATGGTCTTTGGATGGCCTCTTCATGAGTGGAAGCGATAAGGTGAACCTAAATACTTTCAAACACTGCCATGAATCATCTCATGAAAAAGACTCTTGTTGCATTTTTGGAGTCGCCTTACAACTGAGCCCGCCATGTCGAATGGAGGACCAGAGAAACTGGCGCATGGCCAAGGCCGTGGAGTTTCTTTCCATTGAAGTTAACACAAGACTCACAGTGCAAGAGTATATAAAAGTCAGAATGTTTGCGTTTGTAGTCTTCATCTGCTTCCCTCCTCTATGAACTTGTTCTATATTCAATTGTTTCCTTTATATTTTTTTATTTATCTTTTTGCTGTTTGCTTTGGTAACTTTTATTTTTAATTCTTTATTTCTTTCTTATTTTATTTCATGTATTTACTAAATTATTATTATTTTTGTTATTTATTTATTTTTATTTATCTATATTTATTTTTTTTTTTTTTTTTTTTTTTGGGGGGGAATATTTTATTATTCAATATTTTTGATTTTTATGAAATAATTAATACAAATGATTTGTGTTAACCTGAAAGTGCTAATTCTCATTATGGGTGTTTGTTAATGTAATCCAGTGATGCTTGAGTATGACATTATTTGTCATGACGAATTTGACATTTGGTGAGATAGTGTTTCTTTCTTTTTCGTATATAGTGCAGGCTTATGGGATGTTGTTTCTGACTGTAGAATGAATCGTTGACAAGAAGTTGATTGTATGAAGCATAGACGGGGTCCTAAAAGAAAGATTGTGAAGAGGATCCTAGATTCGATTATTTATTATATTTGTTGTTACTTTCGCTTTGTTTTGTGTTATTTTGAGTTGCATAATCACTTACGCGCATAAAATTGAGAGAGGAGAAAGAACAAATGGACTGACACCTCCTTGTGTTATTCAGTAGAAATCTTACTGTCAATTCAAACTTTCACAAAGAATGAATTATTATTATTGTGATAAATTTGAAGAATTTTGGACTTTCACTTTGCTTCATCAGATTCACATAATATAATACAGGATATTATCCAAAACTTTACCCAACCTTTCTAAGCATTGATATTGATTATCTTTGCAACTGAAGGGGTCGTATAGTCCAACTATGCAAATGTATATATGTTATCTGTACATGATATTGTTGAGGAGAACCGCTAAGTGAAAAAAAAATACAAGGCCACAATGAAATTAAAGACCACCACAAGGAGATAGAAGTCAAATGTCCAGCAATGTTTTATTATTATTAAATCAAAGCAAGATAAGAACATGAAATATGGCAAGATACACGATCAGGTCCTTTTAACTGACATGTAGGTATTATAACTTAATTAATGGTATTCTAAATATATGATAGGTACGTCTTGTGACAACGATCACGGTGCAGAATAGAAGGGGCCAATATGTGACTTTTTTTTCTTTTTAAATGTACATTTTTTAAACCAACAACGCCGTTAACGCCGTTATATCCACAATGTTTATTCAGCGTGTACCCTAGTTGTCGCTTTCATCAGTCGGCTCCATGTCTTCTTCACTGTCGTCCTCCCCTGATATTGGAATATGACATCAAATTTTTTCCTGTGCCTGGCTAGCACTCTTTGCACCGCTCTTCGGACACTCATTCCATCTCCAACTCTATCCCTGATATCAGCCAGAAATCTCCTGATTGATGTCATCTTCTTCAAGGTACAAGTTATTTTCTCAAGAAGTAAGAGTAGTGGTCAAAAAAGATTCGTTTAACAGCCCATAAAACTTTTACATGAGCATTTTCTTTAGCTTCTTCTTCACTCATACTCTTGGAGATATACTTCTTGTATTCTCATTTCTCAACTCTTCAGTGGCTGTTCATGGCCTGATTGTACCACTCTTGATACGCCACGTTGTCTTCAGGATCTCCAGTGCTTTCTCCTTCGCTTTCTGATTCAGTCATTTCAACATCCGGATCGTGGAAAAAGAGGCATCGTCTCAAAGAAACTCTTCTGTGTCATACATGTGGGAAGATTTATCACACCTTCCACGATCCGGCGTCAAAATGCGTTTTTCCGCAATGGCGTTACGTTGCCTCACAAATAATGTAAGCAGACCGTGTTACGGCGTCAAAAAAAAGCGTAGCATAAAATGACTTGCATGGATCATTTATCGTCATTTGCAAGCAAGCGCAACATCGAGACAGCATGAATGCTCTCCCGCAGCGTTATAGTTGTTCACTGTGCGATAGGACGTACGCCGTAAATTTGATATGAAGAGGCACGCACGAGATGCAATCGTCAAGCTAAAAACGATGAAGAACTGAATGAAGCGAGTACAGAATGAAACTTCACAGCATTGATGATGATGATGATGATGATCGGAATACCAAAGCACAAGATGTTGAAAGATGCTGAATCAGAAAGCGAAGGAGAAAGCACTGGAGATCCTGAAGACAACGTGGCGTATCAAGAGTGGTACAATCAGGCCATGACAGCCACTGAAGAGTTGAGAAATGAGAAATACAAGAAGTATATCTCCAAGAGTATGAGTGAAGAAGAAGCTAAAGAAAATGCTCATGTAAAATTTTATGGGCTTTAAACGAATCTTTTTTGACCACTACTCTTACTTCTTGAGAATAACTTGTACCTTGAAGAAGATGACATCAATCAGGAGATTCTGGCTGATATCAGGGATAGAGTTGGAGATGGAATGAGTGTCCGAAGAGCGGTGCAAAGAGTGCTTACCAGGCACAGGAAAAAATTTGATGTCATATTCCAATATCAGGGGAGAGGACGACAGTGAGAAGACATGAGCCGACTGATGAAAGCGACAACTAGGGTACACGCTGAATAAACAATTTGTGGATATAACGGCGTTAACGGCGTTGTTGGAGTTTAACAAAAGTACATTTTAAAAGAAACAAAAAGTCACATATTGGCCTTTCTATTCTGCACCGTGACTCGTTGTCACAAAGACGTACCTATCATATTTAGAATACATTAATTAGTTATATACCTACATGTCAGTAAAAGCCTGATTCGTGTATCTTGCCATATTTTCATGTTCTTATGCCTTGCTTGGAATTTGAATAATAATAAAAACATTGCTGACATTTGACTTCTATCTCCTTGTGGTGGTCTTTATTTCATTGTGCCTTGTATTTTTTTTTCAACTTAGCGTTCTCCAACAATATCATACAGATAACATATATACATTTGCATAGTTGGACAATACGACCCCTTCAGTTGCAAAGATAACAAACAAAATGCTTAGAAAGGTTGGGTAAAGTTTGGGAAAATACCTGTAATTATACTGGAATCTGATGAACAAAGTGAAAGTCCAAAATTCTTCAATTTATCAACAATATAATAATTCATTCTTTGTGAAAGTTTGAATTTTGACAGTAAGATTTCTACTGAATACACAAGGATGTTCAGTCCATATTGTTTTTTTCTCTCTCTCAATTTTATGCGCGGTAAGTTGATTAATGCAACAAATCAACAACAAACAAAACAAAGCAAAAGTAACAAAAAAATATAATAAATAATCGAATCTCAGGATCTCTTTCAATCTTTCTTTAAGTACCCCGTCTATGCTTCATACATATCAACTTCTTGTCAACGATTCATTCTACAGTCACAAAACATCTCACATAAGCCTGCACTTATAACGAAAAAAAATCAATTTCTCACCCATGTCCACCTGTCACTCACCACGCCTTAAATATTTCAGCACTTTTCACTAAAGTACACATCAACTATCTCACCAATGTCAAACTGTCATTCACAAATAATGTCCATACCTCAAGCATCACTTGGATTACATTAACAAAACACCCATATGAGAATAAGCATTTCAGGTTAACACAACATTTTATTAATTATTTCATAAAAATCAAAAATATGAAAAAAAATATTCCCCCCCCCAAAAAAAAAAAATAAAATAAATTAATAAATAAAATAAATAAATAACAAAAATAAATAAATAAATAAATTTAAGTAAATACATGAAATAAAATAAAGAAAGAAATAAAGAAATAAAAATAAAATTAACCAACAGAAAACAGCAAAAAGTCAAATAAAAAAATATAAAGGAAACAAATTGAATATAGAACAGTTTCATAGAGGAGGGAAGCAGATGAAGCTACAAACGCAACATCTGACTTTTTATATACTCTTGCACTTGTGAGTCTTGTGTTAACTTCAAATGGAAGAACTCCACGGCCTCTGCCATGGCCATTCTCTGTCCTCATCGGACATGGCGGGCCAGTTGTAAAGCGACTCCAAAATGCAACAAAGTCTTTTCATTGAGATGATTCATGGCAGTGTTGAAGTATAGGTTCACCTTATCCTTCCACTCTATGAAAAGGCATCCAAGACCATGGCCTTCCTGGCCTGGCTCATCGTCATTCTGGCACCCTGGGCATCCTATGAAACAAAAGCAATATATTATCGATGAAAGGGCCTTCACAGCCATGAGGACTGGTGCTACTGTAGTCTTGCCTGCGATATCTGGCTTTTGCGGCGGCGGCGTCACCTCGATGATCTCCTCCACAATCTCTCCTTCCTCGCATTCATCATCATCTTCGTACATCAAGACTTTCCGGATGTCCTCCATCGCTACGTAGATGGGTTTCTCCATCTCTCGCCTTGTTGCCCAACCGCTTGGTGATGGAGGTTTCACGTTGGTGTTGGTTCAAATGGGAGTGCATTCTCTCTTTGTTTAGTTGGGTTCCTGAGTGCGGGAGAGAGAGAGTGGGTGTCAATGGAGTGTCAATGTATATTTCTGTGTTCAAAATTTGTTCTTGGAATGATAATCAGTCTAGTCTTCGTCTTCCCTGATTTTAGCAAGAACAGCATCGCTGATTGTCATGATGGATTTTGTCAATTGCCACCAGTTTTCCGCCGTAAGATTGATACCTCTAATTCCTGGTAACATCCTATCAGGATTATTTTTGCTCTTTTTGTCTTTGTAATACTCACGAATGGCGATGTAAGTGACGCCCATGTATTTTTTGACTACTGCATAACGTTGCCCACCCAAATGGAAGGGTTTTGACCCAGATTCAAATTCAAATAATTCAAAACTTTCTTTGATTCCGTGATGACAACCCGCCTCTTCCCGCATCTTGTACGTATTTTCTTTGCCTTCGCCATTCACATCCTGATGTGAATGAAACACAAAACTAGAAATATATAAGAAGAGTATCGTTGCCATCATTGTGCATGCTATTAAACTACTTCATGCGTTCTCCCACCTACCCCTAAGCATTTTATAACAGTCATTATACAACTAAACATGTATCTCATTAAAAAAAAAGTAAAATGCATTCTAAGAGTACATACCTTCATTGCCAGTATGTTTCTTGGTAAACCTACAGGCTTCAAGGCAGGTGGTGGGATGGGCTTGAAATCTCTGGATGGTCGGGTCAAGGCACCAATGTCATTGATTGCACGTAATCTTTCAACTCGTGGAATACTCGGCATTCTGGGTGAATAAGAAGGTGGCGTTGATTCACCAAGTCCAAAAGGTCCAGTGGAAGTTGTTGGTGTGGCGGCCATTTTGAATTGAGATGGTTCAACACTGTGTCTAATGATTAATGCAAACTCTCCAACGTTTATACCCTTTCACCCTTGGGCTCCACCCCCCTCGGTCACCCCTTTTTTTTCCCTCGTCCAATCACGAGCAAGTCCCAACTTTGGGTCACTTCCTATCTAAAACCTTCGCATTCTCATTGGTCGATAACACTCACATACATACATGCAATGTAGCTTGTGGTGAGGGGGGCAGGGGGGATCCCCTATTATTTGGGTCACTCGACCCTTTGTCACCCTTACTGGACACATCCCAGGCTCACAGAACTATGGTTCATGTTATACACACATGCAATGTAACTTAGGGGTTGCCCCACTGTTTGGGTCACTCGACCCTTATACTGTACACACCAAAGACCCTGAGACCTAAAAACAAAAGAACGCCCAACAATGGATCATGACGTCACTTCCTCCGGAAAGAGACACTAATTATCTCCTCTATTGTTTACCGGAAATCAATGCCGGAATTAATTAATTAACTAATTAATTAATTAATTAATCAATTACGTAACCGGAAATGCCAATTAACACTTGCTGTACAGGGGTACCATTCTTCTGACATATGAATATTATGAGATAAAGTTTGAGCTGTATTGCTGTACTGGCTCTGTAATGTTGCAATAATCTATTTAAGCATGTTCGTACAGAAATTTTATAAATGAATGATGCATAGCAATTGACATACAGTAAGAGTTCATATTGCGAAGAGACGTTAGATAAATGTCCTCTCTAATAGACCCGAATGAATTGAGTTTGGAAGCTCATACTTTTTTAAATTAAATATGCAGTTATTTATTTTATTTATTATTCTTATTGATTGATTTATGTATTTATATTTACATAACATTAAATAAATACAACACTGTATACCAAATTTGAAGTAAATGTAATAAGACACAAAAAAAATCCCAAGTCATTAAATAAATTCAACCTCCCATTTTCAGTTTTTCTATAGAATACACTAATTTTATGGCAAAATATGGCCTACGTGAATAGGAAATAAGTGCATTAACATCTGATAAGTATACACATGCATATAAATGTACAGAAAACTTTGTTTGTGCCATTTACAGGTGTAATGAAGCTAATGTTTTCTTTGTTAAACCAAATGTCCTCTCCAAATACCTATTTTGTTACTGTATTTCAATCAAATATTTCAATATGTAAACATGGACTTGACGCTCTATAATTTTACACATTTCTGACATATACCCCAACCATTCAGATTCTGTGCATCTTTTGCTTTAACAACAACTTTCATTTTTGACCCCCAGTGAGAGAAAAAGTGTAGGCCTACACTTAACGTGAAATAGCCCCTTTAAAAAGTGGGGAGGAGCTTAAGCCCCCACCCCGGCTCCGAGAGCAATATAAATAGGCCATACTTTCCTTTGCCGTTGTTTCGAATTATAATGTGCTGCAGTGTTGTTGTTTTATTTTTCTTAATCTTTATTAATTACAAAGAATCTATTAACCGTTAACATCTCACGAAGATATGAAAATACTATTATTGATCAAGTTGACACTCTTTATTTAGAGTGAAGGAATTGGATTTCAAATGAATACGCCAAACTTATTCTGACAGCTAAGAATTAATAAAATGTTAGTATTAAGCGACCAGGGGTCCTGACAAGTTCTATCCCAGGAAATTGGTATGGGGCAAGGGCGGCGATTTTTTTTTCTCTCTCTCTCTCACGCCCAGGGGAAGGGGGGCGGGGTGGGACGAAATCCGAATCGGAGAAAGGTTTAGAATTATTATTTATTATTCATAATTGTTTTATTATTACAATGAATTAAATTATAATTATAATAAATAAATCCCTGAGCAGTCAGAGAAGCATAATATCAACTTGGTTTCGAACCAGTGATCTCCTACTTTGGAGATCACCCCTCTACCCACTGAGCTATCACACCTCCCACTGGAGTATGCGATTGATCGAAGTGATCGAGCCAGAATACTGCTTGATTTTACTCATCGGCCCTTGACACATGTATTTACTGGTCGATCCTGAGACCGACACTGGAAAGGAGAGGGGGCAATAAACCGGAATTTCGTTTCACCATCATCACCATTATCATTGGCATAATCTTCATAATCATGGCTATTATCTCGATAATCTTCATTATCACAAACATCACCGTTTATTTCTTAATACTTTTTATCGTAATCATCATCATCATCATCATCATCATAGTCGTCGTTGTCGTCACAAGCGTTATCTTCAACATTGTCATTCTCTACTCCTCCTCCTCCTTCTTCTTCCTTTTCTTCTTCTTCCTCTTCTTTTCTTCTTCTTCTTCTCCTTCTTCTTCGTCACCATCTTCATCCTTATTATATTATATTTCTTTATCAGCATCATCATCGTTGTCATTGTGCAAAAGATGAACGGCTTGTGGTATTTTGTAATCCACCTCCATTCTAGCTGTCATCGAATTACATTATCTCCAGACTCAACAGCAGTACTTAAAGGCGCTGTCCCATTGGCTTTTTAGGATGATTTGCGTATGAATTACGGATTGTTTGTTTTGTTTTTGTTTTTTGTTGCGGAAGAACGAAATTTGTATACGCAACTCATGCGCAACTAATCCTCCCACTGGCGTTTAGGAAGATTTGCATATGAATTGCGGACAAAATTGTTTATATTCGTTGAACATCCGCAACATTCGTGAAACATGCTTGTTTGAGTTGACCGACATCCGCACAAGTCCGCAATAATCCGCCAGGCACGTTTTTCCGTCGAGTCCCAGAATTTTTGAGCAGCTCAAAAATCCTGGGAACGGAAACATCCGAAATATACGCAATTCACCCCAAATACATACATAATCTATGCGCTGAATATCCGGTGTTATCCGCTGATATCCGCAACTGACGGTGGTATTGCGGCTTGGTGGCGGAGTGGGACAGTGCGTAAAACGGATATACAGCGTGTCTATCCCGTCTACATCTCGTACTAAAATAATATGTAGCGCATGCATACATACTGCCTCAAATAGTGCGTTTGCATTACGTCTGATTTGCGATTTATCCGTAACGATATTCGCTTTTATTCGTGAAATATCCGTTTTTACCGTCATAATATCGCTATACATCCGTAATTCATTTCAGGAAATTTGTCACTTTTGTTGCAGACGAACGAAATTTGTATACGCAACTCATGCGCAATTAATCCTCTCGCCAGTGGGACCGGGCCTGGCAATATTTAATGCGTCTTTTTCATTAAACTTCTTCAAACTGACGTTGACTATTGTGACAGAGGACAGAGTCACAGTTGGAAGAGATATGAATTTAGAGTTGACAGTTGAAGAATCTAAATAAACTTATCCTTTCTGATCAGTAAATTGCCGGAGGTTTTTCCACAGTTAATGCCAAGAAAAAGAAGAGAGCTCTGTTCAGCTTCGTCCTATAAAGAATGTTTAACACTGGCCAGATACGTTCTTCATTGCCCTTGATTAAAGAGAAGAAAATAAACTCGAACATTATTTTGCTCGGGTGCGGATCGTGGGCTGGGGGGGGGGGCGGGGCGGCAAATAAAAATGAACTTTATAGATTTAGGATTCTTTCTAAATGCGTTTGTAATAAAGAAAGTTTTATGACGATCATGCTGAGATTTTTATTCTGCAATGCCTTTTTTTTAATTCAATGAAACAGAGAACAAATTTCATATAAGATTTCAAGGATATACAAAATTTTAAAACCACACATATTATTTTGCAATAACTAAATAAGCAAAGGATGGAGCGTATTTTTTTTTCCAATTCAATCCATCTATTTCTCCACAATAATAAAAGTACAATATGTACGTTGCATATATACAAACAAAATTAAAACATATACAATAACATTGGAAATGAGAAAACTGAACAATTATTACGATGTGATGAAATAGAAAATACGTTATTACTGCGGAGGGAGCCAACTGGAAGACAGAAAAAAGTCTTAAAGCGTTGGCACCCAAACATGTAAAATACATTGAGGTAACAATCAAATATTACGTTAAATAGAATAGAAAGGTGAAAACAAAACAAATAAAGAAAACAACAACAAAATAATAAGGAAACTCTACTAAGGTTGTGCTCGATTAAGGGATGTATCTATCAAGTGTTTTTTTTTAATTTTCGTTTAAAACATTGGAGTGACACTGAGTTTTTTATTTCATTTGGTAAAGAACTCCACAGTTTTGGGCCGGTAAGAACAGAGAGTGGATTTTGCAAAGGATGTACGTATTTTGGAAAGTGAAATATCATTAGAAGATCGAGTTTGATAAAAGTGGATACTTGCATTAATAGGAATAAATCAGTAATATAATGAGGAAGTACATTGTTTTTACAGTCATGAACATACCAGTTTGTAGTTGAAAAATATCGTAAATACTTAGTACTTTAAGTTAACGGAGCAGAAGAGCGATATACGAGGATTTTGATATTAGACGAATTGCTTTTTTCTGTAGTTTAAAAACTCTATCAGAATATGACTTAGGACATCCAGCCAATTTATATTGCAGTATGATATGTGAGGTAAAAATAAGGTATTGTAGATAGCAAGAAGAATTTTTTAAGGTAACAACTTGAGAAACTTTAGAACAAACATCTTCCAAATGATATTTCCATGACATAGATTCATCAATATGAACACCTAAAATTTCGTATAATTTGTATGTAATAATGAGATTTATCCATTTTGATTTTTATATCTTCAATCATAATTCATTTTGCTAAAATCATAAGCTAGTTTTGACATATTAATAATTAACTTGTTTACATCTTAACCATTGGTACACATTTTCTAATTCTTTGTTAAGCGTTCTATTAATAAAGGAATGTTTTTATGGTAAAAAAGATACTTGTATCGTCAGCAATCTGTATAAAATTTATTATATTTGATGAACGCTGGATATCATTTATGTAAATTAAAATAGTAATGGGCCAAGGATAGAACCCTGCGGACATCACAAACAATATTTAAACATATTTAAGTTTTGTAGAATTTATTGTTACATACTGTTTTCTATTGCTAAGATAATTTTCAATCCATTCATTGGGACACCTCGTATGTCAATGATATAATTTTTCATTAAAATATTATGGTCTATTGTGTCAAATGCTTTTGACATATCTAGAAAGACACTACTGTTGTATTTTTATTTTCAATGGAGTTTGTAATATCTTGGGTAAATTTTGTGATCGCTAATGATGTTGACAGGCCCTCTCTAAATCCATACTGAGTACTATTTAATAAGTTATGAGTACATAAAAACCTGGAAATTCTGTTGAAAACACATTTTCGATTATCTTTGAGAAAACAGTAAGTACAGAAATTGGCCTATAATTAGACATACTATCTTTTGATCCGGATTTAAAAACTGGTATAACCTTAGCTACTTTGAGATTATCTGGACAATGCCAGTCGACAATGATCTGTTAAAAATTTGACACAATGGTTTACAAATAAAAGGCATTACTTTCTTTACAACTTTAACATATACATGATATATATGGTCAAAACAGAAGAGGTATTATTTTTAAATTTGTCAACTATATTGATATAATCTCCCTTCAACAATCGGTTGAAAGAACATTGAAGAAGAACAAGGATTTGAAAATATTCCGAAAAATGTTTTTGAAACATATTATTGGGATCATCCAATTTTTTTGTAAATTAGGGCTTCGAAATGAAATATTTATTAAATTCGTTAGCCATTTCCTTTGGATTGGATACATCATTGTTGTTATGACAATTTTGGAAGGCATAACACTTAAAAAAAAAGAGTAAAATCTTCCCCAATATTGAGCAAAAAGGTAACTCGCTTGAAATTGAGTAAAAAATATTACTCATGCGGTTGAGCTAAATGTTACTGAGTAAAAATATTACTCATGGGTTGAGCTAAATGTTACTCAGAAAAGAGTAACTTTTAGTCATCTTTGTATCATTCCTAATCCTAGCTTCGAAAGGAGTAAACCATTAACATTAGTTTACTCATTTTCTTGCGAGTTACCTTTTTGACTCTGTTAAGAGTAACAAATTTACTCGTTGGAGTAAGCATTAGTTTACTCCGTGGAGTAAAGCATTAGTTACTCCGTTGGAGTAAAGCATTAGTTTACTCATTTCTTGCGAGTTACCTTTTTTTACAGTGTATTTTGTTTACTTTTGGTTCTATTCAAAACAGTATTTATTTCTTTCCAAGTAGCCTTTGAGTCCCGATAACAGAACAAAATTTGGAATGAAAATATTTTATTTTTGTTTTTTTGGATTGCCTTTGTGCATTTATTACGGAATTTTTTATAGATTCTTTTATTCGCGAATGTCCGTTCTGAAATGAATTTTTCATATAAAGTTTGTCTTTTTACACATTTTTTAAGTTCCTTTGTAAACCAAGCCTTGTTTTTCCGATGGTTCTACTTTTGATTTTTTTAGGGAAAACATTTATTATATATCTAGAAAAATATCTACAAATTCATTATACATATCATTTACATTTGTAACATGAATATTCCAGTCAAGGTCCTTTAAATTTCTACAAAATATTGCAATATTTTATCATTGACTACACGTTTAAAGTTGTTTACATCATTAGAGTTATAAAATATACACCTTGGAGAAATCACACTAAATATGGGTAAATGATCACTAATGTCTCCAAAGAGAATACACTTTCATTCACCGTATCTGGCTTATTTGTAAAAATGTTTGTCTATTAATGTAGCAGAATCTTTTGTTATGCGGGTTGGTTTATTGATAACTGGGTAAAATGAAAAAGAACAAAAAAGATCTGTAAATTCATTTTTGATAAGATCACCTTCAGATGATACAAGATTTATATTATAATCTCCAAAAAAGTAACAAGACATAGAGGAGGAATATGTTGGAGAGTATTTGTAAACATTCAAAGAAATTATGCATTTGTTGACAGGGGGTCTAATATATACAACCGATAATAACATTCTAATTCATTTTCAAAAATATAGCTTCATAATATTCATTGTTAATATTGAGATTATGCATTATACTGTATTTTAAATTATTCATAATATAAAAACCAACGCCACCACCGCGTCTATTTTCTCTTTCCTGGCCATAAAAAATGTATTATTAAGTTGAACACAGATTAGGATCTGATTTTTTTAACCAGTTTCCGACAAAGCAATAATACTAAATTGTCTATCAAAATCATTTAAATATAGAGATATATTATCAAAATTTTTCTTAAACTACGACAGTTAAAATGTATAATTGAATATTTTGTTTCGGCATCAATACCTGAGAAGCATTCATTAAAGTTTCCAACTGTGAAATATGTAGATTCTCCAAAAATATTTGCATCATCTGACATCATAAAACTTCACCATGATGTCGAGCAAAACACTTCGTACACACAAGATAATAAAAATAGTAGAGTTTCGTAAGAAATGAATCATCAAAAAGACATATTAAGGAATACATATTGACATTAAACGTAACGGATTTTTTATACGCCGTTGGGATCTTAAATAGACAATTAATTTATTCATTTGTCTCCAACGGTAGAAACATGCAAATTGGTAGAAAACAACGCAGCTACTGTGTGATAAATATTGGAACCAGACAGCTATGAAAAAAATCATAGGCTGCCGGGCGGGATTCGAACCACGCCTGTGGTTGCTAGACCACCGTCATAACCGCTAGACCACCGGAGGGCCCGTACGATCAAGTTTCAAACTATCCATATACATGAACATCAAACGTAAAGGATTTTTTTTTTTTTTTTTTTTTTTTGTGTAGCGGTTATGACTGTGGTCTAGCAATCCACAGGTCGTGGATTCGAATCCCGCCCGGGCAGCCTATGATTTTTTCATAGCTGTCTGGTTCCATATTTTTCACACAGAAGTTGCGTTTGTTTCTACCAATTTGCTTGGTTTCTACCGTTGGAGACAAATGAATAAATTAATTGTCCATATTGACATTATTAAACAACAAAAATTATAGTAAAGAAATTCCAGTAAATTCAAATTCTATGTAAGAGCAGGACATTTGGAATGTATCATTGCTCAAATATTTCATAACCTAGAAAAATGGACAAAACGAAGCTACAAAGTCACTGTATAACATGAAAAAATTGTTGTTTTGATTAAAGCATGTAATATAATTTCAAACATTCAAAATATTAAAAAAGTATTGCAGCCTGGCTCACTTCTGGGAGAGCACGGCGGGTCAGACAAGAGAACCGGATAAACCAGCCTCTAAAAGACAGACAGTCACTCCTCTCTCTCCCAGAAGTGAGCAAAGCATAGACAGATATTTAAACATGTCATCGTTGATATATCAAATCTAGATCTTGTGCGCAGGTTATAAGTTTGTTTGTAGTCTTTCCCCCAGTCGCAGGGAGTAGGGAAATATAACCCTACCGTCTGACGTCCAGGCAGCGCAGACAGAACCTTCGCGCAGTCTTTTGTTTAAGAGGGCAGCATTTGCCTCGGTGAGGTCTTCATCGATACCAAGTTTTTTCCTTTGAGTTCACGTCGATTAAGGATAATTGACCTCCTCATTCGATAACTAACAAATTTCACAATAATCGGGCGTGGACTGGGTTCCTTGGAGTCCTTGGGATTAGGATTAGAGCTCTGTCAAGGTATTTATTTTGTCAAGGGCTGTCATAGGGCTGTCATAGTGTGACTTTGTATGAAATCACGTCTCATCTCTTTGAAGATTTCTGTGTCCCTTTTTTGCACTTTCACTTATTTTCACTCTCTCTAATCTGTCCATCTTTCTCCCCCCCTTTTTTTAATTTATTTAATTTATTTTTTATTTTTTATTTTTTTTACTCCTTCCTTTCTCCCCCCTCTCTCTATCTTTCATGCAATCATTCCCCTTCTCTCCATCTTTAACGCTTTTTAATTGAATTCTCTGTCTTCATCTTTCAAGCTTTCTCTTACTCTCTCTCTCTCTCTCTCTCTCTCTTCCGCTTTTATTCACACCAATGTAGTATAGCAAAATGAAATATCACAAGCGGGCCAGGCGTGAGCAAAAGTGCGCCAAAACTGGTTTCTGGTCACCTAACAAATTTTGTTTTTTTAATATTCTCAGCAAAGATATCAACCTCCAGAACATCTCCATAAAATATTTCATCATGAAATGGATTTTAGTTGGTTATTTTTCTTTGAAATGACCAAAAAATGACTTGTTAGTGGTACACCATGTGAAAATGACAAATTTTCGTTATTTGGGATTTTTTTTACTAAATGGGTAGTTCAATATATTTAAAATCAAATTTGCTTGTTTAAGAATGATCTTTTTTAGTGCCCATAGAATTTAAAGACAAATAATTAATCCATTAGGAAGTAATTTTGGGAGAAACCACTAAATAATGGGGGAAAATTGCATTTTTTTTATTCATACGCATAAATTTTCAAAATTGCTGCCGATTGCTGCGCTAAAAATACAATGAGAGTCTTTGTTATAGTTTATGCTTTACATCAATACCAAAATTAGCTGCAACCTCCTGCAACCTTCGGAGATATAACCAATTTTCCATCCGCATGTTCGCCTTATTTTACCGTCAAAAATCTGCTAAAAGCGATAATGCGCACATATTGCGCACACAAAAGTCTCACCGTAAGTGGCGTAAATATTTCAATTGAAATCCGAAAAACCAAAACAACCAAAACACATGAATAAAATGATTTTCATGAAATACAGACATGTGTGCTTATGGGGGTGATATATAGTCTTTAGACTGTTACCCCCCCCCCCCCCAACCTATCAATTTCATGACCATCTGAATTGATCTTAATCTTGAAATAGTATTATGGTATTTAATTGGGGGCTCACCTATGTCATAATAGGTTATTATCGTTTGTTTCCAAACAATTATTATGTAATAAAGTCATAACCGGTCATTCTTAAATTATGACTTGGATTCACATAATATGTTTAGCTACTTCGATCAGGAGAACATGTAAGACTGCCTACTTATAACACATTTTAACTGTGTCTGTATCATTATACTCTCTTTCATTTTTATATTTATAGTTTGATATCATTGTTTGTTTAAATCTATTTTGTCTTTCGAATTTCTGTAATTTCTGGACGCCATGGAAGATCAGCATTGTTATGTTTACAAAGCTCAATGGGCCGTGAAGCCTTTGTGCCTCTTTTAATTTTTTTTTTAAAATAATATTTTTATATGATAACTGTATTCTTTATTGTTGCGATTTGGAAAATAAAATACAATACAACACAATAACTTCAATTAGAGAAAGAATCGTAGATATATAAATTGCAATAAATTTTTCGTCATAATCAAGAACAATTAGCCAAAATCAAAATGATTTTCTACTTATTTGATGAATAGGCCTACTGGTCTCATCAGGAAAACCGTATTTTTATAAATAAAAAAGAGACTCCCCTTTCATTAGTCCGTAAAACCCCATTAAAGTTCCAAATAATATATAAATCTCTCTAAAAAAAGACATTTTTTTCTCGTCCAGTTAAAAAAAAACCAGTATGTTAATGAAGTCGGATAATTTAAAAGATACTCTAATCATGTTAACAATGTTTCCGTGGTCTATAAACCCCATACACACCTCCCTTATGAAAATAATATCAGTTATGTAACTATTACAAAGAAATCCGCTCTAACCAATCAGAAATGGGTATTTTAATGACGTCATAGACTTTTGAAAATACTCTTATGGTGTTTCTCATGTCTTGAAACCCCCTATAAGTCCCACTAATCAAAGTAAAGTGAATATGCCTATGTGTTACTATTGATAGTTGTCTTGTCCAATCAGAAAAGAGCATTTTAATGACGTCATAAGTTTTTGAAACTGTTCTCATCGAATTCCGCGGGTCTGAAAACCATAGAAGGACTTCTTTTAAGAATTTAGTTATCCGTCTTCGATGAGGAATAAGTTTTGTCGCACTTTTAGTTCATTCTGGCCCACTCTGGGGCGGTGGCCGGGTGGGCACCGGCTTGGGGGGGGGGGGGGGGATTGGTATGGCATCTACTAAAGGATGTATGTATGTGGTATAAGATAAAATCCGAACATTTTAGTTACTGTTGGATATACTAGTACTTTATTTTGTATAATTTGCTTTTGTGAAACAAGAGCTAAGGTACGTTATGTGGAACAAGAAAAATTGCAATTACCCCTTTGTTTGTAGCACTGCTCATTGCCGCATTTTATATAAAATAGGCACGTTTATGCGCAAAATTGATTTTTCTTGATTGTAGAAAAACTAACTATAGGCCTATTTCATGATCAACACTAGATTTGATGAGATGGGGAAAAGGGAATGAAGTTTGTTTTTCTTCTTTTAGGAAATACCAGACATTACGAGGTTCAGTCTACATGTATATACAACCTTCTTGGCACTATTTTTATTGATACACACTTTACTACCAATTCTCTCATTTTCTCTAGCACTGACTTGAAATCGAATTACTCATAACGAACGAAAATTCAACGATGTGAATAATACAATCATTGCAATTATAGTAATTAAAACTTGCATGCCTTTCCTCATATTAACCTGTCAAAGTATTGTATAGGAAATATTAATATACAAATAATTTCACGATATTTTCACAAAAAGGACACGGTACAACAAATAAGGATGAATTAAATACCATGATATTTACTGAATGGGAAAACATCGTTAAAACATAGAAAAACAAAGTTAGACTTGAATCTCTCAATATTCTTTGACCCTCGGCTTTATTCCTATTCATTTATTTATTGTTTTTTTCATCATTATTTCAGAGTTCCTTTCCAAAAATCACTCCGTTTGTTGGGTTTATATTTTGTGGGAAAATTATCTATATTGCTTCTGCTCCATTGATGATAGGTTTCTTGATTTCACAATCACGTTAAAATTATTGCAGCAAAAAAAAAAAGTTATTATAATTATGAATCACCAAACAGTGAGCAGGATGGGTAATTTATGATTTGGTCTAATTTCATATGGTCTACAAGCAGTTCGTCTTATTACCATTTGGGCTAATTGCAACATCGCTTTACCATTTTATCTGATTACCATTTCGTCAAATACCCACATGATATGGCACCACTCCTTTACCAAAAAATGTCCCGTAACGTACATTATGTGACTGCATATTTTGGGCATTTACCAAAATTTGCCGTATCAGGGGTTTGTTTTTTCATCCGTGACTTATATAAGTCACTAAATATTTTTTTTAAATGTGAAGTTGTGAATGTATACCCAGAGTTTTAGGCAAATCATCAGAAATCTCAATTTAAAACAAAATGCAAACAAACAATCAAAACGAAACTAAACACATCGTATCTTTCTCATTCACCATGCATTTTCACTCCCTTTTTACTTACAGTGACGTAAATTTTTACACACCTTTTCCAAAATGATATTTGATATCCCTGAAAAAAAAAAACCCTTCGCCAATAGAAAAAAAAGAAGAACATCAAAAGCATGCGATCGATAAAATGGCGAAGAAGTTATACCCTATAGAAAAAACAAATATGTTCACCGGAATCCATTACGACTATCTCTCAACCACTTGACCTTGCCTTTATCATAGAGATAATAGAGCTATTGTACTTATCTCATCTTTAGAAAAAAAATCCTAGCAACAGAGGAAGAAGAAGAAGAAGAAGAAGAAGAAGAAGAAGAAGAAGAGAGAGAGAGATAGAGACAGACAGAATATGGAGCAAAAAGGGCACCCAAGTCCATAACACTCATTGTTCTTTATGCATTTATGGCATTAAACCTAGATATTTCCAGAGTTCTGTTCAAGACTATATACATGAGGAAAAGTTAGATTAGGGAATCTGGAATATTTTTTAAAATTCGAAGGCAAGAATTAATCAATACCAACTGCACTCAGTGCAAGAATTTGAATGAATAGTTCCGAATGAATAAGCGACACCATTAGTAACTCAGTTCCAAAAGGTACTACATCCATAATAGAAAAAAAAAGAAAAAAGAGCGCATTATTTTGTACTATATACGCAGCAATGATTGCCCTTTCTGCTCTCAGAATTGAGGTTAACAACTTTTGTTCATAGACAGGAACGTGCGTACGTGATTGATGATGTAATGTCGAAAACTGACAAGTGGATGTAGTTCGTTTTGGAAAGGTGTTCCTATATAGTCTTAGAGAGCAAGGACAATATCCAGCCATTTTAACACTGAGCATTCGCTGCCATTCATTACATTGACGATATTGACCACTCAGTCATTTGCAATTCCTTCAAACTAAAGTACAAATTTTGACGGGAAAATGGATCGTGTTTTTAAGCGTATCTGAACTTTGCCAGATTTCGAGGAGAAATCGTAAACGCTATAGCTGCACTTTACCTCAAAAATCGTATAATAGTTTCATAATGTGACGGCTTATTGAAGGAAATATTAACGTACTTTTTTGCTCTCATCAAATTCCGTGATCTTTCATGAAGAAGAGGAACAGTGGAAAATGTAAGTAAATGTATTTTACGAAATAAAGTTTGAAAAAAGTATATACTTTGGATGTTTCAATATAAAATCATTACCATCCTATGATTCCATCTCTTTTAAAAAAAATGGGGGTCAAAAGACTTGAATGTTGTTGTTAATCGGTCACAAAAATCTTTCAAGTCATTGGACAGAGTCAGGAGGGATTAGAATATCGGGTTCAATTAAAGAGATTTGTAATTGGGTAGTATGCTTCATAGATGGCGCTCTTCAATCCTAATGGCGAGAAATCACTTGCCAAGAGACGGGTTTGAGACGGTTTTTAAACTAGTCATGAAGACGTCTCATCCCCACGACGTCTCATGAGTCGCGGAAAATCAAACATGTTCAAATCGGAGACGTCTCGGAGATGTTTCTGAAGCTCTAAGAAGTCTCAGAATCGGTGGCCCATATTCTGCTATAAGAAGACGGAGTGTGTTTGCGTTGCAAGTTCGTACAAAGCTATTGTGCCCGGTTGCGTGATCCTTTTTTTTTTGTCTGATGAGGATCGCACAATAGCTTTGTACGAACTTGCGATGCATACAAGCTCAGTCTTCATAGTAGAATATAATGGGCCTTAGAGTCTCAAAGATGTCTCCGCGAGGTGAGATACCAAGCATTGCATTCTGAACAGGACAAAGAATCTTTGAACCCACTAGTTTCATGGGGATAACCGAGGGAGGAATTTTACATGAAAAATAATGTTGGTTTTATGTTACTTTTTTATTTGACAGAAAAGGAGAAGTGTTTCTTCGTATGAATTTATAAAAAAATGTTATTATTTTTATTATTTCATTTCTAGGGGGTGGTGTGACGCGATTCTTTTTTCTTTTTTTTTCACCGAAAACGGAAAAAATAAATGGAATAGGCCTATCAAATTATTTTCCACAAAATCATTGCAGAGATGAAATTTTCAAATTGGCATTGAAATTACGGAAAGAGCACTTTGGCTTATTCTTGATGATTTCTAGAGGAAAAATACAATGAAATATTTTGCCCCAAGCCTCGTTTTCATGCTTTTGTTAGAGTCAGTTAAAATATAATCAGTGGTCATTTTTCACTTTCAAAATTATCAGAAAACTACTACGCAACGTGGGTGTTTATGATTACCCTACATAGATTTTTTTTATTGCTCTAGATCCTTAATTGCTTTACCCATGACTGTGAGCAATGTGATTGAGCTATATATATGACATTTTAAGATTTTCTTTTTTACTACTGCCATTTTTCTCGTTTTCTCTCTAGTTTCTATCGCAAAAACTCAGGGTGTGAAATTAAAAAGATAGTTGGTGAAACATACTCGCGAAGCTTAAACAAGAAGTGATTTTTAGTTTCTCGTATTGTCTCCTTTTTCACAACGCACTAGAACTTCAGGCCATGAAAATGAAAAAAAAAAAACAAAAAAAAAATAGCTTGATGTTTGCGTTACTGAATGGAATCATGAGATTCTTTTTTTTAAATTTTTTCTAGAAATTGAGCATGGTACCTTGCCTGGGTGTCACCACCTATTAGACGAATCAGCAATTTGAATAAGAGTTCATTAGACCTAATAGAAAATAGATTAAGTATGTGTTAGACCAAGGGGAAATTATCCCAAATTGTTACTAGGCCTAGACCAAATGCCAATTTGGTATCAGACAAACGGAGAATTAGACCAACTGATGTTAGACCCAGTGGTTATAAAACGTCTATGATAATAGTCTAGGCTCACGTACATCACCCTGCAAGCCAATTCATAAATATACTGATAAAAATCATGCTCAAGGGTATGGCACTTTGTCAGATATGCAGGCGATAAGCTATAAGTATGAAATTTTAAAAAAAAAAGCTCGGATTTTAACATGTACGGTCAATGAGTGGTTTTAAAATTATAGGTGGGGGGGGGGGTCCCTTGCGAGTCCCCTGCGCCCAAGCCAATTCATGAATATACTAATAAAAAACCATGCTCAAGGGTATGGCACTTTGTCAGATATGCTGGCTATAAGCTAAGTATGATTTCCATGAGATTTAAATAATTATCCCTGGTTTGTCCTTTTATACTCAAAACTCGAAAAGTGGAAAACATTTGTTTAAACAGTAGCGGATCCAGGATTTTGAAATACGGGGGGCGCATTCCGAAAATTTGGAGAAAAAAAAGGTGGCCAGCCGAAAATTGTCTGATTTTAACAAGCACAGTCAATGAGTGTTTTCAAATTATAGAGGGGGCGCGCGTCCCCTGCGCCCCCGCTGGATCCGCCACTGGTTTAAAGCATGAAAATCAATCAATTCTAAAAGTGTTTGATATTTCCATAAAGTAGGAAAATCAGGCTTTCTTCTGCATATTTTTTTTTACATCCCATTTGGTGATGTAGATCTTGAGATATGACCAATTTTCTATAATCAAGAAAAATGTACTTTGCGCATGCTTTTTATGGGTTTCGCACATAATAGCCATGAATTCAGCGCACCGAAACCAATATATGTGTGTAATTTCGATTAGCTCATCGCCGCACAAAATTTAGCATAACTTTTGTTTTACGAAAGCAAATTATAGAGAACAAAGCACATCAGGAAGGAAAATCTTTTGGCTTCAATTTAGTACCACAGCGCGACGATTTCATGTCACGACTGGGGGGGGGACGGACGTAAACACCGGAAAGTGAAAAATAATACTCTTAAAATTCGCATACTTCGTACATTATGCAGAAACTAAAATGAGCGCGAGCCGAAAATTTTGCCTTATAATAACATTTAGCATTGTATTTGACATATACGTTTTTACCTCTTTATTTGCTTCACAAGCTAATTACTACATAAAAATATGTTAAGCTTTAAAAATCGAGGGGGGGGGGGACGATCCCCAGAAAAAAAATCGAGGGGCGACATGTCCCACCCCCCCCCCCCACCCCGTCCCCCCGGGATCGCCGCCAATGCCACATACACACATCATTTGAAAAGATTTCACACCTAAATTATTTTTTCCCCGACTGCACCATTTTTTTTAAAACACAGACTGTACATTTATTATTTCTTCAAATTTCTATTATATCAATAAAATATCACCATGGAATCTACAAGCAAATACCCCCCCCTTTTTTTCTTTCTTTTTTTTAATTTGGGTTCCTTGTGAAAGAAGTAGAAATAATTTGGAATATGAAAATGAGCCGAACTTTATTTTCAACCATATATAATTGTTCGGCACTTTTCCTTCACATTTTGGGGGTTTAATTATAATTTCTATATTGCGACAAAAACACTATTTGTGTAAATTATTTACACATTAATGATTATTACAAAAGATGTATGGATTGTCTTTTTTAAATTTAAAAAAAAAAATGTTATTTCATTCTAATCTAAAAAGGAATAAGACAACCAAAAAACACTGATGGTGAATTATATTTTTTCTCAAAAATCCGAGACATGCTCGTTTCAACACATTCAAGGCCAAATATATATTTATGATTATTGTCAACTTTTGCAAAACCTTTAAAATTTCTTTCTGTTATCTATCCTTGCAAAAACCACAACACAAAGCCCATCGCATTCGACCTTAGAGGCAGTTTCTGAATTGGTGGGTAAAACCATGGATATATAAGATCAGTACACATGTTTTTGTTTTTGTTTTCTAATTCGAAGGCTTTTCATGTCATATATATGCATCGGTCACAACTCGTCGTAGGCTACTGGGCACGTGCTATATCAACGTAGCCTGCGTTGCATGCACAATGCACGCCAAGTCGTGGGTCAATTTCTGCGATTCCTGCGTTTCTGTAGTAAGGGCATTGGAAAAACTTCTTGCACGTCGTACATGCAACATGCCTGCGAGGTAGCTGCGCTGCACGATTTTTCTACAAATCCATCGTAGGGAGTTGCACGTCGAAGTACTGCGAGTTGTGACCGCCGCATTAAGCATAAAGTACATATTGCATACTACGTGATTTTTTTTCTGAAAGTGACCAGATCGCAATCTTTCTATTCAACTTCTGACAGGCATAATTACTTATGAAATGAAAGGCGAGGACATTATGAAAGAACACAATCATATTCTAATTTTCTATTTTACAATAATTTAGCACGTCATTTGGTGTATCTAACTTAAACATACAGTCCATTGAATCGCATAAGGATGTCCTTTATTCTTGTAACCTTCCTTAATTGAGTAAATATTGAAAATCGTCGTGTGTTGTAAATCAACAAGTTTATAGTTGCAGTTGTAGCGCGTTGCCCGGTTGAATCATTATTTGTTTAAATTTGTATTAGCTTGAATGATTTTAACACTTTTCTTTAATGGTGATCATCAAAAGATAATCATTGGTTTAGCAAAATTAAATAAATGGTAATATTTAACCATATTTTGTCAGTTTTATATGATGTAAAATGGTATCAACAGATATGCATATTATGTCAGCAATGATCTTACAATTTCCTTGTTGATTTTTTCCTTTTTACAAGCTCCTTGCTCTCTCTCTCATTCTGAATCACATCATTCCTAACAACATTCAGATTTGTGAATTAAAAAAAAAAAAAAAAAAAATCTCCAGCTATCTGTTTCATCAATACCCTTTTTTTTTTACTTGCAGATGTAACAACTTCGATGCATATCAAATCATCGCCAAGGCATCCACGACTCATTGTTCGTATTGAAGAGAAAGATAGAAATCATCATCCACCGTGGGCCAAACTAAATCAGATAGTGGCCTTAATTGTGGTCAAGGGTATAGGCATAAAGTCAAAGGCTATATATTACCTTTACTTTCTTTATAAAACCTGTGGAAAAGCAAAGGGTTTTCCATTTCATTTAAATGGGCGGTTCGCGTGTGAGCGAGGGAGCTTGCCTTTCATTTTAAAGTGGTCAGCATTTATGCATGTGTTTTCAAAACTAATGGGATCTTCCTCTCGCGCCGTTCTGTGTTAACGCATCCGTTTTTGTTCGCACGTCAGTGAAGGAAAATGACTAAATTATTGAAGGAAGGGATAATAGCGAATTTCCTAAGTACAACATGTTGGATTGTGTCGTGGAGATTCAATCTTTTTTTGTGTTTACTGAAAAAGGAGGAACAGATTCGCAGTTTCTCGACATTGTTGAATTGACGACAAAATTGTTGTTTCGCACTCTGAAGTGGTTTTAAAACATAGGCCTAATAATATTGTGACATAATTTATTCTAATATAAACTATACGCATTCTGATTTATTTGCTTTCACAGAGCGATGGGTGACATTTTTATTGCCATATTAAGAAACAGTGCATTACTGAGTTTTTATCATAAAATAAAACCGTAATTCATTACTGACAGCACTGAAAAGTGGTTTAAATCATTTGGAAATTCAAGTATAACATTCTTGTGAAAACTGCATATATTTTGTAGGTGTGTTCACCGTCATGAATTAATTCCCGACGCTGTGAATGTACAAAAAGGGATGTGTCTGATGTTTGCATGACACAAAACAACTTTAATTGGTTACATTACTCGCCAGCATTCACGATGACTGCAATGTAGCAAGCCAAATATTTAATTGTGAAAATAAAAATTATGCACTTGTGATTTTTTCGCTTCCGTGATTTGAAAGCAAACACGTTGATAGTTTAATAAAGCAACGTGAGTGATGGTTTGGTCGGATGGTTATTAAACACAACACGGCTCGTGTCGTCTTCTACAAGCTTCTATAATTTATGTTCAAAATGTTTCGAAGCACTTGGCATTATTCTAGTGAAAATATAATATCGATTTGCATTCAATGAATTTGTCTTTATCATGAACTGACAACACATCACTGTCGGAGAAAGAGACATTTTCGCATACTATTCTGGTAAAGACAGAAGAATGCATACACTTTCCGCTCAATAGTGAATACAAACAGTAAACGACCGGAGAAAGACATAAAAACAAATTTTTTCGCTCTTACAATTTTTGTTCATGTCATCGAAGCTGATGCAAAGACCCCATCAATCATATTAATGGAGTCGCATTTGCGAACGGAACTATCGGCATGGCCTCGACGCTGTCCCCGATGGCGAAGGCATGGATAATGTTGAAGGATGGTCAGTAAGTCGTATTGAGAATAGCTCGTTAGTACGAACCATCTATGGCCTTATCGCACTCATCGGAATGAGCGGAAACGCGATCGTCTGTTTCGTTCTAATGCGCGTCCCGTCGTTGCGTACGCGCACCAGCCAATTCATTGTTCATCTCGCCGTTACAGATTTCATGACGTCATTTGGGTGATTCCATTTCACCTGTTTCCGTTTACACCGCCGATTCCTTCCGGGTTAGCTGGGGAGCTTATGTGCCGCTTTTACGTGTCTAAGTATTTCATGTGGGTCACCATTTTCGCCTCTGTCTACAGCCTTGTTTCCATTACTCTTGAGCGTTACTTCGCAATCGTCCACCCGATATAATACAAGACCACCTTCTCTTTCAAGTATTCCATCGTCATCATGATCGGCTGCTGGTTGGTGGGGGCGATCTCTAATTCGTTTTTCTTCTACGTGTACGACTACGAGGACGGAATGTGTCTCTTTGTACCTTATCCAACCTTATCACTCCGAAAGGTTTGTTAGAGTTGGTATACCCCGTCATATCAATTCTAGTTGTAAACTTAAGAGATAGAGGGCGCTACCATTCTACTCAAAGCGAACGTGCCTATTGACTTTTTTTTGTTTTTGGACAGTTTTTCACTTTATTTTTTTATTGTGCGAGCAACTACCTTTTCAAAGAAATGTTCAACTTGAATAAGTACGCTAAGAGTCTGAATTTTTCAAAAATAGGAATAACTTATTGCAAAGGAAAAAAAAAGTCCTGTCACTTGTGTCAATTCGAAAGCCTAGTCAGATCAAATTCCTGTACAATATGGTATATTTTGTCTCAAAAATAGCTCATGCGCTGCATAGTTTGGATCCTCGATGCCGCATTATACTATTAAAGCTTATTGTTCACGGGGCAATTAAAAGCTTGAATTGTCAGCTGTCCGGAGATGGTACATTCAGTTTAATTGATTTTAAAAAAGTCCTGTCACTTTGAACATAATCATAAGAGGTTCTTTCCTCGACTAGTCAATATTTACGCTTATCACATGCATATTGCATAGAAACATGTGAACGGCATCTTCACAAGACTTGTGACAAATTCACAATCTATGTCATTGTTTTGAGCATCAATTTATATGAATTGCATATTCTGATTACAATTTTAGCACAATAATGTTATAAGCTTGCCCAAATGTGTATTTCCTCCATCTGGTCTGGAGACTATATTAACTAACAACATGATAAAAGTTCATCAATTTCTTTCATCTCCATGAGTAGATTGCTCAACAGAACGGACAATACCATTCAACTGGAGGGAAGTCTTCTTACGCGAGTTTTTGTGAGCTAATTTATTATTGCAGCCAGCTGTATAGATTTCTGCGCTTCTCAGCCGTATTTCCAACGTCACTATGTTGCGTCTGGCCTCTTAGATAATGGACGCGCCTTGTTTAATTACGATTTAATGCCGCACATTGGTATACGTTAACTTTACATTTTACATAGAGTAGAATTGATATGGTTCTCTCTCTCTCTCCCTCCCTCTCTTTCTCTCTCTCTCTCTCTCTCTCTTTCTTTCTCTCCCTCTCTCCCTCTTTCTTCCTTTCAGATGATTGGCGTGTATATCTTCTCTCTGATATACTTCATCCCGATTTCGCTGAATCTCGTATGCCACGCCAAGATGGTTCGAACTCTTAAACAGCAAGCAAAGACTTTGGAGGGGAACATGTTTGCAGGTTTTTGTCTCGATTGATTTTAACCATTTACAATCAAACCTGTCCAGTAAATGCCTCTTAAAAGGAAACAAGAACGAGTGACCTTTGTACACAAATTCTGCATCACACATTTCTTTCTATAGTGGGATGAAATATATAAGTGACCATAGATGACCTTAAAAGACCTTTAAGAAAAACATTTTTCATTGAGGTCTTACATGTAATGTTCCTTAACTACATCATGCCTTGATTAGCTCATGAAGTGAAGCAAAAACTGTAAAAAAAATAAAAAAATAATAATAATAATAATAATAATAAAAATAAAAAGAAACAAAAAACGAATAAATAAATAAATAAATAAATAAATAGAAAATAATAATTGAAAAAAAAAATTATATGGGTTAAAAGAAAATTACAATTCAAAATATTCTTTGCCCCAATTTAATTGAGATCGTGGGATACACAGTCACATATCACGGAAAATTTAGGGCATGACATTATTTTGACTCTTCATAAATTAACTGTTGTGCGTACAATTTGCAGGTAACGATGGTAATCGGAACAAGCAGAACGAGGCCTGGCAGCTCAAGATCGCTCAGGACGTTCAGCGGATGCTATTCGTGGTCGTTATCACTTTCATGATCTGTTGGGCACCAAACCAGTTCATCTTCTTAGCATTCAACCTCGGTGCCAACGTCGACTTCGCCTCTCGCTACTACCACTTCTCCGTCATCCTCGCCGTCTGCAACTCCTGTATGAATCCCTTCATCTATGTCTTTAAGAACAAGGAGTTCAGAAGAGGGGTTGTCAAGGCGACGGGATGCCAACGAGTGATGCGACGTCTCGCAAATCGACGCCGTGTGCGACCAGTGGAAGTAGGGAGTGACTCCGCTTCGGCCACGGGTATGAATACGGGCGATTCAACTAGGAATGGCGCTACTGCTATTTCTGCTGTTAGCGCCCGAGTAGGATTTAACAACTGAATGAGATAATGGGTTGTATGCATAAAACTGAGCCCTCATCTTGTAGGACTACTACTCAGTAATTACTAATATGTGACTTAGTTTTTAGCTAATTACTCTTTATAATGCCAAACCTTTTGAATTGGAACTTATTGATTAGTAGAATAACTTTGATGAAAAGTGATCATCAAAGTCATTGTCTGACAGCATTTTCCTCTAATTTCGTAAAATGAATGTTTGGTTTAATACCAATTTGTTACAGGAATTGACCAAGTGGTTTTAGACCAAGTTGATATTTGACGAAATGGACATTAGACGAAATGGGAATTAGACAAAATGGTCAATTAGACAAAAAAGTAATTAGACGAACTGGTTTTAGACGAAATGAAATTTGACCACGTGGAATGAGATCAAACGTGTCAAAGGGGCCTTAATCGGGTTATGACCGAGTATAGGTTTTTATACCGATTGGCAATGTTACCACATCTTAGATGACGTAATGTCTTGAACAACAGTCGGTGCAGTTGCCATTTCAGCTACTTTCCAGGTCTGTTAGAAAATATATTGTCGGTTTGATGAATTTTGATTATAATTGGAATCATGCAAATGGCTCACAAAAGGCATCGTATGAATTTAAAAACCATCTGTACATTGAGATCTCACCGGATCAATGTTATAATGAGGCAATTCGAAGCACATATTAATAAAACTTTGTTATACACTGTAAAATGCTGTTTATAAATATATTTAAACAACTAAAAGTGTTGGTTAAGCCCGTCACTCACACAACGTTGCTTAAAATTTTAAACAACGTGTTAAAATTTTTAAAACAACCGAAGTTAGAAGTTGAATTTGGAGCCCGATTTCAATGGTGGCTGTTTAAAATTTCACCAACGTTGTTTAAAATTCACCAAACGTTGTTTGAAATTTTCAAACAACGTTGTTTAGAGTGACTGGCTTAAGGACAATGACAATGACAATGACAATGACAATGACAATGACAATGACAATGACAATGCAATTTATGATCCCATGTCGCCATAATTGGCATTGGGGATAAACATGGATTTTAACAGAAAATTTATCAGCACTATTTACAATATAATACACAAAAAAAAAATAATAGAAAACAATACAATCATGAAAATACACTTAATTATGAAATACATATTGATAGATCCTTCAACAAGAAGGAAAAATGAATATTATAAGTAGATAAATTAAATAGAAATATGAAAGTATAGTACTTGGAAATCTCGATGCCCCCCCCCCCGATCCTGCCTTCTACAAGAAGGAACAATGATATAGTAATTAGATAAATGAAATAGAACAGGTGAATAAGAATATATACTTGAAAATCACGATGCCCCTCAGGCCCTCCTTCTATCAAGAGGAAAATGAATTTAAGTAAGTAAATAAATAAATATACAATTAAATAAGAATGCAGTATTTGAAAACTCGAAGCCCCCACCCCACCCATACCATTACTTGTGTTAATGGGAAAAAAGGAAGAAATAAGTAGATGAAAATGAATAATGAATAAATAATAATAGTAATAATAATAAAAATGATAATATAATAATATAGGCACAATACATCTCATTTTTTGGGCCATTTTTAATGGCAATGTGTATGAACATAGTGTAAAATTCTATTACAAAATCAAAATCAAAAATCAAACATTTATAAAAACAAATTGACTGATTAATTGAATAATCATTTTCAAATAATCTAAAAATAACAGATTTATTTGAATAATAAGATAATAAAAAGAATATTATTGAAAGTGGTGCATTATTTGCTGACAAAATTTAACAAGATTTACACATTATTTAGGATTCTTTGAATTAAATAATTGTTCCATTTTGTAAGTATTGGGTCTTTTAGTAAAACTACAATAAGTAACGATTTTCTTTGGTTGACGAAAAAGGACATTCAAATACATAATGAAATTCATCCCTAGTGATTGCTTATTACACAAGTTACACAATCTTAATCCTCGGAATATTGGAATATCTTCCAGTCACATTGGCAGACGGTGTATTAGAGAGCATATTAGCTTTCGTTTTTGGCTATTTCATTTGTCGGTCCGGTCTAGGACTTTAAGGACGTTGCACAGTTATGTTTCTGCGCATCTTGACCGCACATCCTGGGTGCGCATTATTTACTACGTCACAATGGAAAAATATACAGCGCTCATGGGCGATCCAGCGTTCAAAGAAATGAACTTTATAA